>OW052057.1:10984640-11584640 GCA_932526445.1 Phragmatobia fuliginosa
TTCAGGGCATCCGAATCGGGTTATCCAACCTTCGTATACCGTTCTGGCTACGGTTTCTGCAGTTATATCAGCTATGGGGAATGCCTCTGGCCATGAAGTACAACGATCTATCATTGTGAGTATGTATCGTTTGTTTTGAGAAGTGGGTAGAGGTCCTACTAAATCAATATGCAGATGGGAAAATCTTCCCGTTGGCATGAATTCTCCGAATTGTGACTTTGTATGACGATGTATTTTTGCTCGTTGACATTGTAAACATGTCTCCGACATCTCATTTACGTCTTTATTCATATTTTCCCATATATAGTTAGCTGAAATAAGTTTCCTCGTAGTATTCTTACCAGGATGGCTAATGTTATGAAAGCTTTCGAAAATAGTTTTCCTGAATTTGAGTGGTATAAAAGGGCGTTGTTTTCCTGTTGATATATCGCAATAAATCTTAATATTTTCATTTGGAAAGTGTATTAATTCTATTTTTAATGATTTATTGGCTTTTAGTCGTTTTAACTCGCTATCATTCTTTTGATATTTTTCTACCTCGTGCCAATCGATTGCAGAGGGTAAGGTTATCGTCTCGATAACTCGAGATAAGGCATCGGCTACCACATTCTTGTGGCCACTGATGTGCTGGATATCCGTACTGAATTGTGATATATAATCCAGATATCTGATTCGTCTAGGGGTATCATCCAATGATGGCTTCTTGTCGAAAGCATGCATTAGTGGTTTGTGATCCGTGTAGACTGTAAATTCTCGTCCTTCTATGAGTCTTCTGAAGTGTTTTATAGCCATATAGATTCCTAGCAGCTCTCTATCATAGGTAGAGTATTTTGTTTGGGCTTCACTAAATGATTTGGAGAAAAAAGCTATTGGTTCCCATTTTGTTTTTCTTCGCTGCTGTAGTACAGCGCCTGCGCATTTGAGACTAGCATCTGTCATTAACGCTATTTGTGCGTTGCTGTCCGGATATGCCAATGTAGTTAATTGTCGAATGTCCTGCTTGCAGCGTTCAAACGCGTGGTTTGATTCAGTATTCCACTGGATAACCGTCTTATCATTTTTCTTACTATTAATTAAATATTTATTTAACGGTGCCTGATGCTTTGCTGCGTGTGGAATACTGCTTCTGTAGAAATTAATCATACCCAAAAAACGTCGTAACTCATTTACCGTTTGTGGTTTAGGGTAATTGTTTATAGCTTGAATCTTTTCCATAGTAGGAGTCAACCCTTGGCTCGTTATATGATAACCGAGGAAATCAATCTCCGACTTGGCGAATTCACATTTGCTTGTGTTTATTGTTATGCCGTTTTTATGTAGGCGCTTAACACCTCCTCTAAGTGTTCATAATGTTCCTTAAGGTTATTTTTCTTGTCAGCGATAAATATGTCGTCCACATATACAAATACGTAGTCCAAGTCTCTGAATATAGAGTCCATAAATTTTTGGAAGGACTGTGCTGCATTTCGTAACCCGAATGGCATTCTGATGAATTCAAATAGTCCAAAAGGGGTTATTATCGCTGTTTTCTCTGGTTCAGCAACGGGCAGTATGTGAAAAGCTTTTTTTATGTCTATCTTGCTGAATATTCCTTTTCCGCTTGCTACATACGTGAAATCGAGTAGCCTTGGCAGCGGGTACCTGTCTGGTACTGTTATTTTATTTAGTGCGCGGTAATCTCCGCATGCTCTCCATTCGCCATTCTTCTTCTTGACTAAATGGAGTGGCGATGCCCATTGACTGCTTGAAGGACGGCATATTCCCATGTCCATCATATCTTGGAATTCTTGTTTTGCAATCCTGTATTTGTCAGGAGGTAATGGACGTGCTCGCGTAAATACTGGGAAACCCTTTGTTATTATTTGATGCTGTACTCGGTGCTTAGTCTGTAGATTCATTGATCTAGGCTTTGTAATATCTTCATATTTCTCTAATAATCCCTTTATTGGTTCCTGTAGAGAAGCGTTTATAGATCGCACGGATGCAATTTTTGTTCTTACTATTTTGGCAGGCGTTTTCAGACCTGTTTTTTTATCGATCAGTTTTTTTCCGTGTATATCCACTAATAACTGATAATGATTCAGAAAATCAGCTCCCAGGATTGGCATCTTGACATCGGCAATGGTAAATGTCCATTTAAAGCTTCGGCGCAGTCCTAGGTTAAGCGTTAAAGTGCGTTCCCCGTATGTATTTATAGGGGTCCCGTTTGCGGCGAATAATTGGTATTCGCATGCCTGGCTCTCCTTATTTGTGCTATTTATAACCGAAATGTTAGCACCCGTGTCGACTAAAAATCTATAACCACTGTTTGAGTCAGTTATAGTTAGACGGTTTGCTGGGTGGATAGCACAGAGGCCCGTCGTATTCTGTGCTAATTTTAGTTTTCCGATAGCCTGTTATTTTTAATTGTATTCCATGAACAAGGCTTATTGCATCTATATGAATCCTGCTTGAACCGATTATGGAAATAACATAACCCATTATGTGAGTTTCTGTGGCGCGACCTTGACCGTGAATGTGGCGTATGTCGTGTTTGGTATTTGCTGCGTTGCATAGGTCGATTCTCGCGTATGCTGCGTAATGCATTTATTTCTATTCACATGGCTTCAAGTTGTGACGTTATGTTTGTAACTAGGTTAATGTCAACCGCTGTTTCTTGAGTATTTCTTTTGTTGTAGGTCAAGTTTTCGTATATTTTATCGGCTAACTCGCTCAAGTTGTCTAACGACATATTGTTTGTAACCGATAATATCGCTGTTAGCGAAGCGGGGAGTTGCCTTAGCCACAGCAGGCGAATAGTGTCGTCGTTTATTTTCCCACATCCAGCTTCTTTCATTTTTCTCAGGAGCTGGGAAGGCTTCTGGTCTCCAAGGTCCATTTCTGCTAGTAGTCTGTGGAAACGTCGGTGTTCGCTCTCTTCGTAGCAGTTTATTAGACGCTCCTTGATGGTGGAGTACTTGTTTTCGCTGGGTGGGTTAGTTAATATGTCACTGACTTGATGGACGACCTCTTTTGGTAGTTTGGATATTACCATGTTATATTTGTAATCTTCGCCCTGTTTTTGTGGTGCTATTATTGCTTCAAACTGGGCGAACCATAAACGTGGGGAGTCTGTCCAAAATTGCGGTAGTTTGTCTGTGACGGTGATAGCAGCAACTGATTCGCACCCCGTGTCGCCTCTTGAAGGAGTTGTCGTTGGAGCCATTTTTGGGATGTGATAATTTCGTAATGCTATTGCTCTCTAGATTCACTGCTGAACACCATATAGGGTTCCGGTCGTCCCGGTATTATATCAGCACTAGAAACCAATAGATCACGTCGGGGTCACCAATTATTGCGTGTTTACCCAGGGAGTCTAATGAGACGACACGTTGATTGTAATGCTTTAATAATGACTCCCTTATCTCTGTAAGACTCCAACTAATTTTACTTAAACTAAAGCTTATATACAATGTAATATGTAGACAGTTTTAGGTGGGGGGCTTCTATGAAATATTATTTACTTAATTGCTTAATTGACAATATGTTGTTTGTTCTTCCTTATTTATAATATTATAATATTACTATTGTTTGGCGGCACGTACGTTAACTTCAGTAAAACAATTATTTAATCACGTAGCCGTGTAAAGATCTATACTACTATTTTGCTGTGGCTTCGCCATAAATAATAATAAATATTTTGGTCATCTTACACACAACATCATCTAGTCCCAAAGTAAGCAGAGCTTGTGTTATGGGTACTAAACAACTGATATAAATATATAAACATAGCTCTTTTTTGTAAATACATACATATTATACATAGAAAAACACCAAACTCCGAAACAAGTATTTGTGGATCTCATCATCATACAAACATTTGGTCCGACTCGGGAATCGAACCCGAGACCTCTTGATAAGCAATCGCATACGCTAACCACTAGACCAACGAGGCAGTCGAGGCACAAAAGGCAAAAAAGTTTTAGACCAGCTACGTACCGCGGCTTTACTTGCGAATTACAACGAAATACTCAGGACTCAGGTAATAAAATCACAGTATAAAAAGGTACAAATATTAAGTCCAAACAAGTTTTAGTCCACGAAGAACAAGAACTATACCTTAAGAGCAATGACCCTCGATTAGTAGGTAATACTCTATTAATATGGATAATCCGATGAATATCCATATTAATATTACAAGCTAGATATGTTACGAGGTGTTACACGCTATTATTGGTACTACTTCTATCGTCAACTATTCGCCAGCGCGATGCAGCGTCAAAATCAGTCCGGCTTTTCCAGAGATAAGAAGAAAAAGACAGACAAAATGTTAAAAATTTCTTGATGTAAGTACCGTAGACATGTACATTCATATGCATTAAGTTCTTAATTTAAAATTACAATGAAACACTTAAATTACATTTTTAATAATAATTTAAAGAGTTATTACTCTTTAAATTATCATTATTATACGTAAATAATAAAAAAAACAAATCATCATCAGCCTATCATGGTCCACTGCTGGACATAGGCCTTCCCAAGAACCGGTCCATTAATTTTGAAAACAGATAATACAAATTAAAATTTTAATCTATCTAAAAACTAACTTAATGAAATTTCAGTATCGGTCTGTTTTTTTTTAAACTATAAGGGCCATGTTTTTGCCTTTTGTTTACGGAACCCTAAAACCTCAGGCTTGATTGTAATAAATTTTATCATCTAGCAAATATCAATGTACAGCTCCAGTGAGAATGTTTTGTACCTCTCATGTCATTTCCGGTTAATTTCGAACCTCTCTGGTTTGATCGGGAGTGCTGTCTTCTAAAAAACAGGCATAATATAACCTAGTTACCATAGAAAGCCTGAGGTACGTCGGAGTTCCAAGGGTTGCACCTGGTTATAAAGGCAGGCAGATGTATGATGGGTGCACCTGGTTCTCCCACTTTTAGTCCCCGAGAAGGCGTACGGCTTTGATCGGTTCAAATCAAATCATTTATTCTGCAATTAGGTTACATAAACACTTTTGCAAGTTAAACTTTTTTTTTGAGCAGATGCGTTCCGCCTTTCCTAACTGGACTAGCCCTGAGAAGAAAGGACGAAACAAATTCAGGGAACACAGTCTCTTTTATAGTCCAGACAATATTCTTAAATAATCGAGTTCGACATAGCCACAATCGTGTGTCATCCGAGGGGATTTCCGCACGGGGGAAAAAAAGATCTAAAATCTAGTTCAGAGGGCAGTTTCTATAGAAGTAAAAACAGATTTTTTAGCTTTTTAAAAATTGTATCTGTAGTAAATATTTCTGATCAATATATTTGTTATTATTATTATTATTTCACCCAAACAACATCAAGTGAATTGTAGTATAACTGCTAATCTGGAACCTCTGCTGATCTGGGGCTCACAGAGGATCGGACCAGGACAGGAGGAGGTAGGTGATAAAAGTATAGAGTTCTTAAATTGAGATCTTCTTATTATAGTACTTCCTTCTTGTGGCAAGCAAGTAAAACTTGGAAGTCACTACCAGCGCACGTGTTTCCCACTGTGATCCCGGGTCCTTTTATACGGTACGTGTAAAAGCATTTTTGTGTCATATTTAAGCCTACCAAAGTGACTCTACTCGGCCTGATGGAAAGCATGAGAAGAATCCAGGAGTAGGGGCCACCATTCTCATGTGAGTGTATACAATCCAGCATGGTGACACACACTACGGCGGTATAGTGAGGTGTTTCTGCATTATTCTGTACTACTCGGTCGAGCTGCTGTTGTGTAGGTCACCATGCTACACTATCCGCAATGAAGATGGTGACCTCTCCTAAGAGTCTCTGTCATAATTCATGTGTCACATCGTTTCTCACGATTAATTCAACTACTAGCTTTATCCAATAATGTAAATTATTTTAAACATGTAAGTGCTGCCATCTACTAGATGTATCTGCAGTTAGCGAGTAATTTTAAAACCCACAAGACTTTTCTGAAATTAGTTTCATGCTTCCGTACTAGATGGCGTTAAATGTACTAGTAATTACGTCATTGTGCCGATAGATGGTACTAGTCAATATTTTTGTTAATAAATAAAAAATATTTTTATTTATAAATAAAAACTAGTACCATACTAAAGTAATATATACCAATAAACAAAATTGAAGTGTCTGTATGTAATATCAAATTTGATATTAATTAATAGTTTTTCATTAAATGTAAATTAAAGTTTAAACGTTACCTTTATCAAAAATGGAATTTTTAACATTTTTGTTTGCCTGTCTGTCTGTATATCCGGGTAATCTCTGGAACGGCTAAACTGATTTTGACGGGACTTTAACTGGCAGACTTATAGCTTATGACCTAAGGAGTAACTTAGGCTATTATTTTTGTAAAACTTCGGTCCTCGGCGTTACTCGCGATTTGCAACAATAACCTCTGGTAACACCGCATGACTCAGCTATTATCCGCTAGCGTCTATCTAGACATAAATAAATTCTTTTTAAAGTTGTAACTTCAATGAGCCCAAATGTCTAATAATCATCACGAAGAAGAAATAACTAATTTGTTTACATGTCATAGTTTTCAAAATATTGAAAATGAGATGTCTTATTAAGTTCTTATCTGTATGTGTATCTCATCTTAAAAATAACTTAGTTAAATGTTTATATTTAAACTAACTTTTGCCCGCGGATCTGCCAGAGTGTAGCTCCGTCATGGCGGTAAATAGTAGCTATATTATTGTGAAGTTTCAGCAAAATCCATTCAGTAGTTTTTGCGTGAAAGAGCAACAAACATTCATGTTTATAATAGTAAGGATAAATACATGTATCATACGACAAAATGATAAAACGATAACTTTAGGGTTAATGTTCCAGTTATTAAAAAGTAAGAATAATTGTTTTGCGTTAAAATCATTGCAATAATATTAAAATATATACTATAGGTTTAATTAAAATAACCTTCTTTTTTTACCGATTTCAATAAAGGAGGAAGTTTTAAATTCAACTGTATGTTTTTTTATGATTGCTACCTCAGAACTTTCGATTGGGTGAACCGATTTTGTTCATCCTTTTTTATTTGAAAGCAGGTGTCTCCTATGTGCTCTCATGATAAGGAAACCAGGATTTAATAATAAAACCCTGGAGAAATAGAGGGAACTCATCAAATAAATCATAGGCATATCTGTCACGATTTGGGTACTCAAATGGTTTTTTTTTTTATAATTTTTTTTTTCTTTTTGAATAGCCTGTTGCTAGTTTCTTAGCCTCTTTAAAAAAAGAAATGAAGTTACAGGTAAGATTAGACTTTGCGCGTAGTTAAACATGTCGTATTTTTTTTTAAACTCCGTCATCAAGTACAAGTGTCTAAGATAGATTCAGTCATTTTCTGCTTAT
This sequence comes from Phragmatobia fuliginosa, assembly GCA_932526445.1. Taxonomy (NCBI): domain Eukaryota; kingdom Metazoa; phylum Arthropoda; class Insecta; order Lepidoptera; family Erebidae; genus Phragmatobia; species Phragmatobia fuliginosa. The sequence goes on from OW052057.1 coordinate 10,992,000, forward strand.
TCATAGAAATTAATTTATATCTTTCGCGACCCTGTTCTGCTCGTGTCACTTATTAACATGCAAAAGTGAAGGTTAGAACCGACCAGCCTTGATATGTATTCATATTAAATGAGATAAATTCAGGAAAGATATCAAAGCAGTAGAGTGTGGAGGAGCAGGTGTCGTGCTCCTGCAACAGAAAGGGAGGACGGTTAATGTTGGGCAGCTGTGTATATGCTAATCGGCGCGAGAATTTCTATATCGCGATTCAGGATTAGTTGTAATTTCGTATAGTTCGTTACTGAAAGTCGCAACAAGATACGCTGATTTCAGCACGAACGCCCCGGGGCGGTCCGAACTACCTATGTATGCCCCGGTCGTCGTTCGATCTTCCACAGAAGACCAACCAGCATCCGCGGTGTCGTATTTAATTGATAAGTGCGAGACCGTAGGTCCTATCATACACAAGCACCTCAATAGGAAGCCATAGTGCGGGTCACCACGCTGTATTGTCTGCATTCACAAAGAGTATAGTGACCACTACCACTACACTTGGATTTATACTTGTACTTTAAATTATACATGGTAGAGTAACTTTGGCAAGCCTAAATATCTTTAGTAAATATTTTTTTATATTAAATGAAAAAAAAATATAAGGTGAAACAGACAGACATCTGAGTCTTTTTCTCTAAAGTAGATTGAGGTCCGTTTCAAATGTACTGGGATACTGCTGATCTTTGATTCATTAAAGCGTAGTGACTTCCACTAGACCTCCACTACCTAAGTACTAGGCTATATCGATGTTGTGTAGAAATACTGTTTTCGGATATTTTAGGGCCATCAAATCAATCAATTGATTGATGCATGGCCCGAGTCTCTTCTCAGGAGACGGTTAAGGCCATACGTTCTCACGGTGGCCGAGTGCGGGTTGGGAACTGGCAAGAAAAGTTGTGACTACGTGAACTTGGCGTTGGATGTTTTTAAGCCGCCCGAAGGCCTCCAACTAAGCTTCACAACTGTTATCTTATAATAAAAACCGGGACCGAATGCTTAACGTGACTTCCGAATTACCATACACTCATAACATATCTTGGCAAAAATCAGTCATCTAGGTACTGACCGCGCCATTGTTGCTTAACCTATAAGTGTTTCCAAGTACCTAAGGCCAATTCGCTGTGAGCGCTTCGCTTTTATTAGGACCATAACTACCATATAATAATACATCAATGAACGATAGCAAAATTGTATGGCAACCGGGGCAAATGGTTTAACGTGCTCTCTGAGGCTCGTTAAACCATTTGTCCCGGCAGAAAACAGACAGAAAACGCTGAAATAGGCAGATTATAGGTTGAAGAAAAAGGCAGACGGATTAATCCACCTTTTTAGGGCTCTCCCTTCCTCTATGTCCAGCATTGTAATAAACTAGCTGACCCGGCGAACTTCGTACTGTCTTAGAATATTAATTCTTATTAGTTTTGTGTTTAGTTATTATCTGATAGTGACAAATCGACAGCAGCGTCAACTAACGAGCCCCAGCCGGTACCGCGACAATCGCTTTGTTCCTGCATTTTAAATCTACAATATATTAAACAAAATATTTTATTAAATTACATACTGTAAAGGGCCATATTAATCTTACTTAATTGGATTGGATAAGGATTAATACTGTAGGTACTGCTTTAAATCGCTTCGTAAACAAGCCATTATTTCTCGTAAAAAAATAAAAAAATGGCTATAGTGGGTTATCCCTAAGAAATTGACATATACCATCACTGATTTCTTTGTAGACCTTTTTAAGGTGTACAATACTGTAGTACATTATTTTGATCAATCTCGTAGGGTACAGCCAGCGTTTGCAATGTAAGCTTAAAAAAATCGGTTTATTTACGACATCACATTAGAAACCTCTCAAATTATCAATCTTAATGTTTCTGTACTATATTAAGCATGTATTATACATATAAACATTCCTCTTGAATCATTCTATCTATTAAAGAAAAGATCTAAGCATTTATAGGGTCAGACAGAGACCGGAAGCGACTTTGTTTTATATTATGTAGTGAAGAGGCTGATAACAAGTGTCTTGATGGTAAGGGCCACCAGCCATAGACTTGAACTAAGAGTCACCAAACTGTTTCTGCACTTTGAGTCGTTTCAGAATTAGAGGGAGGGCTTTTTTCGCTTATGGTATTTCGTGACTATACATCGTGATCACGAATGGAACTAAGCGACATGCTACGCCTTCGTAAATTGCGAAATTCACTGAACCTCTCAATATTTGGTATTTACTTTTGATCGTGACGTAGAATGTACTTTACTTATTCTGTGTAGGTGCATGTAGCTGGCGCATTGAGTGCATTGCATGTTTAAGGCCATTATTGCATACGAATCACGTTTCTCAATATTACGTCTTGGTAAGTATGTTATTGTGTATATGAAGCTCATAGCCAAATGGTCTTAGGTGATTAGGAACAATCAGCGAGGGTAAGTAACGGCGGCACGGTCTGTACCCAGATGGGTTACCGTTTCTGACATAAAATGTTATGAGCGTTTACGTGATTATACGTGACCTCCATCACGTTAAACAGTAAAGGTCGTGAAGCTTAGTTTGAAGCCTTCGGGCGGCTTAACAATTTCCAACACAACATTTGTGTTGGAAATTGTTAAGCCATTGCCCATCCCGACCCGAACTCGGCCGGACGTATGGCCTTAACCCTCTTCTGAGAGGAGACCCATTCCCAGCAGTGGGACGTTATGGGTTGTTGATTGAATTGTGTTATTTTATAATACTTGATTATAGTAACCAAAATCAGTTTTATGTAGATATTTATTTATTTATTAAAGGCGGACTTAATGCCACAGGCATTATCTTCCAGAAAAACCTTTGGGTGTTGCGTAGCTGTTTGTGGCAGGTGTAAATGGGGACAAGATATTATTAGCATCTATTTAATGGTACATACTATGTATTTACGATACTTATTGATGATGTCTCTTTCTTCCAGGGGTGCCGAAGAGATATATTACTGATAGTAAATGGCTACAAAAAGGTATCTTGCCAAAAATTAAAAAAAATCATTTTTTTTAATTTGTCTGTTTGTTTGCATGACCGATTTAGACGGGACTTTCACTGGCAGAAAGCTGATGACACAAGGAGTAACCTAGAAAAATAATTTTTAGACTAGCTTTGCTCCTCGACGTTACTCGCGGCTTACAACAATAACGGCGGGTAATACTGCGGGTAATACCGCGGGACTCAACTAGTTGTAAAAATAACCAGTGAACGATGATACTGATTCTTATGAGCATAAAAACACCGTTATGCACTGCACAATCATAAATATCAATTTGTACACATATAATTTAACTTATGTATGCACCAATGTTGCGAAACTGAAGAGTTTGTTTGTTTATACTTTAATGACTGCCTTGTTGGCCTAGTGATTAGCCTATGCGGCTGCTGATCAGGAGATCTCGGGTTCGATTCCCGGTCGGACCAAATGTTTGTAGGAGTGCAATTATTTGTTTCGGAGTTTTTATTTACAATATGTACGTGTTAAGAAAAGAAGTACGTTTATGTATTTATATCAGTTGTCTAGTACCCATAAGAGCTCTGCTTAGTTTGGGACTAGAAGGCGTTGTGTGTTAAATGATCGAAATATTTATTTATTATATATTTTAATTGTTACTTTACTGCTAATATTTACGTTTGTTGAATGCAGCTTAGCTAGAGAGGTTGATCAATAAAAAAAAATTACGGAAATTATGCAAATTTATTTCTTTTGAGAAACGAAGTCGCGCGGGTCAGCAAGTTTTATTATAAAGCATGTATTTCTACAAGACTATATTATTTTTATTGTCTATCACGTATTTCTATAGTATCTAAGTCATTTAATTGGTTTTGTTTGTACAACACTGTGATATATTGTTTGTAAACTTTTGTCATGTTTATAAAATGTTGTCTGAGATTGTTTAAATTGTTGATCGTAGCAGAGGATTGTGGTGGTACATTTGAGATTTGTTTAATTAAACAATAGAATGTAATTTATAGTTATGTACGATGTTGCTAATTCCATCCTCCCGTCACTTTTCAAAACACTTAAATTTGCCAACTTCTACTAACTCGATGGCAGCTTCTTACCATGGGGAGTGTTTTGAAGAACTCTTCCAACTGGTCCCACGTTCCTTTACAGGACAACAAATGCTGGCCTTAGAAGTCACCGCAGTAGTACACAGTAGAACTAAACGGTTCAGTTCTTTCTTCCTAGGCTGAGCATTAATAAAATGGAACTCATTGCCGGCTTACATGTTTCATTGTCACTATGAGGCCTAGTCTTTTAAGCGGGGAGTGAAAAACCATCTCACTAGGCTATATTGCCATAGGCCATAGTGTGAATGTAGTGGCCTCCCTCTTCGATTCTACTCATGCTTTCCATCATTAAACAGAGTAGAGTCAAAATAGCAGGCTTTTAAAAAAAATATGGTTTATTGATTTTGGATATTTTATTTTTATTTTTTCATATGAGATTTTGCGTAAAAAATCTTCCTTTGCAAGCAGAGACTTTCAAAGGGTTATTGATGAAAAAAAAAACAGAACAAAGTAATATAAGAATCTAGTTAGCTGGAATGTTGGATTTCGCCCTTAATGCATACTTAGTAGTAATACGAAGATGAAAACGTGTCTAAGATCATTTAGATTGATAAGACGAAAAATAATATGAAGATTTTTTTGTATTATTAATATCACGTTTGTATTACATAATCCGATCGTTTATAAAGATAAATATGCACTTTTTAAGCATGCTTCGTAATCGCGTTCGAATAAGAGCTGTATGAATCAAAATTTAAAAAAAAAATATATTTAATCCAACCAAAGTGACTCTGCCTGATGAAAAACATGAGTAAAATCCAGGAGTCGGGGTCACCATCCTCATTGTGAGGGTCGGCAATGCAGCATAGTGATGGCGCCACTCTCCCGGCCTTTGGAGGCTGTGAGAATGATGCAGATTTATTGGGCCTCCGGTCTCACACTTATCAACGAAATACAATAGCAAGAATGCTGTAACTATTAGGATGGTCTTCTGTGTGAGGGTAGTACTGCTTCGGTCGAGCCGGCGCAGTTTTGCTGAAATCAGCGTGGCTCTGCTACTTACAAATGTATGATCCTGGCAAAATGTTTCTACTCTGCCTGATAGAAAGCATAAAATCTATGAGTAATGGTCACCATATTATTATCATTGCGAATGCAGAGAATGGCAGCCTAGGGAGATGTTTCTGTATCATTAGATCTTCGTTCTCTCACTCATTAACGAAACACGACACCACCGATACCATCATTTTGGTTTGGTCTTCAGTGAGAGATTAGTACCGGCCCGGTCGAGTAAACCTGGTTAAGTTAAAGGCTAGCACGTCTTTATGACTACAGACAACAGATAACAGTGAGTCTACTCTGCTTGATGGAAAGCATGAGTAGAATCTAAGAGTGTACTGTACTTATTGCGAATGCAGAGATGCTTATATTGCGATGCTTCTGCGACTTCACCCGCGTATATGTCCGTTATCGCGACAAAAAGTAGCTCATGTCCTTCTCCGAGGATCTATCTATCTTTATTATGAAATTCTGTCAGATTGGTTCAGTGCTTTAGCCGTGGAAGCGTGATAGACAGACAGACAGAGTACTTTAGATTTTATAAAGTTAATTAGTTTGATATCGTAACTTTGACACATTCTTTGTGACAAATTTTGATGTTTCCAAAAGTAACTGATCACTGCTTCCTTTGAAGACCAACTTGTCTGGTAAAGATGTTTAAAATAAGTTGAACTGTGTCTAACACGTCGTTCGAGAAATGTGAGTTGATAATTATTGTGAAGATATTATACAGTTTCATTTATTATAACTTACCGTCTTATCATAATGATACATTTTATCACGTACACACACACCCAGGCATAGGTATTATTATTTAATTTAATTTTAAAATGTTCTCTGTTATATATATGACTGTCTAATATGTTAGTCTATCTTGTAAACAAAATGGCCAGGGTACCTAGTGAGGGTAAACCTGGTTCCACCAGTCTCTCACGAATATGGTGTCTTATTATAATATTTTAGACGTAGGTGAAATTGTAAAAACCATGTTTTGTGAGAAGAAAAATAAATAATTATTGCTATTATTTATTTTACGTACAGTTTTATTGATTTGTATAATATTAACTGTATTCTGCTGAGTTTTGCCATGGCAAATCTTGGTTGCATTAATAAATAATATTATATATTTCGGACATCTTACACACAACGTCATCTAGTCCCAAACTAAGCAGAGCTTGTATTATTTTTATTTATTATTTATTTAAAAAGACAACTCCCGCATTAGGAATATAAACTATGGGAATATAATTATGGGTACTAAATAACTGATATAAATACATAAATATGTATTTATATCAGTTATTATAAAAATTTATATATTATATACATATAATATATAAATTTTTTTTTGTAATTACATACATATTATACAAAGAAAGCACCCACACCTTGAAATAAACATTTGTGGATCACACAAATATCCGGTCTGACCCGGGAATCGAACCCGAGACCTCTTTTGATCAGCAGCCGCATACGCCAACCACTAGACCAACAAGGCAGTATTAACATAGGTACTTATAATGTCGCATTTCTTTGTAGAAATGCTTTTATTTTCGCTAGGTAATAGAGCCACAGTGATATCAGTATGAACGGGCCATCTCGAACGGGGCGTTCTGGACAGAACGCCCCGTCTCGCGCACCGTCTACTGTGAGAGGATTCTCACAGTAGACGGTGCGCAAGACTGAAAATATGGTGGCCTATTGAAACATCTCAATAAGCCACCATAGTATGGGTCACCACTAGTCACTATGCTGCATTCTGTTCATGTCTGTATTCACAATAAGTATAGAAAAGAGAGTAGCAGTGTCGAGTTGCTTTGGCATGCTCATAAATAAATAAAAACTTAGTTCAAAATCTAAGTCGGTTCAAACAAACAGACCCAATATATACCACAAAAAATGCGTGTGTAGCCTATAAGCAGGTTTTTGGAGATGTTTCCGGTATTCTTTAATTACCCAAAGCTTGTTTGCGGAAAAAATGCCTGCTGTAAATGTTAACCGAACATACGTCAGCATTTTTTAATTAAAGGGCTAAATGGAAAATTTAAAACACCTGTCTGTAATTATTTATGCTAAAATGAGTTAGTTGCATTTAGTCCTTATCAGTTTATACTAGCGACATGGCCCGGCTTTCCACGGAAGTTTTACAAAGTTTCGCATTTCGTCTAGTAAAATATGTACATATATTAGGTATCTTCTTCTTCTTCCTAGCCTTTATTCCCAAGTGCATTTGGGGTCGGCTACAAGTTCTGCCTGTTTTACCTGAATTTCAGTTTTTCCACGGAGCGACTGGCATCGGTCCTCCGCAACCTTAAGGGAGAACTGAAATTCGAAGATTGAACTAGTTGTCAGTATATTTGAGGGCACTGACTTCCCAATAACGATTGCCATAGATGTTCATGACAACCGGGACCGACGGCTTTACGTGCTCTCCGAGGCACGGGCGTGAATCACCGCCAAACTTCCAAACTCCGGGCTGCTATTAGATATATATATGTATAAATGTATCTGTAGCTATATAAATAAATAAAATTCAAGTGTCTGTTTGTGATTTCAAAATACAACTTTTCAATGAATGATAATGGAAGTATTTACGGTACTTACTAGGGTTCATGATTTCTCGAGCTTCTAAATTTCTCGGGTCTCGAGAATTCTCGAAGCTAACTTCTTGAGGCTTCTCGGGTTGTCTAGAAATTTACATTTACGTACGTTTTCTCATATTATTTGGTTGTAATAACCTCAACAAATGCAGCGGTTTTCCTCTCAAATAAAAGTATCACATTAATTACAAAACTTTTATTGATGAAATTCAAAAACATTAATCTTATAAATAAACTGATTAAATTAAAATAAACAAATAATATTATTCGGACTTACAATTATAATGAGAGCACCATTTTTGGCTTGTTATTTATAAATTATAAACAAAAGTAGCTTCTATTAAACTAAACAAAAAATCAACATGAAAGAAAACGTTAACATCTTAACTTTTAATTAAAATATAATCACTAATCACAGCACCATGCCAACAGAAAGTAAATCATGAATGAATTCACTTTTTGTGGTGAAGATCTTCTTTTGCAGCCAGCCTTGCCAATATTTCACCCAAAGATTGTATCGGTGGAGTTTTAAAGTTTAGTTTTTTTTCTGTTGCTCATTTGAATAATAAAGCCATGATGTGTTAATAAAAGTGAAAAGACTTACCTGTTTGATTTCAATTTATCACCTTATCTGTGAAACACTCACTTCGTAAACCATCGTGTAAAAACGACGCCGCAGAGCACTTGCAGCGAGATCAATGTATAAGGATGCCGCTGCGCTTTGTAGACCAGGGTAGAAGCCTCTTAAAATAACAAAAAGTGAATATAAATTATAGTAGGATGAAACCCATTGTAAAAGGAGGAGAATAGTACAAAAATTAAAGGAAAAATAAATTACGGGCGATCTGAGGTCGGGAAGGGGGAGAGGGGGGGGGTTTAAGGGAAAAAAATGGCTTATCTCGATTTCCTGCAAAACTACAAGTCCTATGGAAAAAAGTTAAATGGCAAAGTTGTAGGTAATAAAAAGATCTACATCTTTTGCATTTACACTTTTTTACATATCCTCAAATTTTATGTGAAAAATTCAAAAAACCAGGTTTTTGGTTTTTTATTTTTATCATTTACAAATAAAATTATTTTTTAACGAAATTTTGTGAAAAATTAGCTTTTCATGTCCTGAATACACCGTAATTTATTTGATTTGAAATATCTGTTTTTTCACCTCATTTTGACGGAATACCGAAAAAAAACCCTAATTTTCAATCGAAAATTCATCCGTCAAAATTTCAACTTTTTAAAAAAAAAAATTCTGAGAAGATTTACTATGGTAATATATATATATTTTTACACCATCGGAAAGTAGAGATTTCATCAAATAGAAAACACCCTATTTTTTTTTAAAAAGTTGAAATTTTGACGGATGAATTTTCGATTGAAAATTCGGGTTTTTTTCGGTATTCCGTCAAAATGAGGTGAAAAAATAGATATTTCAAATCAAATAAATTACGGTGTATTCAGGACATGAAAAGCTAAGTTTTCACAAAATTTCGCTAAAAAATAATTTTATTTGTAAAAGATAAAAATAAAAAACCAAAAACTTGGTTTTTTTAATTTTTCACATAAAATTTGAGGTTATGTGAAAAAAGTGTAAATGCAAAAGGTGTAGATCTTTTTATTACCTACAACTTTGCCATTTAACTTTTTTCCATAGGACTTGTAGTTTTGCCGGAAATCGAGATAAGCCATTTTTTTCCCTTAAACCCCCCCCCCCCCCTCTCCTCCTTCCCGACCTCAGATCGCCCGTAATTTATTTTTCCTTTAATTTTTGTACTATTCTCTTCCTTTTACAATGGGTTTCATCCTACTATAATTTATTTTGTTTTCAAACATTATAAGCACTGGTCTATTGGCCCGCCAAGCAACATAACAAACGGCCATTTAATTTCTATATAGGTACATGATTTTTCGAGTTCTCGACTTTTCTCGAGCTTGATTTCCCGGGAACAAAACCCAACGATTTCCCGGGAATTCCCGGCTCGAGAGTTCCCGAGAATAAACGCTAGTACTTACATAAAAAATCGTTTTTAATTTTTTTTGTCTCTCTCTGTGCTTTTATTTTTCAGTAAATCTCTGGAACAGTTAGAACCAATTTGACAGGACTTTCACCGGCAGATCATATAAAGAGTAACTTTGGCCACTTTATTGACAGGTTTCGACCGGCGGCGTTACCCGTTTCTGTAAAAGTACACTACAAACGCTGGTAACACGGCTCATTTAGTTACCCATGTAACCTTTTGCTCTTGAATCGGTCTATCTATTGCTGGCAACTATAATAAAATCTGTTGAGTAGTTTATTTAAAAAGATTGTTTAAAACTTTTTGTTTTTTGGAAAAGGTAACTAGCCGTCAGACGTCATGTACATCGCCATCTGTTTGCACCTGACTCTCACGGGTCATAAGTGCGTTGCCCATTTGATTCTTAACCTCAGATTCAGAGAGATGGTTTGCGCTCCAGTTATCTTTCTCAACAATAGTACTGTTCCCTAGCATCTAAGATATGATCTCCTAGCCGATTTCGACCATGGCGGCCAGTCTACTAAACGGAGACCAGCCTAATATGCAGGAGTTATTATAGTGCACGAGTATGGACGCCAAAACACTACTGACTGCCTCATTGGTCTAGTTGTTAGCGTTTGCCACTGCAGATCAAGTGGTCTCGGGTTGAAATCCCGGGTCAGGCCAGTATTGTTGTTGGGTTTTTCTGACAGGAAATTCCTAATATCAGCCTGGAGTATGGAAGTTTATCGTTAATTCACGCCCGTGCCTCGGAGAGTACGTTAAGCCGTCGGTCCGGGTTTTCTTGAACATCTATGGCAATGCCCTCAAATATACTGACAACTAGCCCAATCACAGATTTCCAGTTCTCCATCAGGGTTGCGGAGGTCTGTTGCCAGTCACTGCTTGGAAAACTTGATATTCAGGTAAAACCGGTTGAACTAGTAAGCCGACCCATAATAATCTTTGTAATAAATGCTAGGAAGAAGAAGAAGAGTGTGTACGCAAACATAGGAGCACTCTCTGTTCCCTTAATCTCATAATCCGATGAGAAAGCTATTCTACACGACCGATGAGCTAGCAAGACGGCTATACATGCACTCCGAGGCACGGAGTTAATACCCAACTTCCAAACTCTGGTTTTTACGTCTTTCTAATAATCAGAAACACTCAAAAACGACTATTGAAGCGGACCCAAGATTCGCACCCGAGACCGTTGATCGGCAGCCGCATACACTAACCACTAGACTTACAAAGTACAAAGACCTTCCCAAGGCCATGAAATGATGATGAAGATTATAGGATGATATTAAATCATAGCGTGTAAGGCATATTTAATATCACTTAATATCGCGTAATGATCGTGAATGGCAGTTACTGGAACTTAAATCGTATAAACCCAAAAAACATCATAAATTAATCGTCTTGGTATAAAAATTAAAGTTGTTAATCGGCCTTTGAAATCATAAATTACGATTTTATTCTCTTTAACAAGGGACATAAAGTTTATTTTTGAATGAGTCTTGACGAAGGCAAGCAGGTAAGCAAATCTGCGCAGGAGTACATAATTTTCATTTCAAGTTCAGTGTTATTCCAGCGCCTGATGCGTGCGTACGCTTGGTTGGTGAAATAATTCGCGATTTTATTAATTGACTTTACGTATAGTGTTTGTGCAGTGAAGTGTTTTTTTATGTTCTTTAATGTTTACTTATTAGCAACGTGAGAATATATAAGTAAGTTTTTTTCTTTGTTCTTCGTGGGAATTTTCTTTTAATATTAAGAAAAAAAGAATATTGTTGTATTAACCTTCCATTGAATGGGTGACCATCGGGTCTGTCGTATTATGCTAATGGTAACCTTTAAGTTTTATTCGCAAATATTAAATTTTATCTCTAGTATCAAGGGTCTTATCAGAGTTTATTGAGGAAAATTTGAAAAAGTCATGTCTTTGGTTATAATTTTTTACGGTTTACTTATTTATATTAGGTCGTCCAATAGTCGAAATACACCCAGAATTAATTTTTATTTATTTCATTTAGCTTCCTGTACTCTTCTTCCAAATCTATATATTCACACGTGAAACCAAACCTATGAAATTTGACACAATTAAAGTTTAAATAGACGAGAAGTGTACCTATGTACAATAAGTTTTAAATAAATTGAAAATTAAAAATATCATGTATCTTATCTATAAAATTCTCGTGTCACAATTTTAGTTACCATACTCTTCTGAAACGGCTTCACCGATTTCTATGAAATTTTATATGCATATTCAGTAGGTCTGAGAATCCAACATCTATCTGTCATACCTCTAGGACGCGAGCGGAGCGGAAATATTTTCTAATAAACGTAGTAAACGAAGCCTGAAAGATTTTTCAGTGATTTTATTAGTTTTTTACATATTTAGTACGTAACATTGTGGACTACCTAAGTTATAATGCTATTAAGAAATGTACACACTTAGGCTCACTTAGATCAAAGTTGAACCTTACCTTTGGAGTTCCTTGTGTGTGACCATTTTTAAAGGGTACGAACATCCTTTGTGAACTGCTTCGCTAGCCAATTTTTTATATATTTTTTTATATTTCAATTAGATTTTTTTTCTTAATAACAGTCCGGAGTACCTCAGGAAGTTTGGTTATTTTAACTTTTGTATTTCCAAAACATTTATTCAAAGAGTCCCGCGGTATTACCAGCGGTTATTGCCCTAAATAGCAAATAACGCCGCGGAGCGAACTAGTCTAAGAAGGTAGCCTACCTTTCATCAGACACCTGCTAGAGAAAGTCATGTCGAAATAGGTCCAGCAAATCCAGAGATTAGCCACAACAAACAGACAGCATTCACCACTATTCATCCCGCGGGTGTCGTAAAAGGCGACTAAGGGATAAACTACATAAGACAACATCAATGCAAAGAGAAGGAAAACTTGAAACAAACCCTATACCAACCCGTCTGGCCAGCGTGGTATAGTAGGCCAAAACCTCCTTACTAAGGAGAGGCCTATGTCCAGCAGTGGACTGTTAAAGGCTGATGATGAACAGACAGACAAAATGCTTTTCGGTGTAAATATCCTTTCCTAAGCATTTTGTGAAAAAATGTTCTTTTGACAAACAGACACTCCAATTTTATTTATTTGTATAGATTCGTTTGTGTATATTATAATATATTTTAAAAACTACTGATTTCCTGTTTGTTTTTTTTTAATTATGATCACCAAATAACCTGTTAAAAAACGAGTGCAATTATTTTCGAGACCTATAAGTGGTTATTTTGACTCGTAGTTAATCTAAAAACCACGACATTTACCTAAATTGCTCACATTATGTTCAAAAGATATGTACCTTAATGATCATTCCGGTTGTTTGTTGTTTCAACTATAATTATGACGTAAGAGAAAAAATATGACGATCATTATAATCATATATCTCTCACTCTGTTCCTCTTCCTCATTGGTTCAAAGAAATAAAAGTAAATATTTTTCAAAGCGATCTAGTCAGACAACAAACTAAACAGTCCTTGTACTCTAGCTACTATACAATTGATATAAATACATAAATATTAACTTTTTTTTACAAATACATATACATATTGTCTAGTAAGTCTGTCTGTCTGTCCGGCTTTCACGGCAAAACTATTAAACCGATTGCAATGAATTTGGTACACAGACAGTTTAGAATCTGAGAAAATACATAATATACTTTTTTCCCGCGAAAACCTACACACACGCGGGCGAAATCCTTAATTTCTCCATATATTTATAAGACTTTTTTTTAAATGAAATAAAAGGCCTTTTTTAAATGAAATGTTTAATGTGCCCTCCAAAATAATACTTCATTTGAGACTCAATTTGCATTACAGTGTTCAAAGTCACAGGCAATTTACCCAACGTCTAAGGGACACAAAGCACAGAGTCAGAACATTAACTCGTGTTTAAGTTTATCGATGTAGAGTAATAAAGAGATGGCGAGACAGCTATCTCTTTCTTTGTCTAACTTTAATATACGTGATTAAATAAATATGGTTTAACCCTCTCCTGTGAAGAGTTCAGGAGTAGTACATGGGTTGTTGATGATGAATTTAATATACATTAGGTTTAATACACATTAGGTTAGGAAACTCACAATCGGTCTGTGGATACTCTGCTCATATCCAAGTTGCAAATGTTTCGACTCGAGTCTTTTTTTTAAACGCTAACGTCTCCATTATCTATACTGTAAGGCGGTAAAGTTTTTAGTGAGGTTAATAGTGAGACAAACGGATATTTCAATTTTATTCAATTGTATCTAATGTTTTTAAACGAGCAATTCTTGTTAATTTATTTACGTATATTTGTGATCTCGGAAACAGCTCTGACGATTTCACTGAAATTTGGTATTTGTGGGTTTTCGGGGGTGAAAAATCGATCTTCCTTAGTCTTATGCTTGGAAAATACTATTACAATTATAAAGCCATGTGGTGACGGATTATGAATACAGAGCGTCACCACCCCTATACATCCCGCGGGTGTCGTAAAAGGCGACTAAGGGATAAACTACGCAAGACAACATCGATGCAAAGAGAAGGAAAACTTGAAACCAACCCTATAACAACCCGTCTGGCCAGTATATAAATATATAGTATATATATATATATACTATTATATATATAGTATATATATATAATATATATATATATATATATATATTATATAGGTATAGTAGGCCAAAACCTCCTTTCTAAGGAGAGGCCTATGTCCAGCAGTGGAGTGTTGAAGGCTGTTGATGATTGATGATGATGATACTATTAGCATTGCTCTTTCAATAACCCTTGGTTGGTGGTTGGTACTCCAACACAGTAACAATACAGCTCCTTGAGAGAATATATGGTATAGTTAAACAATAAATAGTAGTAACCGAGTAATGTTCGGTCGCCAAAGTACTACATTGTATATATTTAATGTTACATTATAAATAATTCCCAAAGATATTAATCATTTGTTCGAAATAGTTTTCGAAATGATTTGCAAGAATTGACGAATACTTATATCATTTAATTTCGACATACTTATACGTTTTTACATGCTAATTAGCATAACAATTAAGTAATTTAACAATTTGATGCATTACACTAAACATTAACTTATATGGTAGTAACTACGAAATACATACATACATGAATACATTCATGAGATTGGAGGTGGCAAACGGACATACAAAAAGTAAAGAAAAACTTACTAAGTGAATAATTTTAATTATGTATGTATGTATGTAAGTGCATGAATATACAAATATAAATATATTTATATGAGTATTAGTGAACTGTTAATGTGCCCCACTAACTACAATTAGTTTTTAGTATAGTCCATCTTAAGGTTGCCTGGAAAAGATCGCAATCTGTGATAAGGCCGCCCATGGTACCATTGTTTTAATTGGATTATATACTACAACTACCTGACCCGGCGAACTTCGTACCGCCTTAGAACTGATAGTGAAAAATCGACAGCAGCGCCACCTAACGGACCCCGGCCGGTACCGCCCCAATCGCTTTGTTCCTGCATTTTATATCTGTAGGTAATATCATCAAAAATATTAATTTAAATTACAAACTGTAAAAGGCTGTATTAATCTTACATAATTGGATAAGGATTAATACTGTACTGCTTAAAATCGCTTCGTAAATAAGCCATTATTTTTCGTGAAAAGAAAAAAATGGTTATTGTGGATTATCCCTAAGAGATAGACATATGCTACTCCGGACTTTTTTGTAGACCTTTTTAAGGTGTACAATACTGAAGTACATACAGTATTTTGATCTATCTCGTAGGGTACAGCCAGCGTTTGCAATGTAAGCGCAAAATGGGTTTATTTACGACATCATATAAGAAACCTCTAAAATTATCAATGTTTCTCTACTATATTATGTATGTATTACACATATAAACCTCTTGAATCACTTTATCTATTAAAGAAAACTGCATCAAAATCAGTTGCGTAGTTTTTAAGATCTAAGCATTTATAGGGACAGACAGAAAGCGGAAGCGACTTTGTTTTATACTATGTAGTGATGCATTTTCTGTAATATGGTGTGCAATAAATCTACACCTATCTATCTATCTATGTAAAACTTATCTAAGATACTATGGAATTGTAAGAATCGTAAATGTATCGTAAGTCCGAATAAAAGGTTTTATTATTGTTAACTACGAAATACTTAACATTGGCTGAGTACGGAGTTAAAAGTAAAAATAGTGAATGTTTTTCCTATGACCTTATTTTTATTATAAGCATAAACTATTTAAAGATGTTATAAAATGAGTCACTTGTTTATTTTCTCTAAAGATAAATCTCACGTCTTAGGAGTTGGAACGGAAGGTGCTATTATTTGCATAAGACGTCAACTCTAAGTACAATTTATTGGCGATGTTTAACATAGCAAGTCAAAGTAATCTGTAGGTGTTTATAAAGCTGAAGAACTTGTTTGTTTGATTGAACTCCCTAGTCTCAGGAACTACTGATTACTATTCCGCAGGCTATATATCATTACGCTACGGCTAATAGGAGCGGAGTATCAACGGAAAGTGTTGCAAAAACAGGAGAAAATGATTCCTATTCCGAGCGCTGCATAAACCGTTAGTTTAACAAAAATAATTGACGAAAGCATTGTTTTCCTTTAAACGTTCTGATAAAATTTCACAACAGCATATCTCTATCTTTCAAAGTTTATTTAAATACATATATATAATTATATTTAAAGGCAACTCACGCGTTAGGAATATATTCCTGTGTCGCGGGGGACTTTACAAACATACAAGAAACGGATACAAAGAAGACCTTATGCTTAGAATAACAATTTATTGATCACATGAAGTATTTTCCCTTGTAGGATTTGAACCCACAACACTTAGCGCAGTAGAAATTGCGTGGCGACCACTTAAGCCACTAAGCCAACCGCACAGTCATAATGCGGCTGAAATTCGATTTGTAACGTGGAGAGACAGCCATCAAACTTCCAAGGCCCATGTAGGTACTATGCGACATTGAAATTCTGTATTTCAATTGTAAGGTCCTTGGTCGTGCAAGTTCCAATTTTCTAATAACTTTGAAGAAGGAACAGAGAGTGCCTCGGAGAGCACGTTAAGCAGTCGGTCTCGGTTGTCATGATCATCTATGGCAATGCCCTGAAATATGCTGACATTTAGTTGAATCTTCGAATTCCAGTTCGCCCTCAGAGTTACGGTGGTCCGAGGCCAGTCGCCCCGTCTGTAAACTGATATTCAAGTAAAACCGGTTGAACTAGTAGCCGACCCTAAATAGTCTTGGGAATAATAAAGGCTACGAAGAAGAAGAAGATTGAACATTGTCAGGCTTTGTTTTAAGGGCTCCAATTGCGCAAAAGAAACAATACATCCCTACTAATATTATAAATGGGAAAGTAACTGTCTGTCTGTCACGTTTTCTCACCTAAACCGCTGACCCAATTTTGATGAATTTTGGTATAGATGTAGATAGAACCTTGGGAAAGGACATAGACAGACATACACGTGGGTGGAGCCGCGGGCAAAAGCTAGTAACAAACAAGGCTTAAAATAGTGTTATTACAATTAACATAACGAATACAAAACATAAAAACTATATGTAATTGCAAACAGTTAACGTGAAAAGTAAGTTATAAGAAGATCACTCAATGACTCAATGTATTCTGTTGAAAGAGATGCAATTGATTGCGAAATTGGAAGGGATTGTTCTTTGTAATATAGCTTATTACGTAAATCGCTCGTGGCTCTGAAGGTTGGCACGCTATAAATGGTTTTAAAACTAACATTTATATCATGCATTTAGAATACAAAACCAGAAGAGTAATCCTTAATTAATTTTATAAATTTGAAAGTAATTCTAAAGTAAGTGTGGTGATCTTGGTATGGATATGTTATGCGGAGGGATGAGAACAGCGTGGCGGAGAAAATGTTAGGTGTGAGAGTTGAAGAGGACAAGGGAAGAGGAAGACCAAAGAATTGGTGGCTGGAGCAGATATGGCTAGAAAGGGAATTAACAGTGTAATGACGAGTGTTTTTTTTTTTTTTATATAACGCCTGCCAAGGTGACTTTACTATGCCTGGTGGAAAGCATGAGTAAAATCCACAAGTGGGGGTCGCCATACTCACTGCAAATACAAGCAGTATGGCGAAGCACATTATAGCGGCCTAGTGAGATGCTTTTTTCAGAGTAGAATGGAAGTATAAAATAATGCGCGGACCCCAAATAAAACTAGGATAAGGGCCGGCAGTATACAAACTTTGTATGTTTCTTACACTTTCATGGTTATACTACTACACAAACTACTCTTTACCGCGGTATAACCAATGTACACGTCGATGGAGCCAAGGGCAAAATATAGTTAATTATAAAATAACACGCTTCAGATACGACTCTCTGATATACAACTAACTGAAAATATCTGACAGATGCTGTTTTACCCCTATGACGATGTACTCGAGAACAGTCAGCTACAACAAATGTGGTGCACTCTGCACCATATTGGTTTCCTCTCTCTCAAAATATGACGGCTATCCTTGTTGGTATAGTGGTTAGCGTATGCGGCTGCTGATCAAGAGGTCTCGGGTTCGATTCCCAGGTCGGACCAAATATTTGTATGATCGACAAAATATTTGTTTCGAAGTTTGGGTGTTTTCTATGTATAATACGTATGTATTTACAAGAAAAAGTATGTTTATGTATTTATATCAGTTGTCTAGTACCCATAATACAAGCTCTGCTTAGTTTGGGACTATATGGCGTTGTGCGTAAGATGTCCGAATTATTATTTATAATTATTATTTATTTATCCGACACGACCGTGGAGATCAGGCCCAGGACTGACGACTTGACGTGCTCTCTGAATTACAGAAAGCCCACGGTCTTTCAATCACCCTTTTACCCATTAACACAAAAGATCAACTACCCATAACGTCTCACTGCTGGGCTAGGGTCTCTCCTCCTCCTCTCAGGAGAGGTTTAAGGTCATACGTTCTGTCACTGGCCAACGTCGGGTAGGGGACTGGCAAGACACGTTGTGGCTACGTAATCTTGCCGTTGGATGTTTCTAACCCGCCCGAAGGCCTTGTCTAAGGTATACAAAGCTTACCCTGCCACTCGATAGATGGCGTTGTGCTATATTTTTGCATCTCGCAAGCTTTTGTTACCGACGTCGATATATATGTACGGTGTGAGCTGAAATATTATTGTCGGCATTCTGGAGTTGTTATGTTATTCGTTGAGTGAATACAAGTTCAACTATACCTCGTTGTTTTATTAACAAAGCGCCCGTATTCCGATTAAATATTGTTCAGCCTCCTACCAAGCTTCAAGACTGTAATCTTATGATAACAACCAGGAACGACTGCTTAACTTAACCTCCTAGCTACGAAAGCGCTCATAACATATCATGCCACAAACGGTCACCCATCTAGGTACTGACCGTGGCGTCTTTGCTTACCCTCGGTAATAGTTTCCAATCGCCTTAGGCCACTTCGCTACGAATGCTTCTTGGCTTAGAGCGCTTCTATTTATCTAGACCCGAAAGATAAATGAAGTAATATATCCGAACAGGTTAAATTGCATAGTTGCAAGTGAAAATGGCTGCTGTTGCAGGTGATTTGTAACTCTTCCAAGCTATTAAAATTACTTCAATATTATTACATATATACTTTAATATTACTATAACATTTGGTAATATGTTTGTTTTACGACAGCGTCAATGATTAATTATATAACATTTGGAAGGTCATAATTTACAAAACAATATTAGGCTATACATTTCTTTTAAAAGTAACCTTCATGCTTCTATACACAATTAATCGTTAAAGTTTTAATAAATTAAATTAAAAAAAAATCGCCAAAATGCGTGTGAGGGCAAGTACGCATTGAGTAGGGTTCCATAGTCACCCACAATGACACGGGAATTTATTTAAAATTGTGTCCAAAAGATAATTGTTATGTTTATTTATTTCCTTATATTTAAACGAAGTTTTCCAAATAAGCGTATTTTGCTAGTTGGACCTCTATAACTCCTGAACTAACTTAGTTATCTAAGCCGTTATAGTTTTCCTTTAAAGTTCATCACATGAACTACCATCATGAATATTGCCAGATTTTTGGAGCCATTTAGACACCTTTTAGCTTTTTGATTGTAGGACGCGCTGTTTTTACAAAAAAATGTCATTTAAAGTTAAATAACGCAAACGGAAACGGACACAGCAGAACTTCTTTTGATGATTTAATCGATCAAATTTATTGCTGCAGCTGACGTTAAAGAGAATATTTATATCGACCCTGGAATCGAAGTAGTTAAGGCCTTTGGAGCAAAGATACGGCGTAGTTATGAAGCAACACATGAATATTATCAAAATAACGGTTTTAAAATACAAATATTGAGAAATGTTTTTGGTCTAGTAACTACTTATGTAAGTTATGTTTGTAAAATTGAATAAGTAGCAAGATTTGACCTTGAACTAAGGTGTTAGTTATTTTAATCATCAACTTAAAATAGAAATGATGGATATTAATAAGAATGTTGAAGATTACGACAGAGTTACCTTAAAAAGCGGCCAAGTGCGAGTCGGACTCACCCATGAAGGGTTCAGTAGCAGCAAATAACATCATATAAAAGTTCTTGTAGTATGTTGTAACTTTTATAGATGTTTTATCAAAAGTGTATTGATGGAATGAAAGGTAAATTGCGGTTTACGATTTATGACGTATTAAAAAAACTCCCCCTCATTTTGTTTTTCTATTTTTATGTGAAAATATTAATGCGGTTCACAGAATACATCTCCTTACCAAGTTTCAACAGTATAGTTCTTATAGTTTCGGAAAAAAGTGGCTGTGACATACAGCCGGACAGACAGACATGAGGAATCTATAAGGGTTCCGTTTTTGCTATTTGGCTACGGAACCATAATAACGTAACTATACACGCACACAAATTTATTCAAACACATTGTAGCTACTAGCTGAATCCTGTTGTGTTGTTAATAGTGAGTAACGCCGCGGAACGAAGCTAGTTTATAAAATTAGCCTACGTTACTCCTTATGTCAACAGCTATCTGCCAGTGAAAGTCCCGTCAAAATCGTTCCAGCCGTCCCGGAGATAATCCTTAACAAATCGATATACCAAAATTTATAAAATGAATTTTTCGTGTAAGTACATCTGCTTTAAGTAAAAGAATTTGATATTAAAATAGACACTTTAAATTTTTTTAAGTCGAAAATTTCTCAAGTATTGTGAGTTGCTTAGTAGGCTAAAATCACCTTGCGAATTAGAGGCCCATGTTTGTTCAGCATTTGGCTGGTGTTGTGATATAATTGCGAATTGTCTTATTACTCTGTCTTAACATATACACACACAGATATATACATATTTGCACTTGTTAATAGAATAAAAAAAATAAAAAAAATATTTTGGACATCTTACACACAACATCATCTAGTCCCAAAGTAAGCAGAGCTTGTGTTATGGGTACTAAACAACTAATATAAATACATGAACATACTTTTTTTTTGTAAATACATACATATTATACATAGGAAAACACCCAGACTCCGAAACAAATATTTGTGGATCACACAAATATTTGGTCTGACCCGGGAATCGAACCCGAGACCTCTTGATCAGCAGCCGCATACGCTAACCACTAGACCAACAAGGCAGTCAAAAGAATATTTTTGGTCTTAAGAATAGTGTTAAATAGTATGGACACTGCCAGATACTTTAAAATTTCTGTTATCTGTTAACATAGTACTTTTTAGGGTCCGTTACCCAAAGGGTAAAACGGGATTCTAAGACTCCGCTGTCCGTCATTCTGCATCACCGTCCGTACAATCATTCTGAATCATTCATCATCACTAGAGGCCGGGAGAATGATGCAGAAACAGATGTTTCTGATCTGACTCGGTCGCCATGGTGTAGGTCAACATGCTGCATTGCTTACCCTCACAATCAGAGTGGTGACCCCTACTCCTGGATTACAAACAATGCAGCATGGTGACCCATACTATGGTGACCTATTGAGATGTATCTGCATCATTGGGTCTCTGGTCTCGGACTGACTAACGAAACACGACATCACGAATGCTGTCATTTTAGGCTGGTCTCCTTCTGTATGAGTTCCTTATGTCCTTCAGAGTGGATTAGATGTGATTGTGAGTAGACGTATTATTGCATGGTAATATATACAAACATCTTCTTCCTAGCCTTATTCCCAATATTATTTGGGGTCGGCTACTAGTTCAACCGGTTTTACCTGAATATCAGTTTTTTCACGGAGCGACTGGCATCGGACCTCCTCAACCCTAAGGGAGAACTGAGGGCACTTCCCAATAACGATTGCCATAGATGTTCATGACAACCGGGAACGACGGCTTTACGTGCTCACCGAGGCAAGGGCGTGAATCACCGACAAATCTCCAAACTCCGGGCTGCTGTTAAGAATTTCCTAAGAAACACCCAAAAACACTTTTTGGCCCAACCCGGGATTTGAACCCGAGACCTCTTGATTAGCAGTCGCATGCGCTATCCACTAGACCAACGAGGAACGTATACACACATATACATTAGTATATTTGTTTATATATTTAGTCACAGAATATTATCGGTTATGAGAACCATGCTAAACATCGTTACAGTCAGACACGTTTAAATATGTATTTGTTTGCACAGTATACAGTCGGTTCTGCTATGTATTGCGTATTTCAAAACGTTTATTTTTCGTATACGGTGCATCCTGTTGTCCGTACATTTTGGCCTTAACTAACTTATAAATGTTTTCAAAAGCTAATATTGTAGAAAGATTTGGGGTGATATTGTACTTTAAAATAAGAAATAGGAATTATATATATGCAAGAAGTGGATTTTTATACAGAAATCGGAATTAAATTTTTGACATATTTAAAATTTTATTCTGAACCTAGAAATTAGAAGGCGTGTAATGGTTTATGCGGTTATCACTCAATCTGCATGCAGAACAACGCTTTATCAAATTTACAAGTTGTTGTTCCAAGTCTGGGTATCCTCTTAGTCTATTGCATGTGTGTTTTTAAAGTTCCAAGCCACACGGGATTTATTCCATGTTCGGGAGTTGTATTTTAAAAAGAAAGAAAAAAAAATGATCTTATTATTTTGATTGAAATATTAAAAACAAAAAAATTAAGTGTTCTTCTTGTTCTTCTGGGTGGTGTTCTTCTACGTGTGATATGGCTGCATATAAATGACATAGTTAAAAACATATGTGAACAAAAATTTAAGAAACTTATAACTCGACTACACTAGTGACCGGCTCGGATTGAAACGCAAGTTTTTCAAATTTGTAGATTTCCTGTGTACACTCAGACATGGTCTGTCGATATTATTACCCTGTCTTTTAGTTTCGCCGGAGTCGAGTAATTAATATATGTATCTGATATGCTTTAAGTAATTTATTTAATGAGAAAAAGTATTAACCTCAATAGAGATCTAACTTAAAAAATTAACAACTATTACCGTAATAGTCAAAACTTCTTTGGCGATCGAGTGGAATAAAGTGTATGTACAAAGTTTATGTTGTACAGACCGAGGCGTAACTAAAAGCAATCTTCATCTTCCATCCATCCAAATTTTGTACCCAGATAGTTTCAAGACATAGGCTACTTTTTACAACGATAACCGACATAAACGCGTGCGGAGCCACGGGTGAAAGCTAGTATTGGTATAAATAATGAGCACACCATAATATTTGACTAAAACAAGCTTAGGTATATAATAATTAGCAAAAATGGAAGCTAGTTCTGATAATCCAAATGATGATTGTTTTTTGATGACTGCTGTACATAATAATTATTCTTCAAATCAACGTGGCTTTGAAGGTGAATATTTGAATGAGTTTTGACATCTTTGTGGTTACATCTATGTTGATAAAGTTAAAATATGTCATATTACATAACCTTAAATTTCAAATGTCATCTGTCATCTAAACGATCAACCCGTGCGAGCACTTTGAGAGCGTAAGGCAACCTCGCCCTGGCTAGGCTTACTGAACAAGGTGAGACGGTCACCTGTGTCTTCTTTATAAAATCCAGGTTCACTCCTGCATGAAGTACTGTTCTCACCCTTGCAGTGGGTCTGCACAGTACTTGTTGGATTCTTTATAGGCTACGGGAACCGATTAATTTAGAGATTCCATACGTTTATTTACCCTAAACGTGGAATGTCATAACTTACAATAGATGCATAAATTGTTACACGATATTTGATGTTTAATCTGTTGTTTATCAACTTCGCGCTTTATAAACTGTGTTGGTGGCGGAGTATTAGTGTATGAGAATGCTGTGTTTGAGGTCCCGGCTTAATATCCTGAGTGGGACCAAAAATTCCAATGATCTACAGACATTTGTTTCGGAATGTGGTTGTTTTCTATGTATATTTTTTTTAAAGACAACTCCCGCAGTAGATATGTAATTGGTGTGTCGCCGGGGACTTTACAAACATAAATGAAACGGACACAAAGAACACCCAGACTCAGAACTACAATTTGTGAATTATACAAAGTGTTGCCCACGTTTGATTTGAACCCACAATTGGCGAAATAGAGCAATATAAATCTTGTGCCGCGGAGGACTTAAGAAACATACATGAAACGGACACAAAGAACACCCAGACTCAGACAGCGACGTGGCGACCGCCTAAAACACTAGGCCTGGAACAGCAAACAAATTATATTATGTATATATTTACAAAAAGAGTATGTAAGTATTATATCAGTCAATCTAACTTTCATGGTACTACAAGCTCTACTTAGTTTGAAGCTAGATGGCGTTGTGTGTTATATGTCCGACATATTTATTCCTTTACCATTTATTTATTTCTTAAATCAAACAGAACGCACTTTTCCGGTTTCCTGTTACGCACATCCTTCCTCTTTTAAACCCACTACCATTTTGGAAAACCAAATTATTGACAAAATGTGTTGTAAAATGTTGACGACAATTCGTGAAATCTGCCGGAAAATACTCAAGATTATCAGTTAAGTCAGAACTAAGAAATGTTGGTATTGAGAGTAACGTCATTATTACACCATGTCCTTAGAATCACGGCCGCAAATTAAAATATTTTAACTTCACGCTCTGTTTCTAGAACATAATCGAACTTAGAGCACATTTTATTACCTCGATTTCTTACGAAACATACATAATCATCTATGTGTACTCGGAGAGCGATTACGTCCAAGTTTAGTCATAAAACCACAGAATACATAATAGTAACTATGAGTACAATATGTACGTTTGATCGACTTGTCTAGATTTACTAAGTTTAGGTCTTTATTTACTATTCTTGAAGATGTTTTACTGTGGTGTATAACTATAATAAATTAATATTTCGGACATCTGACACACAACATCATCTAGTCCCAAGCTAAGCAGAGCTTGTTTTAAAGGTACTGGACAACTGATATAAATACATAAACATACTTTTTTTTTGTGAATGATGATGAGGATGACTCCGCAACAAATATTTGTGAATCACATAAAAAATTTGGTTCGACCCGGGAATCGAACTCAAGACTTCTTGATCAGCAGCCGCGTACGCTAACCACTAGACCAAGGCACTTGTAGACAGTCTGTTGTAGATTGTATATAAATTATATAGTCTACAACCAATACAAATAAAATAAATAACTTTATACTACACCTGATCGGAACAGTATTCAATCTTCCCTGAAAATGAAAAGAGAAAGTTAGTCTTTTCCTTGACCTAAATAAGCGGGAGGAAAAAATGTATGAAAATCCATTTCTAACGTGTTTTAGCGGGAGAGAAAGTTGTATGAATTTTCATTTCTCATGTGTTATCTTATCTAAGGCGCGCGCCTGCCCAAAGAGTTTTCATATAATTTAAATATGGAATCTCCGTGCCACTGACATCCTTTTGTGAAGAATAAAAAAAAACAAAAGAAGCGCGAAATATTTATAAATATTATGTCAAATTCTAAGCTAAATTGTGTCTTACATGGTGTCTTACGTTTTGATTTTATTTTATAAATACTTTAAATGTTCCTCACAGGTGTAGTATAAAGCACTGTGTAGCACTCGGGTGAAAGTCCCATTCCTACCTCGGGAGTATTGTGGCCCTAGGCTGCGCCTTCGGGCCACAAACTGCTCCCTCGCTAGTAATCGGTTCCTTCCCTTCCTCGGTGAAAAATGTACTATTGTTCACTTATTTAAAATGTTGCACTTCTTGTCTCCATTCACTAGCAAAGAATAAATATATAGTACATTCTTTTACATATACCTATACACATGAATAAAATTGAATCGTCAGTTTGTGATTTCATATTAAAAGCTTTTCAATCTCAAATACTATGAAAGTACTAGCTTTTGCCCGCCACTCCGCCCGCCTGTATGTCGGTTATCGCGGTAAAAAGTAGCCTATGTGTTATTCTGATATATAAGTTAGATTATAGTAAAGTTTTATACAAATGCGTTCAGTAGTTTTTGCGTGAAAGAGCAACAAAAATACATATATACATAGAAACTTTCGCGTTTATAAAGTAAAAAAAATACAATTTTAAATTTTTGATTGTCTGTCTCTATATTTATTTCGACTAATCTCTGGAACGTCTGGACCAATTGTGGAAAGACTTTCACTCACAAATAGCTGATGATATATAGTGTTATTAAGCCTACTTTTATTTTAGACTTGCTTCGCCTAGCTGTGTTACCCGTGATTGTGCAACACTTGTGGCAACACCGCTGGACGCCGCTTGTCAAGAATGAATAAAGATAAAAAAAATCATTATTAATGATTGCTAATTTTGCAATATAAATGCCAGCTCGCTCGCTCTAGTTAAAAAAATCAAAACGCCTAAAGAATCCCGAAGTAGTCTGCATCTACAGCATTCACTGCCGCAACCAGTTTCACTTCAGCCCTAAGGCCTCCTGACGTCAGAACCAGTTTGCAAGAATCCTGTTCATGTTCTATTTTCGATGACCATGAAAATGAAATCCAGTATTACGTAGGGAAGCCCACAACTTGAACTGAACTGATATGAAAGTAAAGGGTACACATTCAGATGTTGCTATGTGGAAATGATTGATATCATTTACTGCTTTAAACTGTGCTGTACTGCAATAAATGTTGGCGTAATAAAAATTTGCTTTTCGTTTATATTGATTTTAACATCACTTGCATAATTTTATTCATCAATATATCCTTTTGTAGTTTCCTATTGGACTTGAGTTGTACTATAAAACAGAGGTTTTGAAATACTATATTACGTTGGCCAAACTTGTTAGGCTAGGGTTTGTTTCAAGCTATCCTTCTCTTTTGCAGGGTTGTTGTCTTACATTGTTTACACATTCTTATGTCACCCACAGAATAATTGTTATACTGATACTGCACATTCATAATAGGTCATCACTACACGAACATACCACCAGACTATTTAAGCTGAAGCTGCAATTAGTCTCTCTATTCATTTGAGAAGTTTTTTACCTTTCACTATTTAAGCTATTAATAATTTATTTAAACTTATAACACAAATTGTAAAAGAGCTGATTTAGTACGTCGAGGCATTCTTTTCCAGTTAATCTGGTGATGAAGTAATATGATTCGATGGCTGCAAAAATAGGAATAACAAACATAGTAATTTCAAATACAAAGATATTACATTTTAAATAAGTGATAGCATAAGATGGAACTAATTTATACAATTCACTGCTAAATATTAAAGATGTACACAGATTTTTCTTCATAATATTCAATATCATGTAATGAAACTATTACCGCTTATACAAGTTTTTACATAATCGGTTTTATTGAGTTCAATCTCTTTGTGTGAAATAAATGAACAAAACCACTCCTATTCATCCCGCGGGTGTCGTAAAAGCGACTAAGGGATAAACTACGCAAGACAACATCAATGCAAAGAGAAGGAAAACTTGGAACCAACCTTATACCAACCCTTCTGGCCAGCGTGGTATAGTAGGCCAAAGCCTCCTTTCTAAGGAGATGTCTATGTCCAGCAGTGGACTGTTAAAGGCTGTTGATGATGATTGATGATACCCTAAGGCTTTTCGGTTAATTTTTTAGTGGGCTACAAATGCACTGTGTGTGTGATGACTTTAATTTTAAATTGTTCGTGGAATCTTATTGTTGATTGACGTAAGTCAATACAGACAGCATTTTAATATAAATAAAGATTGAATTTTGGTGCATATCAATATTTGCTGTCTCAAGAAATCGAAAGTCATCATAAGGAACATTAAAATTACGTGGTTTATTGATTTTGTCGTAGTTATTATCGATCAGAATTACTTAGTGGAGGCATTTTATTAAATCTAGTTATTGACAGCAGTTTTGTTACATCGTTTCTTATTTTTTAAAAATTACTAACTTTTATACAAGTATAATGATAATGATTTATCTTATAATTATTATCTTAACCCCTTTTAAAAGTCCCCTTTTAAAAAGATACATTTCTTAAAACGTCACGTCCATTTTTTAACGCCTTCAAAATAGAATTTGTGGAACTCTCTAAAAAGGTAAAATTTAAAACTTTCAATTTATGTTGTCGAAAACCTCTGTGAAGTGTAACAAAAGTCCATATATGTTGCTATGTCATGGTACGGAGGATCGTAATATACAATGACCTTATCCTTCATCAACAGCATTTAACAGTCCACTGCTGGACATAGGCCTCTCCCTACAAAGGAGGTTTTGGCCTACTATACCACGCTGGCCAGACGGGTTGGTATAGGGTTGGTTTCAAGTTTTCCTTCTCTTTGCATCGATGTTGTCTTGCGTAGTTTATCCCTTAGTCGCCTTTTACGACACCCGCGGGATGAACAGGGGTGGTGACACTCTGTATTCTTAATCCGTCACCACACGGATAGTCCCACACTAATATTAAAAGTGCAAAAGTAACTATGTCAGTGTCTGTCTTTCTGTCTGTTTGTCAAAACTACTGAACCGACTTACAATGAAATTTGGTTCACAGATATTCTAGAGCCCGAGAAAGGACATAGGATAGTTTTTACCACGATAACCGACACACACGCGGACAGACAGACAGAAAGCTAGTATTTAATATAATAAAGTAATGTTATGTCGGTTTGTTACACTTTCACGGTCAACCACTGCACTGACTGCACAGATTGCCTTGTTGGTCTAGTGGTTCGCGTATGCGGCTGCTGATCAAGAGGTCTCGGGTTTGATTCCCGGAACGGTTTTTTTTTGTGATCCGCAAATATTTGTTTCGGAGTTTGGGTGTTTTCTATATATATATGTGTATGTATTTACAAGAAAAAGGATGTTTATGTATTTATATCAGTTTTCTAGTATGCATTATACAAGCTCTTAGTTTGGGACTAGATGGCGTTGTGTGAAAGATGTCTAAAATATTTATTATGATTTGAATGAAACTTGACAAGGAGCTACTTTTTAACACACAGGCGGAGCTGCGGGTAAAGACGATATACATAGAAACGTTCATGCTTAAGTAGAAGCACTTACAAATCTGTCAATACTTACTTGTGTTCTTAGACTTAACAGAGGTATGTTTAGTTAAGTCTTAAGTAAACAATCTTGGTCTAAGTTCTTAGTCTGCGATCTACACTTAAACTTGTTTTAAAACCTCTATAAAGAAGTATTTTAAATATAGATACACATGGATGATGTGCACATTTGCTTACTAATGTAAAAAATATTTAGAATTTTTTACGTTTTGGAAAGATGGCATCAAACGTCAATTCAAAACGCTTCTGCAATAACAATAACTAATAAGTATTTAAAAATATCACAGAATCATTATTTCTCAAGCTCACTGAAACAGCATCCAGTAAGTCAATTTATTTGATACAAATTTTAATGGCATGGCTTTAAACACATCACAAAAAATATTTTCAATTTAAAATATCAAGTCATTAATTATTATAGACAGCGTTAAATAACCCACTGCAGGCAAATTGACGTTTTTTAGGGATCCGTTGTTCATGACTCGGAATTCTTTGGTCATGTCCGTCCGTCCGTTCTCGACTTATTGTCAAAACGGTTAGTGCTAGAAAGATGAAACTTTTCATTAAACTATGTGTTTCTATTACGTAGACAAAGTGCTATAATAAAACTATGAATAATAATGTTATTTGGGGTACCTCCTCTACACGTAAAGTAGGGATATAAAACATAATTTAAATTAGATACAACAAAATCAAACAGAAGTTCAAATGAAAACAGAATTAACTTTAAAGAAGAACAACGAGATTTAGTTTATATTTAAATTGTCACTTTTAAGTGTCATTAATTGCTGTAATAAAATAGGTTTTACGGTCCATATATGCCCAAAAAACTAATCTGTATACCTGTAACTTAATTAATTATTATTTACTAGCTGAGCCCCGCGGTGTTACCTGTGTTTGTCGTATACCCGCGAATAACGCCGGGGGAGAAGTTAGTCTAAATATGAGCCTAAGGTACTCCTTAAATCACCAGCTACCTGCCAGTGAAAGTTTTTTAAAAGTCGGTTTAGGCGGTACAGAGATTAGCCAGAACAAACATATAGACCGACTGACTAACAGATATTTTATATTTATTATAATTGTAAAAATTTATAGCTTTATTAAATCTATTCAAAATAATTGCCAGTATAAAAAATTGCGGCTCTCAAGATTGAACTTTTTTATTGACATGTAGAATGTTATGTTATAAACTAATCCAAAACTATTTGTGTTTGTGTGTGTGATGTTTATTGATATAATAACAATATTTCAAGCGGTTCGTTTATCGCCTAATACATGTACGTAACCTCGCCATGATGATGTTTTTTTAACGTACATGTGTTTATGGACTTCTTGTAAAAAATTTTTTTTTTCGTGCGGCAACATCATTCGTACCTTGAAAATATATTTTTTGTGAATTTACGGACATATTTTAAGAGTGAATAATATTTTATAACAGGAAGTTCATTAAATTCTGTTATTTTTTGTTGACAGATGCATTAATTATCATATATTTATATTTTTGAAATATTTGACGGAAGGGGAGTCAGTTCTCAAAATGAAAAGCGTAGAGTCTTCTCTTGGCAAAGGTCAAAGTCTGTCTACGCTATGCAAAAAAAAAGTAAAACCAAGAGGTAATCTTAGTTAAAATGAAAATCGAATAAAATCTTAACAAATAAAATTTTCGTTTGTTTCACCTACAAAGTGTGTGTCAAGTTTCTACCTATGTTAATATTTCACACATATTTTTTTTTTAAACTCGACCAATTAGTTTCACGTGGTTTGTATTGTAGCTCCCGAACGAGAATATTGATTTTAATCGATAAGGCCGCCAATTGTACATGGTCAGTATAATGATTAATTTCCGTATGTAAACTATACTAACTGGTGTACAATCAAGTTTATTCTATTCTAAGGTGAATTAGTCGGGAGTGTTCTTAGCTACGTTTGAATTTATGATAATTTTCATCAAACATAGCTAAGAACACTCCCCGACTAATTCACCTTACAAACAAACAAAATCTAAACTGCTTTACTCGTTCGGGAGCTACGATGCCACAGTAACCACGTGAAACTTATAAAATCCCGTCGTTTTTCGCCGGGGGTTAAAATACGTCATTCTCTACGAAGATATTACGCTTTATCTAATATATTACAAGATTGAATCCGATTGTATTCGTGAATCGCAAACATCGCTTTTATGAGATGCATACCAAACATTCTCTTAATTGCGTTTGATGTCGGAAATGTGTGTATAATATAATGTAATATTGTAATATTATTTCGCTAGCCCTCCCTTATGGTACATATATCTATAATACTGAAACTGAAGTATTAGTGTAATTGAATACTATATACAATATTATTCATTGTTAGAACGGAATAAATAATTATTTAATACACTTCATGGTGATGGCAACACTGCGTTTGGAACTCAAAGCAGATTAAAAAAAAGGCGGTGTGCGGGAAAGTCGCTTCTTTTAAACTTCATTATTTTTAAGTAGTCAAAAACCCGTGTTGGTTAAGGTTAACTACAACTACTGTTCCATATGAATAGATTAACGTCGCTTTTTCTTTGAGCATGAAACTTACACAAAACTCAGATCATTTAAAAAAAGTAGATAACGCACGGTCTTTGTTATTATTCTTATTATCAAAACCACGAACTCAGCTTCTTCAAGTAGGTAAATACACGCCTTTATGCACACACATGCATTAAACTACGCTACTTTTCACCAGTATCGTACAAGAGGTCATGAAGTAAGTTTCCTTAAAAATGTTGTTTTGTGTAATTATATGGTGTAAAAAAGAATAAAGTTTCGAATAAATAACGAATACGACACACAAAACAATATTTATTCATGTTATTACTATAAATCATAGTTTTGAGGTTATTCGACACAGAAAATGTCAATATCACGTATTTAGTGACGTACTGGGAGATTGGTAGGAGTTCATATTCTTAATATATTGGAAATGTGGTAAAAATCGACCAAGTGCATATCAGGCCACGCACAGGAAAGGGTTTCTCAGTCACCCGTAATGGAAGGTGGACACACACACAATGATAGGACTTCACAATATTTTACAGATCATATGATTTATGTATCTGCAATGAAATTAAGCAAAGCCTGTATTTTGATTGTCAGCACACAACTCATCTAACTATTGCATTGCAATAATTGGTTGCAGTTCTTTACTAGCTAATTATATTTCATAAAGTTCTTACAACCTATGAATATACCAGAGTTATGTATAAAAGTAATTTTAATTTTGTAAAGATAGGCTTTTTAATTAAAAGTATACTATCACTTTCACTATTATTCTGATCTGGTGTGCCTTGGGATAGGCCTATATTCAGTAGTAAACTGCAACAGGCTTACACAAAGAACTTCTTTTAGGTTCCGCATAGTTAACGTTGATTAATGTAATTTGATACAACACCTTTTTAATAACAAAACCTTTGTTTTCTCGCTACATGATAAGGACATTATGGACATATTTTCCGTACCAAGAAGGACACATGACATCAAGCCTTTTTTTCGTACGAAGTATAAAACACCACCAATACCATAGTACCATAAAATTCATAGTATAAAAAAATAATTACCGCCATTTTGACATAATTGACAAACAACTGCTAAAGCAAAGGTGTCAATTAGTACGGCCTCAGCTGTCTATTCAACATTTTATGACTACAGAGAAAAATATAGTTCATAAAACTATTTTTGTGTTAGGTTTTTTTGGTGACATAATATTGTATAAGTAGCAAAATATTACTCGAAGAGTCTAACAGGGTTTTAAAGTTACTAAGTAGCAATGTCAACAAGTACATATATGAGTCACATTAAGTTAACATTAGTGAGACAGGATTTATTTGTCAGTTTTATTTGCTAATATTTTTTCTTGTTATTGAAGATCTTGAATCTTTAAGTTAATGTCACGATGACTCTTCACATTGCAAATCACTATTTTAATGTTATCACTAAATAATATAAAATAAAGACCTACGTCTTGTCTGTCTTTCAGTTTGTTCGAGATAAATTACTCAAAAACCACTGCACCGATTACAAAGATAGTCTAGAGCCTGTGAAAGGGCATAGGCTATTTTTTCCCGCGATAACCGACATAGAATCGGGCGTAGCCGCTGGTGAAAGCTAGTAAAAAATAAAAATATGCAATGCAGACGTAAACATTTTCCATCTACTAGCTCAACTGATCAATTTATAATGTATTTTTGAAAATTAGAAGTCCATTATGCCTGGAAAAGTTGATGAGATTGGAAGGTGGCAGGTGAGAATGGCAGAGAAGAAACATACTGAGACGGTTGGATGTAGCAAAGCCAACAATCGCTCGATAATACAATGCAAATAAATAAAATAAAGTTTTTGTTTATAATTTTACCTTAACAGCTGTTTTACTAAATACATACCTAGTTAAGTCTAAGATCCGGCTGCAGGATTTGTGCGCTCCTTATTTTTTGCTAAACACCAATTTTTTTGTCTATTTATAATTAAGAGAATATAAATATACTAGCTTTCGCCCGCGGCTCCGCCCGCGTGAATCTCGATTATTGCAGTAAAAAAGGAGCCTATGTGTTATTCTGATATATGAGGTATATTACTGTAAAGTTTCATCCAAATCCGTTCAGTGGTTATTGCATGAAAGAGCAACAAACCTACATACATACTCACATACTTTCGCGTTTATAATATTATTAAGGATATTCTTTTTTTTTTTTTTTTTTTTATATTTAAGCCTGCCAAAGTGACTCGACTCTGCCTGTTGGAAAGCATGAGTAGAATCCAGGAGTAGGGGTCACCATGCTTATTGTGAGGGTAGGCAATGTAGCATGGTGACCCTTACCATGGCAGCCCGGTTAGACTATTCTGCATCATCCTCCCGGCCTTCGAAGGGCGGGAGAATGATGCAGAATGATTGGGCCTCCGGTCTCACACTCACCAACGAAATACGACAGCAAGAATGCTGTCATTATTAGGATGGTCTTCTGTGTGAGGGTAGTACTGGCCGGGTCGAGCCGGCCCATTCGTGCTGAAATCAGCGTGGCTCTACTACCTACCAAATTATATCTCTAATATATCTCTCCTAATTATAACAATAATTGTCATCTTTAACAGTCAGCAACCCTTCTTTGCGGCTGGATTTAGTAAGGCAACAAAATATATGATAATAAATAGAAAAAAAAAGCTTTAATTTGATATATATAATTAATAAATGTACGTTATTGACGGTATAAATGTATGGATATCATACCTGTTTTCACCTGGCTGCGAAGAGGTGCGGCCAGGTGCGCAACGGCAACAGTGATTTTTCAGTCTATATAAATTGCCGTGAGCCCGTGACGTAGACGATATTTTATTTAAAAAACAAGTGAACGAATTTCATTATTTTTATTATTTAATCCTAATCTAATTTCTGGCGTAAACACGTAACTGTATTTTTCACAATTGTTATTGCACTTCAGAGGGTTTTTACAAAGGAAGTGACGCACGACTTTGCCTTCAGAGAATTATTATTATGATTAGTCATAATATAATACTAAGTTTGAATATCTTTCCATTTACGTGATTTGTTTCTAGTTATATTAGATCTAAGAATTTAGTCACAGATGTCATGACACTAACCTACCATCGTCCACTGTTTAACGAAGGCTGGACTTATAATCAGTAACTCTCATATTCAATTCTAATGTAATTCTTGTGTGTCCCTCCGTGTGGTGACGGATTAAGAATACAGAGTGTCACCACCCCTATTCATCCCGCGGGTGTCGTAAAAGGCGACTAAGGGATAAACTACGCAAGACAACATCAATGCAAAGAGAAAGAAAACTTGAAACCAACCCTATACCAACCCTTCTGGCCAGCGTCCAGCAGTGGACTGTTAAAGGCTGTTGATGATGATGATTGATGATGATGATGATGTAATTCTTAAACAACCCATAACGTCCCATTGCTGCTGCTTCTCAGGAGAGAGTTAAGGCCATACGTCCCCACGCTGGCTGATTGTGGGTTGGGGACTGGCAAGACACGTTGTGGCTACGTAAATCTTGCCGATGGATATTTTTAACAATTGTTATCTTATGATAACAACCGACACCAAGTGCTTATCATGACCTCCGAATCAAAGAAACGGTGATAATATTTCATACCACTAACGGTCACCCATCTAGGTACTGACCTCGGCTAGTAATTGTTTCATTCATCACCAATCATCTACGACTGCTTAGCTATGAGCATTTCAAATGTCAGTTTGTCACCGTTAATTTATGGTTCACGGAAAATGATGATGCAGTAGGTTTCCAACAATTATAAAATGGTTCTGTGAAAAAAGGCTATGCTAGGGTAAAGTCTATAGTTTACAACCGTAAAATGAATCATTTTTACATATGACTCTTGTAATTATTTTTAAATAGCTTTCGTCCGCGGCTCTTAATCTGTTATCGCGTTAAAAAGTAGCCTAAGTCCTTTCTAACTTTCATGTAATCTGTATAGCAAATAGAATTTTATTCGGTTCAGCAGTTTCTTTATTTATAAGGGTACTAGTATTTTCATTAATATTAATAAGGGTTATTAAAATAAGTCCACTATAGTATATATATATATATATATATATATATATATATATCTATTTTATATTCAACTATTTGTGGATCACAAATAGTTTGTCCCATTTGAAACTTCGAATTTAGTTCGCCCTCAGCGTTACAGAGGCTCGATGCCAGTCACAGAACGAAACGTATATTCAGAACACAGTCATAACCCCGGTAGAATTAGTCTGCCGACCCTAAATAATTTTGGGAATAGTAAAAGCTAGGACGATGATATGAAGTGTATCTCATGTAGTAATCGAACACTCTTCAACCACTAAGAAATGCAACGAGTCGCCAGTTTTTCATCATTTAATATAGTTGCCTGTAAGGATTACCTTTGAGAGATATGCCACTTGTACCTTAAAGTCTTAAGATATCGATGCAATTATTTTGGTGTACGATAAAGCGATATATTATTAACAATTTTTCTTAATTAATAAATATATAGGACATCTTTCACACACAACGCCATCTGGTCCAAAACTAAGTAGAGCTTGTATTATGGATACTAGACACCTGATATAAATACATAAACATACTTTTTATTTGTAAATACATACATTTTATATATAGTAAACACACAGACTCCGAAACAAATATTTGCGAATTACACAAATATTTATTCCGAACCTGGAATCGAAACCGAAACCTTTTGATTAGCAGCCGCATGCGCTAAACACTAGACCAACAAGGCAGTCAATAAAAATAGTGTTTTTTCCTAAATATCTAGTTGTAATAATAAAACCTCACAATAGTAAAACTGCTTATTTTTACATAAATTCAAAGTTGCAATGATATATTCATATATACAGCGGGGAATAGCTAACGTATATTATTTGCATATAATGTTTATGTAAAGGTAACAACTCAAAATACTAATATTTTGATCTCATGAAAAATACATAAAACGACTTATATCTTTATATGTTCGATTAGTTCAAGGGTTTGTAGATCCCTTTACCAATCCTCAAACCTTGGAAAGGTTTTGGTCGGCTGTACTCGCTAGCAGAACAGTTATGCAAATGGTTTGTGTCAAGTTTACCTTAAACTTGACACAAACCATTTGCATTACCTCCTTGCAGTGTGTGTGTTGCATGTTTTTGAGTCGCCTGAAGGCCTGCATATAAGCTTCACGACTGTTTTCTTATATAACAACCAGGACCAACTGCTTAACGTGACCTCCGAATGACGGAAATGCTCTTAACATATCATACTACAAACGGTCACCCATCTCGGTACTAACCACACCATCGTTGCTTAACCTCCTTGATCGTTTCCCTAAGGCCATTTGGCTAGGAGTGCTTTCATACTTTGGTAATATTAAAAAGAAAAACAGAACCATTGAACTAAAAATTGGACAGAAATTAATGTCAAAATAATTGTTTGTCATTAATGAAATTGAGTTTTAATATGAAGTTCGGTTGGTCGTTAAAATAAAATTATCAATAGAGTTAAAATAATGATAGGTACCAAATTTAAATAAAAAGAGCCTTGTTTCGGATAATAGACAGAGTTAAGATAAGTAAAGCAATTCTTATGACGAAACTGACATTCAGGTTTAACTGGTTCAACTAGTAGCCGACCTAAGGAAGAAATAAGAAAGGCGACTATTGGCAGTTTTCACAAACGTCCCCTAAAATTAAGTGACCACTTATAGAAAGTTAGGGAGTACTTAGTGATATTTTCTTTTCCACCAACCTTTAGAAGACACCGAAAGTGCGTGCAATTTAGATAAAGTTTGTAATAGCATATAAGTTTATTCTTTTTAGCTAATAATATTATGTTGTTATTTTATTAGTTACCCACGTGCGGTATAGTCCGTTCCAAACGTCGAAAATTTAAGGTATAGGAATAGTATCCTTCTAAATATTTTTTATTGCGTAAAACAACAAAACACAATTTTATTATATTATATTAATTTGTATTTCTATATTTAGCACTTCCTATAGTTTTAAGATTTTTTTTATATAATTGAATAAAAACAACATAAAACAGTTGTGAAGCTTTCAGTTCTGTTTCAGAATACAATGTCATAATATGTTTTATTCTACTAATAGCTCTTTTCTTTTTGTTTTCAGGGTGGGTGAATATCATGTATTTGAGATGAGATGAACAGTTAAGAATGTAAGTACAAGCATTCTAGTACGACATGGTCTTTACAAATATATAAACGAGCAAAAAACGTACTATTTTGTATACTACACGAATTTTTCACATGTGGGAATCAATCCACAATACTAAACGAAGCGTTAGTCATTGCACCACTAGCGCAGTCATTCAGTTATACATGGACAGTAGACTGAGGTGCTGAAACTTTATTAAAATTTCTGTGTATATGTCAAAGATCTGTAACGCAAGTAATTTTGGGTTAAAACAAACCTTTTAAAATAAACTTCAGAAAATGTTTGTAGAAATCCTTATTATAACTCTGCCTGTTTGTTTCAATGTCTGTCCGGTTTTCATTTTGATTTATATAAAATTTAGTACACAGATAGTTTAGAGCCTGAAAAAGGGCATAGGATACTTTATAGCACCATAAACGACATATTCGCGTGCGTGGACGCGGTTTAATATAAATTATAACTGGCATCTAAAAACAATAACAAACAATCCCAATTTAAAATAAAACATTACGTACATTCTAAATTCAAAATAGGTATTACAAACACTTGATCACGCAATACTGTAACCATCAGTGTGTAATGTGGAGTCATCGCGTTAGCTCGGACGTGCAAATATGAAAGTGTACACAACCTTCGGGTTTAGCCTTTTTTATGTCGGCATCACGAAGCTACACATCTAACCTGTTATTTTTTCATTCATTACGGTTGGGTGCTGTTTATTTTTGTAATTAATAAACAAAGTTGGTTATTTGAAATGTGTGAGACTCATTTAAATGAACGACTGTATTTGGGTATTGTATGAAGGTACAAAAATCGAAGACGTCTAATTTAAATCAAACAATTAGAGTAGGTAAGTTTTAGTAAAAAACATAATATTAATTTAATAATATCTGTTTAGATCACAGGTTGACTGTACTGTGTGGGAACCATTCATTAAAGAATAATATGTACATTAAACGTCAAATGCTACTAAGTAGACACCAGTACATGCCAAACAATACCGGTTTGCTCCAAGATTCGAGAAAAGAATAAAAACATTTTTGATTTAGATTTATGTTAATTGAATGCGTATTATGTGATTCGGAGGTCATGGTAAGCAGTCGGTCCCGGTTTTTATCATAAGATAGCAGTCGTGAAGCTTAGTTGGAGGTCTCTTTTTATCTAAATAACATCACACTCTCTCTCTCTCTCACACTCGGCCAGCGGGGACGTATGGCCTTAACCCTCTCCTGAGAAGGGACCCGGTCCCAGTAGTGGGACATTATCTACTGTTCATCATGATGATGAATGCCTAACTGGTAGGATACTAAATTCCTTGAATGAAATAAAGCATTCCTCTGTCGTATTTCATTGGTGAGTGTGATGCAGTAGCATCT
Organism: Phragmatobia fuliginosa; assembly: GCA_932526445.1. Lineage (NCBI taxonomy): Eukaryota > Metazoa > Arthropoda > Insecta > Lepidoptera > Erebidae > Phragmatobia > Phragmatobia fuliginosa. The sequence continues at coordinate 11,031,325 of OW052057.1, forward strand.
CATTAGGCCGCAATAGTGTGGGTCACCATGCTGCATTGTCTGCTTACACAATGAGGATGGTAGCCAATAGAGGCAATCTACCTGATGGAAAGCATGAGTAGAAACCAGGAATAGTCCTGGTTCCTAATCATGGACACTCTAGGACAAATTTAAAGGAAAAACCTGTTGCTCTTTTGAGTACCAGGTCTTTTTGGACTTTTGTCCACAACTAATCTACCTGATTAGTTGTGAAACTTAAAAATTCATTCGAGTTCAATCGTTTATGAAGAAAATATGATGAAAGTTTGATGGGGTGTCTTCGGGAGAGTTCTTAGCTCCTAAAAGTTATTTAGACATATTTATACAAATAAATAAAATAAAAGAGTGTCTGTATGTAATATCAAGTCAACAGTTTTACTCAATGCAATGCATGTCAATAGTACTAACATCAAAAAGGCAATTTTTACAATTTTTGTCTGCATGCTTTCAATAAACCCTGGAACGGCTGGACGATTTTAAAAGGGTCAAAAATAGTTGTTAAAATAGTTCTCCCAAAACAACCATTCATGTGGATTTGAATATAGCTTACTACCTAGTATAAAATTTAATACAATTTATAATTAGTTCCCGTCAGGTCCGGTAACGCTCGGGTTGCGACCGGATAGGACCTTACTTGAGTAGTGAAATGTTTTGCTAAATATGCCACAGATTATTGATGCGATTTAAGTCTATTGTAAAAGGTTTTATTTTCACTTAAATAAAACATTACACCTTAAACAAAAACCCGTGATTTTATCATCTCAACATAATAGTAAAATGTACATGTTATTTAAATAGTATAACAGCGTCAATATAAACTACTGCTTAAATTAATGATTACACAAAAATAAGCAGTTTCTATCGCATGTTCGTCTGATTTCATAAATTTTATGTAACACATAGAACATTTGCTTAACATTTTGCACAATGTAATGAATTCGTAGATCTATGTCTAACGCAAATAAAAACGATAATAAAAGTAGAGAAATCACTTTTATAAGAAACTATTAAGTATATGCAGGTGACTGTACGTGTGGGCCAATGGTACCCTTGCCGATAAGCTCTCATCAGCGCTCTAACTCATTATGTCACGTGTTTGTACTCCGCACATATTACCCTCCCGTGATCCCGAGTATTTGTAAGGCTTGAAAAAGCATTTTTTTTATGTTTAAGTCTAGCAAAATTAACTCTACTCTGCCTGATGGAAAGCATGAGAAAAATCCAGTAAGGGTAAGCAATGCAGCGTGGTGACCCTTACCATGTCGGCCTAGTCAGATATTTCTGCATCGTTCTCCACCTGGAAGCCAGAAGTATGATTATTATTATTATTATTTAGTATGACACACTAGCAGCTAAAGAGCTGATGCGTGTGTTTTAAAATTAGCTTGGAGATATGTTTGTCGAGCCTGTTCTTAAAGCAGTTTGGTGTGGGAGCCATAACCACGCTCTCTGGAAGCCTGTTCCAGGCTGTCACAACTCGGTTAGGTAAGAAATGACTCGTAGGGTTGGGAGCCATAACCACGCTCTCTGGAAGCCTGTTCCAGGCTGTCACAACTCGGTTAGGTAAGAAATGACTCTTAGGGTTTTTCTTAGATGAATTTCGCCATAGTCTCAGAGGATGTCCTCGCAAGTGCATGATGTCGTCCAATATGTAAAGTTCCTGTAAACTGGGTACGTTATATGAGGCAGAAGGATTGGGCATCCGGTTTCACACTCACGAACGAAATAAGATGACAAGAATGCTGTCATTATTAGGATGGTCTGCTGTGTGAGGGTAGTACTGCCCCGATCTAGCCGGCTCATTCGTGCCGAAACCAGCGTTGAGTATGGCTCTATGCTCATATTGCATCTCACTGCCGTTATCACCGTATTATATTGTCAGCATTCGCATTGAGTATAATAAATAATAAATAAATATATATTTCGGACACTTACTCACTTAATGGTATAGTGGTTAGTGTATGCTGCTGCTGATCAAGAGGTCTCGGGTTCGATTCCCGGGTTAGACCAAATATTTGAGTCACACAAATATTTATTTCGGAGTCTGGATAATTTCTATGTATAGTATGAAAAAAAATATGTTTATGTATTTATATCAGTTGTTTAGTACCCATAATACAAGCTCTGCTTAGTTTGGGACTAGATGACGTTGTGTATAAGATGTCAGAATTATTTATTTCTTGGGTTTTATTTCATAAGTATTAATAGCTGTTTATAAAGCGTGAAACGACTTTTACTCACTCAAGGTCTCTTGTATATAGGGCCGAGGCGGGGCCAAATTATTTTTTTAAATTGTTACAATTATGTCTGTAATTAATTTAAAATTTAATATGACATTGTAAACTTCTATACTATTAAAAATAGACAAGAAATAAAACGTTAAATTTTTTTAATTTTATTTTTAAAATTAATTGCCGTTACACTGAGTTAACACGTAAAATACTACGACTACGTAAAAAAATTGTTAATATATTTTTAGCCATAATATATAATCTGTTGACCCCCCATTTATAAGAAGTGCGACGTTGGAACTTAGACATAAAAAGACTTTTCCATAGCCGGGTAAAATCTTATCTAATTCTTTTTTTCTTGACTGTGTAAGAAGTGTCTAGGTTATATTAAAAAAATATTAAATAATTTTGAATATTAATTAATGTAAATATGTATAACTACTAATAAATAATATATTTTTAACGCGTGCCAAGGTGTATTAAATTACAAATGTAATCTTTATTTAAAAAAAATGAGACGATTCAGTGATCGTCGATCTGGTCTGTTGCTTTTAAAAACACTTGTTATGATAAAAAATTAGTATTAACAAAATTAAAATAAAAAAAAATGTTTGTAATTTCAAATTAACAGATTATAAAGTATAATAAGAGTAGTAATAATAATAAGTATAATATTATACAATAGTTACTAATTAATTACAAACGCATATTAAAGTAGGCATGTCGAAATTTGAAAAACGTGATTCTCAAAATCTTGAATCTATACAAACAGATTAAATTAGAGTGTCTCGTTGTAATAGAAAATGAAAAGTTTTTTACTAAATGCATATACGGTACAAACATTATAAAGCATTCTTTCATGATCATCATCATCAACAGCCTTGAACAGTCAACTACTGGACATAGGCCTCTCCTTTGAAAGGAGGTTTTGGCCTACTATACCAGGCTGGCCAGACGGGTATGTATAGGATTGGTTTCAAGTTTTCCTTCTCTTTGCATTGATGTTGTCTTGCGTAGTTTATCCCTTAGTCGCCTTTTACGACACCCGCGGGATGAATAGGAGTGGTGACACTCTGTATTCTTAATCCGTCACGACACGATTTTTTCTTCACAAAACGTTATTTACCTACTCACTTTCCTTCTATACGTATCGTTTATTAAACTTTAAACTGTTAACAAATCTGTATAGAGACGGCCGCGCCCGTCAAGATATCAATCGAAGTTGAAGTGAATATATTTATAATTTACTAGTTGACCCAGCGAACTTCGTACCGCCCAACTTTAAAATTCCAGAACTTGATCGCAGCGCAACCTACCGGGTCCAATTGCGAATCTAAACCATTCCCAGATCCCCTTGAACACACACAAAAAATTTCATCAAAATCGGTCCAGTCGTTTGAGAGAAGTTCAGTGACATACACACTCACAGAAGAATTATATATATAAAGACTAGTTGACCCAGCGAACTTCGTGCCGCCCAACTTTAAAATTCCAGAACTTGATCGCAGTGCCACCTACCGGGTCCAATTGCGAATCTAAACCATTCCCAGATCCCCTTGAACACCCACAAAAAATTTCATCAAAATCGGTCCAGTCGTTTGAGAGAAGTTCAGTGACATACACACTCACACAAGAATTATATATATAAAGATTTGATTTGGCCTAGTTACTATTAAATAACACACAATGCACATTTTTAATTTATACACTTATAGAAACCCCTAAGAGCATCATCACCTTCCTAGTCTTCAATATTCCCAACATTATTCGGGGTCAGCTACTTCTTCAACCGAGATGACATTAATGATCTATGTACCTTTAGTCCAAATGGTTGTAAGTTTAATTTCACGCAATAAATGTTGCAAAGTGTAAGACAGGCTTTAAAGGTTTTCTCACCTTTTGTCCAGACAATTTATTGCCGATAGGGTTCAGGTGAATACTGTTATCGTGACATCTATAATAACAATCAATTATAATAGATTGGTGGTTGTAATAGAGAAGAGAAGTTGTATAACTGAGGAAGGTTTGAAATCGAATTATAAAGTACATGATCGATTTTAGTAATATAGGTGTATCAAATTCATAATAATATACTTTAGATAAATACTCGGTTTTAGTGGTTGTAAGTTATGTCGAAAATTTACATGGAAAACTGTATGTGATATACTACTCCTAGCCCATTTCAGCTACGTCTCATATATCGAATAGACGGCATGAGTAGAATCTAGAGCAGGCACCACACTTCGGTATGCGCTATTCGTTATGCGGGTTATTCGCGCGCATACGGCGAAGTGTGGAGAGTATATTTGTTTCGTTCACCATAAAAATGACGATGACACATCTCTACAATACACATATTTGCCATATTTGATGCTTATTTGGCATACCAGTTCGAAGTGTGGATGGCATGTTTGTTGTTTGCGCGCATAACTAATATTTGGGCGAATACGGCGTAGACACATAACGAATAGCGCATAACGAAATGTGGTGCCTGCATAAGGGTAGAGATCACCATCCTCATTGTGAGTAAACACAATGTATCATGGTGGTCCATACTATGGCGGCTTAGAAAGATGCTTCTGCATAATTGAACATCTAGTCTCGATCACACCAACGAAAGCTGTCTGTATTCCATAATCAACTACTAAGTTTTAAAATTAATTTCACAGTCGTTAAAACATTTCTTACTTAATATATTTGCATGACTTTACGCTTATGTAAATAGAAGGTCAATATTAGTTTGTTTTACGACTATTTCTTATTATCCTTGAATGAACTGTGTATGGTCAAAGGCCTTACCGGGTTTGTTTATGCAATTATTACGGAGAATGTTAAGGAAAATTGTGGTTAATATTATAGGATTTATTTATGTAATGAAATATATTATATTCCTTCTTCCTTTGTGGAATATTTCTCTTGTAATTTATTTAGAGGTTGATTTTTATCATCATATTAGTTCATTAATAGTCTTTAGTTCACTGCTGGATATAGGCTAGGTATTTTTATGGCTGGTTTATGACAGTAAATCAGCAATCGTCGGCCATTGAAACCTGCAGCTTATGGCCATTTGAACCAAAACCCCATAAATTTAAGAACCACTTAGAGTTAGGTAGCTCTTAGCGAAATTTTTGCGATTTAACTAACCTTTAGGGGACATCTAATGCTTAGATGTCTATTAAAATTTAGGGGCTTCCTACGTTACGTTTTAAGTATAGTTAGTGAAAACGTTGGAGTTACAAGTGCATTAATCCCCCTTCCCTTCCCTTTCTTCCTTTTGAAACGAAGGGGTGAGTTTGGACTCTGGTATCACTTGACAAAAAGAAATGAAAATATTGCTTAACACCGGTTTTTAGTTCAAACTATTTTTCCAGTACATTAATGATTTACTGCAATGTTGGCTCCAACCTTGGCACTAATGATATTCACAGAATATTAGTCACCAATCACACATTGGTTTTAAATTTTGTAACTTATTTCTCAATAATGACTTAGGGTATTACATTCTTAGGTTGGGACTGAGTCATTAAAGAATAAACGATTACATTTTAACTTGACAAACGATCTATAAGTTACGTTTAAGTTATGGTAATCTTTTTGTTTGCCATTGTTAAGATAAACTATGATAAGGTTCGTAATATTTCTGTGATTCACAAGAACAGTAAAATATGTTTTATGATCTACTAAAAAAATAAAATTATACCTATTGTTGGCATTCACTGTGAATTTAACGACACGTTTACACAATATGTATGTATTGTTGAATTGTAGTTCTATATCACGGCACCGTCTTTTTATTATGTAAGTAAAATGGTAAGTCAGCTCTGTAAGATGTGATTTATGCTATATTTGGTGGTATATTATAGAACTACATAGAAGATGTCTTGAGTGAAAAACAGTTATGGAAGCGGTTGTTGAATTCCACTTCTATGTACGAACATAGAAGTGGAATCCAAAAACCGATGGTCGAAGATTATGCGGTACGACAAAAGTTTCGAGCATTTTATAACAAGTGCTTAGTAGTTGTATAGCTAGATGATTTTATAATATTTAAATAAAGGGGGCCTTATAAATGAATATTACAAAAAATCAAATATATAGTAAGGATTGTTAACTGCCTGTAAGAATTAAAAACCGCATAAAAGTTTCAGGTAAATGTAACATGTCTCTCTGAAGCCACCACTTTAGAGTAGTTGACAATACACTATCGAACTAAACGGTTCGGCTCTTCCTTTCTGTGCTCAGCTGTTAAATCCTGGAATTATGTACCAGCGCACGTGTTTCTTCTTCCCGGGTCCTTCTAACGGGGCGTACAAAAGCATCTCAATAGACGGCCACATTATGGGTGTGCTGCATTGCCCGCATTGACAGTGAGGATGATCACCACCACACCTGAATACTGATGATGCTTTCATTCAGACTGAATAGTCATTTTGACAGCTAATTTATAAAAAAATATGTATTACTTAAGTGCTTGAGTGTTTGTTGTAGTTACATGGTATTACATCTGTGACATTTCCGTTTCTATCGTTTTCCAGAACTCTTTGTGATGCATTTAAATATGACAAGTAGCGGCGTCGGATAATACGCCGGTGAAGGGCAGCAATTATGTCCATATGAGTCGGTAGGGAAATATGCGTGTGCTAGGTGTGACGTGTGTTATTCGCAATCTGTAAGTTTATAACATCAGCAGTTCAGAAATAATATTGTACGAGAATAATTTAAAGTAAATTGGAGAGTATGATTTTGGCACGTACCTATTAGTATAGCGCGTGTCCGATTCGTGACTGTTTTATGAACTCATTGTTAAGTAGTGTTTTAAACTAGCCTTTATCGTAGTAGTTTTTCTTCATAGTCTATGACACTTAATAGTATGGTTTTTAGGGTTCCGTAGCCAAATGGCAAAAAACGGAACCCTTATAGATTCGTCAAGTCTGTCTGTCTGTCTGTCCGTCCGTATGTCACAGCCAATTATTTCCGAAACTATAAGAGCTATACTGTTGAAATTTGGTCAGTCGATGTATTCTATGAACCGCATTAAGATTTTTACATGAAAATAGAAAAAAACAATACATTTTGGGGGTCCCCATACTTGGAACTGAAACTCAAATTTTTTTTTTTCATCAAACCTATACGTGTGGGGTATCTATGGATAGGTGTTCAAAAATGATGTTGAGGTTTTTAATATCATTTTTTTCTAAACTGAATAGTTTGCGCGAGAAACACTTCCAAAGTAGAAAAATGTGTGTCCCCCCCCCTCTAACTTCTATAATAAGAGAGTGATAAAACTAAAAAAAAATGTTGTACATTACCATGCAAACTACCAACGAAAATTGGTTTGAACGAGATCTAGTGAGTTGTTTGTTTTTAATACGTCATAAATCGTAACACGCAATTTACCTTTCATCCAATCAATACACTAGTATAAAAACATCGATTAAAGTTACAACGAACTACAAGAACTTTTATATGATATCACTTGCTGATACGGAACCCTTCATGGGCGAGTCCGACTCGCACTTGGCCGCTTTTTTATTGGTGAAATAGTTATCGGAAACGGTTTAATAGAGCCAGAGATTACCCCCTACACTCTTACAAACTTCACTTACAAAGGCTTTAAGTATTCAAAACTTATATTCCTGTCAAATGGTTTTTAAATGTTGAAAATGAGTGTAGTAAAAAGAAATCCATTACTTCTCAAATATATGGCTTTAGTTATTTATATCTCGCGTTGCATGGCGTTAAAAAGATGAGAATTCGTACTAAAAAACTTTTCTGATGATTTCGTGATTAGTTGACTTAGTTTAAGCCTTCTATTTCATGCAAAAGTGATAGATTCTTTGTTCAACACCTATTATTACGTCAACTTTTCTATTTGTATTTCAAGCGAGAAAAATAATTTCAAATAAATAATTGTTTGTGTAAACTATCAACTTCTACCTAATTAAACTTAATTAATGGCTTTATGGTAGAGTAGGTGGACTAATAGCACGAATAGGTCGGCTGGACCGGGGTAGTACTACTCTCACACAGAAGACAAACTTAAAATTACAGTATTTATTCTGTCGTATTTCGTTGGTGAGTGTGAGACTGGAGGCCCAATCATTCTGCTACATTCTCCCTCCTCCGCCATGGTGTAAGTCACCATGCTGAATTGTAAAGGATTTCATGTAAAGTTACGATAGAGACAGAAAAAACTGTGAAACAAACTATAAAATAAAATATCATATATATGTTGCTTATTATGACATAATGTGGGCATGCTCTGAATGTTAGACAAAATATCAAAATGATCTCGGTCAACATAATAGTGATGTACCGTATGTGGAGTAAATTAGGCGATTAATCGACTAAGTGGGCATCCATTCGATTGAAATTTTAAATGTTAATCAAATTTATATTTTGTTTTGGGATGTTTGTTTAATCATGTTAAACGAATTTCACCCTACGAATTTAAATAAAATTTACTTAAAAACAGTATCAAAATTTTGACAGACAATCTTGATTTGACTCTGACGTTCAGGGCGCGCTGGTGTAAAGTGTCTAAGAATTTAAACAACCGAATTAAACGTTAGATATATATGTATATATTAACATGTAAACAATATTCCCGCAGTACTAAACAACGACTACTACTTACTATGGTGAGAATGAAAATAAATTTTCAGAAAAAAAATGATGATACCATAGAAAGTTTTACCCAAATAATGTATTACTATTTCACACTACTTATCGTTCTTGGCAACATCAAGGTTCAAACTTCAGTAAATCTAAAAAGTTAGATAAATAAAAAATTGTATCCGTACTTGGTTATTGATTATACCGCCAATAAGTAGTATTACTAACCTATCAATCATTATACAGCGATTAAGTTATAAATCGACTAAAATCGATTGACAGGCGTAGGAATGATACAAGACGCAGATTTCGATTTAACGAAATAACCGGTTTAACGATTTTTTTAAGTCTAAAGATATTTATCCAAGGTTATATTAATGACAGGTTAATTAATAACATTGTGTAGTTATTAAGTTTCTTACTAAAACTTAGTTACTTAATTTTTTGTTAGTATAACTTTGTGTGATAAGTTTCTGGTGTTTTTATGCGTGTGACGTAAATTCTTTTTGCTTGTCCAGAGATGAGATAGATCGATTATTTATTATTAACTTTTTTTGATATTAATAATTTGGTATGCGACTGGCGATCAAGAGATCTTGGGTTTGAACCTCTGGCTGGTTCTGGGCTGTTGTTGGGTTTTTCTTACAAGAAATTCTTAATAGCAGCACGGAGTATGGAAGTTGGTGGTGTATCACATCTGCGCCTCTACAACTAGTTCAGCCTTCGAATTCTTTTCGCCTTCATGATTGGAGCTCCCATGCCAGCTGCTCCGGTGGCAATTATATTTATTTAACCACCAATCATCATCAACAACCTATAATGTTCCTCTACTAGGCTCGGGTCTCCTCTCAAGAGAGGGTTAAGGCCATACGTCCAAATGACGATTGAGGGCGGGTCGAGGACTGGCAGGACAATCTTGTAGTCACGTAATCTTGCCGTTAGATGTTTTTAAGTCGCCCGAAGGTCTCCAAATAAGCATCACGACTATCATCCTATGATAACAACCAGCTCCTTAACGTGACCTCCGATTTACGGACACCCTCTTTCTATCATGCAATTAATTGACCATCTAAGTACTGTCTGTGCCGTGATTGCTTTTCTTTGACGATTGTTTCTAATCACCTAGCGCAACTTGGCAATGAGCGAGCGGCTTAAAAACATCCAACGGTAAGATTACGAAGCCACGACGTGTCTTGATAGTCCCCAACACGCCCGCATTCGTCAAGCGTGGAGACGTAAGGCCTTAACCCTCTCCTTTAAGGAGACCCGAGGCCAGAAGTGGGACAGTATGGGTTGTTGATGAAGATTTTGAATAGCGTACTTTAGAGCGCTTTTATGATTATCTTCCGTGTTCATGGCAAGTCATAGCGCAGGAAACGGTCAAACTGGTTTGACAACAATGCATTGACTTAAACGCAAGCTGAGCTACTACCTTTATTCAAGACGAAAACTAAAAAGCGATGTAAAGGTGACTTTTATACAAAACATTAGAGTTTTTTAGATCATATATTCTCTTTATCTCAATGTTATCTTAATGCATGCAATCAACACCTATTAAAACGCACACAGGTCACATGAATTCACACAAATCCATATTGACGATTAATAAAATATGCAAAAGTGCAGAGATTATGTGTGCATTCAATTTAATGTGATCAAACATATGTATGGAAGACTCAAGTCTATATAAATATTGAACATGAAATCGCACTAGTGATGACGTAGGCTAAATCGGCATCGTCATCTAAACATCTGAACATGAATACCTGAATGTATACAAATAAATCAAAGTGTAGTGTCTTTTTGTAATCCTACTAATATCATAAAAGTTGGTGAGTATGCATGTATGTTTATTGCTCTCACACGCAAAAAATACTGAACGGATTCGTATAAAACTTTACAGTAATATAACTTATGTATCAGAATAACACTTATGCTACTTTTGACTGCAGTAATCGAGCCGTTGGCGAAAGCTAGAATGAAATAATGCAATACAAAATCTATTTAAAAAAACTGTTTGTAATATAAAATATCAAACACTATTTTTACTTATTGATATGAAAGTATATTTGGCACTGATATAAAAAAAAAAGATTTTTATATTTTTTTCTGACTGTCTGTCAGTTTGTCTCTTTGTCTATTTATACCGGCTAATCCGGCTAAAAGTTGCGAATTTTGACGGGAATTCCAAGCTGGATGGAAACTTTTAAGCGTAAACATTACATGTTTGTTAATATTTTGTTCAAATTCTTACAAACAGCACTAACCTTGTACGGAGTTTGACATTATCTTACGTCTTAATACGTAATCGTGACTGGCTTCAACTTTATGAGTTCGTTGCTACATTTGTTACGAATTTCAGACATTTTAACATTTGGATTACTTTGAAATTTCATACTTACGGCCTGGCCACGAGTTTTGGTCTTAGCGAAAAGCGGAGCGGCGTCCGTGAGCGGTGCGTTTGTCACGCCACGTACCCACAGTAGCGAATAGTTGCAGCGGCGACGGTGGACGTATTTAGGTAGTCGAAACGTGTTAAAAATCATGGCGTTATAAAAATTATCCCCTGTCTGTTTAGAAACAACATTTTGAAGTGAAACTTCTTTAGAATCGTAGTGATTTCAAACCGGATGCAACGAGAAACGACACGTAAGAGACACAAATATGAAATTGGTGAGTCAGAGCGAGAGAGCAAATGTCAGAGTGTACAACCAATCGGAAATGACGTCATGTAAATTCATGAGAGAGATTGCATTACCAATTGAGATGTTGGTAAAAAATACCAGATGTAAAATTAAACAATATTTTATTTATGTGTATCTATTTTTTTACACTTTATACAAAGTGTAAAAATATTACACTATAATTTTGACCTTTGAAACAGAGATAAAAGTCGCGGCAAAGATGGCGTCCAGCTGTCAAATTTAAATGATTAATAGTGTAAATAAAGAAAAATGTATTTTATCAAAAAAAAAGCGTCGTTAAAAATATTCATCTGATTCTTTTGTCGATTTGCCGAAGTTTCACTTCTATCGTGTGTGAATCGCGCACACACCTTTTTTTATTTTTTTAAAAATATGTTAGAATGAGTGCACGGACTAAATAAAGATCGGTATTTAGATGGTGGATTTAGTGACCTATACGAAGGTCCTACCTATAAGAAGTAACTGATGTTTCCAAGTGTTTTGCTAAGTAGGTACTTACAGAGAGAAAGAACTTTAAAAACTTGTCAACTACTTACATTGCGTATAAGACATACTAGTAGTTTCGTGTGTAGTTATATCTACAGACAAAACTACTGATATGTAAACTGTTTTGCTAATTAGGTACCTACTGACAGAGAAAAAAATTAACTTTTAAAACTTGTCAACTATCCACCTACATTACGTAAACATACCAGTAGTTTTGTCAACATATCAGTAGTTTCGTTTGGTAGGTACCTAGGTTCTATGTTTTTGTGTTTTCAATTTAAATTAAACGTAAGTACCATTATATTCAGGAAAACATTGTTTAATTTCTTCCCACAACCTTTTTATATTTATGTTGGGGATATTTTGACATCCATATAGGCGGTCTATTTAAAATTTCTGTTATAAAAGCCTCGGTATCCATTACCGCCATAAAATCGTCTAAAATTTTTTGATTTTATTTAACGCCGCTGAGTCCGTCACTCCTGAACCGCTGTTCACGCCGCTCTGTTTCGTGGCGTCGCACATACGAACTTGTGCCTTTGTTCCCGCCGCTCTCCATATCGCTCGCCGCTGTAGCAATTCGCTCCGCAAAAACCGCTAGCTTTTTCGCTATGAGCGGCGACTCGTGGCGTGCCTCGTACATTTCTATACTTTTGATATGACCGCTCGGCGTTTCGCTCTTAGCTGCCGCTCACAGCGGAAAGGTCGTGAATGGGCCGTTAGAATTTACAAAATTAGTACCTATTTATTTAACTGCTTTTTTATTGCTCATAGATTCGGCTTACTTTTTAGGGTTCCGTAGCCAAATGGCAAAAAACGAAACCCTTATAGATTCGTCATGTCTGTCTGTCTGTCTGTCTGTCCGTCCGTCCGTATGTCAAAGCCACTTTTTTCGGAAACCATAAGAGCTATACTTTTGAAACTTGGTAAGTAGATGTAATCTGTGAACCGCATTAAGATTTTCACATAAAAATAGAAAAAAACAATACATTTTCGGGGTCCCCATACTTGGAACTGAAACTCAAAAATTTTTTTTTCATCGAACCCATACGTTTTTGGTATCTGTGGATAGCTATTCAAAAATGATATTGAGGTTTTTAGTATCATTTTTTTCTAAACTGAATAGTTTGCGCGAGAGATACTTCCAAAGTGGAAAAATGTGTGTCCCCCCCCCTGTAACTTCTAAAATAAGAGAGTGATAAAACTAAAAAAAATATATGTTGTACATTACCATGTAAGCTACCAACGAAAATTGGTTTGAACGAGATCTAGTAAGTAGTTTTTTTAATACGTCATAAATCGTAAACTGCCATTTACCTTTCATTCAATCAAAACACCACTATTATAAAAACATCGATCCAAGTTACAACGAACTACAAGAAGTTTGTTACTTAATGTTAACTTGATGTTACTTGCTGATACGGAACCCTTCATGGGCGAGTTCAACTCGCACTTGACCGCTTTTTTTTGAATTATTGGCGTAACAGTGTCTTCATAAAGGATTAGACGAAAGATTATCATTAGCTAGTGGAGTATTGTATAAATTTTATTTTGTACTAGCTAAGTCCCTGGTGTTACCCGTGATTAATGTTGTAAAGTAACGCCGCAGAGTAAAGCAATTTCAATTTATTTTATTTGTTTAGATATCGGTTGGGCCGAAAAGTGTTTTTGGATTTTTCTTACGAAATTCTTAATAGCAGCCCTGAGTTTTGAAAGTTTGGCGGTGATTCACGCCCGTGCCTCGGAGAGCACGTAAAGCCATCGGTCCTGGTTGTCATGAACATCTATGGCAATCGTTATTGGGAAGTCAGTGCCCTCAAATTTACTGACTACTAGTTCAACCTACGAATTTCAGTTCTGCCTTAAAGTTGCGGAGGTCCGATGCCGTGGAAAAACTGATATTCAGGTAAAATCGGTTGAACTAGTAGCCGACCCCAAATAATATTGGGAATAAGGCTAGGAAGAAGTACAGATATAGATGAATATGAAACGGATATACCAAATTATTATATGGATTTGTTTCGTTAATCGATTAATATTTTAAACCTCAAAGGCAGAACGACTGGTTTCCATAATCTGCAAAAATTACAATAAACCCGTCTGAAAAAAAAAACCTCAAAGATTGTATTTGAAATGTTTGCATTCAAAAAAAAAAAAAACTAATCGTACTAGCCACCTTTAGCTTCTAATGACTGTTGGTAAAAAGTATAATAGCATGTAGTAGACATAAACTGCAAAAACATCTAGAATTCCATTATCTGTGATCTTGGATTGTTTTTCGTTTTTTTTTCTAATCTAACGAGCGTTGGCGGTCTTCATAATAAGACGCTTGCAACATTAAAAATATATCTATCGTGTTGCCAACATCATAAAATAAAAAAGGTAGATACAAAAGGCAGTTGACCTGCAAAAGTACAATTTGTCTTTCTAAATCGGAGAACGTTTTCGGTGATACTGGGTTTTCCGAATGGTTGCGCATTTTGCCGTAATGTGGCTGCGAAACTGAATATTGCTGTCACATTTGCCGCCATTTATGCGTTCAGCGCAATGTTTCGATAACATGTATATGCTCATAAAATATTTTATACATTGTCATTTGTAGCTAAATTTAACTTGCCTTATTTTTCTCCAGTATAAAAAAAAATCGTAAACTACCAGACTAAAAGTTTTTTTTTTAAAAGCCAACTCCCGCTTGCGAAACATACCTACTTCCTCTGTCACGAGAGACATTAAAAACATGAAACGGAAACATAGAACATTAAAGCCGGCTTTTGCCTATGGGATGTACTATATATCATATCTTGAGCTATATATTATATCCCGTGATTGTTGTTTACACTGTAAGATATAAATTTTGGAACAGTAAAGCTTCAGATACGACAACAGACACGAATGTCACCATTCCATTCAAACTGATGGCGAGGCAGGGGGAGGCACGGTGTCCGGGCACGTGAGGTAAAATATACTCCTTCAAAATATCGCTTATTTGGTCAAAAAAATATATAAAGTTGGGATGTAATGTATATTATAGCACAGCGTGAACGGTCTCGTATAAAATGTATGACGAGCGATAAAATATTATATCATAAGGTTTAAGTTCAGATATAAGCCGGCTTCAGTCTTAGAACAACAATTAGCGAATAACACAAAGTAATGTCCCATATGGGATTCGCACAAATGACACTCTGCCAGTAGAAAGTGCGGTGGCAACCACTTAAGGTTCGAGCACATTATGCCGGGCCGCAGCGTGTCGGGGCGGGCCGCAGCGCAGCGCAAAATGCTAACTTAAGGTTCGAGCACATTATGCCGGGCCGCAGCGTGCCGGGGCGGAGCGCAAAAATCCGCTCAAATCGCTTCAATACAAATTGTATGAAGTATCGCACACTGTGTCGGGCCGCAGCGGCTCGCATTATTGCGACGCGGATTTGCGTCCGTGCGATGCGACCCGCCCCGCCCCGCTGCGCCCCGTCACAGTGTGCTATAGCAAGCGGATTGGTGTGCATGCGCGTACGTGTTTATTTTACGAAATTTGCGTTTTTTGATACTTTTTCTTCTAACTTCTTCTTCTTCTTCTAACAGCAGGCAAAAAAAGAAAGTTCTTCGTCAGAGCTATCCATAAGGTACAGTTGCACTAAATACACAACAGTTGCGCATGCGGTACACTCTACTCAAAATCCGCCAATGCGCTGCGACCCGGCCCGTCACAATGTGCTATGTTAGCATTTTGCGCTGCGCTGCGGCCCGCCCCGACACGCTGCGGCCCGGCATAATGTGCTCGAACCTTTAGCACATTGTGACGGGCCGGGTCGCAGCGCATTGACGGATTTTGAGTAGAGTGTACCGCATGCGCAACTGTTGTGTATTTAGTGCAACTGTACCTTATGGATAGCTCTGACGAAGAACTTTCTTTTTTTTGCCTGCTGTTAGAAGAAGAAGAAGAAGTTAGAAGAAAAAGTATCAAAAAATGCAAATTTCGTAAAATAAACACGTACGCGCATGCACACCAATCCGCTTGCTATAGCACACTGTGACGGGGCGCAGCGGGGCGGGGCGGGTCGCATCGCACGGACGCAAATCCGCGTCGCAATAATGCGAGCCGCTGCGGCCCGACACAGTGTGCGATACTTCATACAATTTGTATTGAAGCGATTTGAGCGGATTTTTGCGCTCCGCCCCGGCACGCTGCGGCCCGGCATAATGTGCTCGAACCTTTAAGCCACTAAGGCTATCCGTACAGTCAAAAAATAATAGTGTCCTACTGTTAGCCACTAAATTTAATCCTAGTTCCTTTACACTCTGTGCGTATCAGGATTATTGTTGTTCGCACTATAAATTCTTGATTTAACGCATACCAAACTTGCTGCATTGTAAAATAAACTTGCCCTATTTGTTTGACTTGTTTTGTAGTGCAACATTCCATGTAGACATTGTTTAGTAATCGACTTACCAAGAATTGCAGTCCTGGCTTCAGTCGGCGAATATGTACTTAATTGTGTAAACTTAATAGTGTAGGTGAATTTCAATGTATTTTTTGTTTACTCTTTACGATCAGCAGGTTCGATTTCGGATGCTTCAAAATAGACGCAAAGAGTTCGGTTTGAGCCCGCTAACCTAGGACGTCGACATAGATAGGACACAACAGAACGGTAGTAATATAGTAACTTCTTCTTCTTCTTCTAACAGCAGGCAAAAAAAAGAAAGTTCTTCGTCAGAGCTATCCATAAGGTACAGTTGCACTAAATACACAACAGTTGCGCATGCGGTACACTCTACTCAAAATCCGCCAATGCGCTGCGACCCGGCCCGTCACAATGTGCTATGTTAGCATTTTGCGCTGCGCTGCGGCCCGCCCCGACACGCTGCGGCCCGGCATAATGTGCTCGAACCTTTAGCACATTGTGACGGGCCGGGTCGCAGCGCATTGACGGATTTTGAGTAGAGTGTACCGCATGCGCAACTGTTGTGTATTTAGTGCAACTGTACCTTATGGATAGCTCTGACGAAGAACTTTCTTTTTTTTTGCCTGCTGTTAGAAGAAGAAGAAGAAGTTAGAAGAAAAAGTATCAAAAAATGCAAATTTCGTAAAATAAACACGTACGCGCATGCACACCAATCCGCTTGCTATAGCACACTGTGACGGGGCGCAGCGGGGCGGGGCGGGTCGCATCGCACGGACGCAAATCCGCGTCGCAATAATGCGAGCCGCTGCGGCCCGACACAGTGTGCGATACTTCATACAATTTGTATTGAAGCGATTTGAGCGGATTTTTGCGCTCCGCCCCGGCACGCTGCGGCCCGGCATAATGTGCTCGAACCTTTAAGCCACTAAGGCTATCCGTACAGTCAAAAAATAATAGTGTCCTACTGTTAGCCACTAAATTTAATCCTAGTTCCTTTACACTCTGTGCGTATCAGGATTATTGTTGTTCGCACTATAAATTCTTGATTTAACGCATACCAAACTTGCTGCATTGTAAAATAAACTTGCCCTATTTGTTTGACTTGTTTTGTAGTGCAACATTCCATGTAGACATTATTTAGTAATCGACTTACCAAGAATTGCAGTCCTGGCTTCAGTCGGCGAATATGTACTTAATTGTGTAAACTTAATAGTGTAGGTGAATTTCAATGTATTTTTTGTTTACTCTTTACGATCAGCAGGTTCGATTTCGGATGCTTCAAAATAGACGCAAAGAGTTCGGTTTGAGCCCGCTAACCTAGGACGTCGACATAGATAAGACACAACAGAACGGTAGTAATATAGTAACTTCTTCTTCTTCTTCTAACAGCAGGCAAAAAAAAGAAAGTTCTTCGTCAGAGCTATCCATAAGGTACAGTTGCACTAAATACACAACAGTTGCGCATGCGGTACACTCTACTCAAAATCCGCCAATGCGCTGCGACCCGGCCCGTCACAATGTGCTATGTTAGCATTTTGCGCTGCGCTGCGGCCCGCCCCGACACGCTGCGGCCCGGCATAATGTGCTCGAACCTTTAGCACATTGTGACGGGCCGGGTCGCAGCGCATTGACGGATTTTGAGTAGAGTGTACCGCATGCGCAACTGTTGTGTATTTAGTGCAACTGTACCTTATGGATAGCTCTGACGAAGAACTTTCTTTTTTTTGCCTGCTGTTAGAAGAAGAAGAAGAAGTTAGAAGAAAAAGTATCAAAAAATGCAAATTTCGTAAAATAAACACGTACGCGCATGCACACCAATCCGCTTGCTATAGCACACTGTGACGGGGCGCAGCGGGGCGGGGCGGGTCGCATCGCACGGACGCAAATCCGCGTCGCAATAATGCGAGCCGCTGCGGCCCGACACAGTGTGCGATACTTCATACAATTTGTATTGAAGCGATTTGAGCGGATTTTTGCGCTCCGCCCCGGCACGCTGCGGCCCGGCATAATGTGCTCGAACCTTTAAGCCACTAAGGCTATCCGTACAGTCAAAAAATAATAGTGTCCTACTGTTAGCCACTAAATTTAATCCTAGTTCCTTTACACTCTGTGCGTATCAGGATTATTGTTGTTCGCACTATAAATTCTTGATTTAACGCATACCAAACTTGCTGCATTGTAAAATAAACTTGCCCTATTTGTTTGACTTGTTTTGTAGTGCAACATTCCATGTAGACATTGTTTAGTAATCGACTTACCAAGAATTGCAGTCCTGGCTTCAGTCGGCGAATATGTACTTAATTGTGTAAGCTTAATAGTGTAGGTGAATTTCAATGTATTTTTTGTTTACTCTTTACGATCAGCAGGTTCGATTTCGGATGCTTCAAAATAGACGCAAAGAGTTCGGTTTGAGCCCGCTAACCTAGGACGTCGACATAGATAGGACACAACAGAACGGTAGTAATATAGTAACGAACTTTATGCCAATACAGAACTTTTAATCTTGTTTAAACTCCCGTAAAGTGTTGTGACTTCTACATATCAGTGAAATAAACTTACTTCAGCGCCATCTAACTAACACACACAGAACTACTACTACCGAGTTTCTCCTGTATCGCGATATTAAAAGTTTCCATGTCGACTGAAATCTTCGGAAAACTAGCTCATCTCATTTCTGAATTTTAGGTCCAACTAAAAAACTAACGTAAACTAACGGAGTGCTTAATAAAAGAGTACATACACGTGAATCTAACATACATAGACAACTTAATGTATTTTACCAATTAAAAATTGACACTATAGAGTTTCATTTCTACTTCTTTACAACATAAATAGGTTAACACACAATATGTATAATGGAGAAGTAAATAAATTAAAAGAAGCAATAATATGTCAATCGGACACATTGTCATGTGTATCAAATTGATTATATTTTGGCAAAATAATTTACACAAACCACAGGCGGACTAGAATTCACTCGGTTGTGGAATAATCCGTATCAAACATAGTAGGGGAAGGTGGGGACCCTTCGTACGCGGGGCACATTCATACAGTCAAAATAAAACTTGAACGAAACAACGTACGGTCTTGCTTTTGTATGTGTGCATGAGTCGAGTTACCAACTTTAAGTCAACGTAGTATCGCGCCATTCGCACCGGTGAGAGTGAAGTGACAGACACGAACGTGTTTTCGCGCTAGGTAAGTAATTTTTTGATCAATGTTTTTGTCTATTGTTACCGTAGATAAAATAAGTTTTCGTGTAGAGTATTCTATTAGTAAGTAGCAAAATATACCTAATATACGTTTTCAATACTTAATTTATGACGTTTTCCTATTAATATTAAAAGAGGTCATATTTTGTTATTATTCAGTTAGTGGGGTACTTTCGGACAGAACTAGATGGGGCACATTTGAACGCGTACGAATGTGGTCCAACTGGTAGGTAGGTATGATTTAGTGTGTTAGTGTGCTGATTGCTAATTCTTGAATTAACTTTGTCCTGTATGTATATATTTTTGATACCTATTTCTTAATATTTCTTCTCAGAAACATGGTGCGGACTTATAAACCAATAAAGACAAGTAGACAAGCTGTGGATGGAAAAAAATGAACTTTATTTTTGTGTTTAATTTCATTGCTAATAACAGAACTTTGATTTATATGTGTTGTTTTAATCGCACGTACGAAATACCCCACAGCGTACGAAGGTAACACTGTACATAGGTGCCCCGTTGTTGGGGCAGATTCGTACAAATTCCAGATTTCCTTTAAATCATAATTATGGTTGAAACATCAGATGAAATCATGTGTAATTTTTTTATATGAATCTCAGATAGTTAGACTATAAATTTAAGCTGTCAGTTGATTGATTCATGAAAAAATAAAAATAAATAAAAATAAAATGTAAAAACCGTACGAAGGGTCCCCACCTTCCCCTACTATAATGAGTCAGAAGCAAGGCTATGACGTATTTACAAATGACGTATCAACATTGTTTGTTCCAACTTAACGCTATTTAAACAAGTTATTCAAAGCTTAGCTTAACTTTTATTATGAATATAAACAAGTCTTGAAGTAAACCTTACCTTATAAACTCTTGATCTTGAAAATTTAAACTGGAAAGGTAACCTCCAAATTTAAATTTTTAGTCTTTACAGCGTAAAATGGCAGAATTTAATTAAAATGCCTTGCGTTTAATTTTAGAACACGTTTCAATAAACGAAGTATATATTCATATTCTAAATTTAAAATATGATTAAGACATACATTCATTTTTTTTAATGAATGTGCTTGGATTTTTTAAAAGTTCGGAAATAAAAAAATGAGTTTCTTGTCTGCTATTTTTAAACTTTAAGAAACTGTACTTTTTGCTGTAGTTCTCAGTTTTTTGCTCAGTTGGTAAGACATTGAATAATTTCAAAATTTTGAACAATTATTAAGAACATACTTGATGTGAGGACTTCATCATCATCATCAGCAAGCCTTTAATAGTACACTGCTGGATATATGTAGGTGTTTCCATAAATAGGGCATTTTGAATGAAAGCTGACAAGACTGGTTTTAAAGTCTCTTAGTCTTTTTTGATGTTTGAATTATATAACAACAAGAAATTTATTCTTTTTTTTTAAGCTTATTATAAAGTTGTATAATGAAAAGAATTCAAACTTCGAAAACTTTGTATCGAGATTAAATCTAAAGTTCTCTTCTTCTTCAGGATTCAAAAACATTAACATGATAAGGTTTATTTTATTTGAAATCCTGTGAAACCACGTCACGACAGCTCGACGGGCGGCAGTAGTCACTTATCATCAGGTAAACCAGCTGCTCGTTTACCACCTACATAATAAAAAGAAATACACGTTTACTTGAAAACGGTATATTTATTTATATCGTTTTCTTGAAACAAGAATGTAGTATCTAATTTTGACAACCTAAGTCTTTGCACATAAGACGTGTGTTAATTAATTACTTTTGGGCCTTAAAGTGTATTAGGTTAAACCTCTTTGATATTGTCAGCTAGTGTTACCAGCCTCAGTTCCACGCAATATGTTATAATTACACGTTATAACCCGTAACCTTTAACAACAAAGACTTGAAACGTCATCCCATTGTTAAAGTTGAGAAATAATTATAAAATGAGATCAATCAGTGTGGCCATTTTGTAACTGGCTAGTTATTTTATTTTGCGAAACTAATAAAAAAAACGTAACAAACAATATAAATCCAGTTGTGATTCTCGATATTTTTAGGTAAAGAGCGTTGATCGAGTAGTGGGCGCCTTGCGTAGTCGCGTTTAGAGGTATAAGTTCCTCATCTAAGCGCAATATGTATGCTAATAGTGTTCTCTTTTACAAGCAATACAATGTGTCCCTATGTACGAATGCGTATAATGCGAAGTCACATGATTTGTATGAAAGCGTACATTTTATACCTTCATCATAAATAGACTAAAATACAGTAGTCATTTAATATGACCCCCAACCTACTCATCTGATTCCGTATAAGTACAAAGTTACCCTCCCAAATTTCGGTCGATAGCCTTGCGTAATCGATACTATTAACATTTTTTTAACTATCAACCGGCTTATAAGGAAGACGATTAAGCCCGACACTGAACTTATGGACTTTTATCGGCACGCCTTTGCCTTGACATCAATTTAAAAAAAAATAAGCAATGACAAATAAAATGAATGGGATCTTATAAAGTAAATATAGTGAATTAATTACTTAATGCCTGTCTTCGGTAATTTTTTAGGTTTTTTCAACACAATAATTGTGTACATATTTGTAAACCAGCGGACCCGACACATGACATGTCCTCTTCGAAGGTTTTTTTTTCATATAATAATAAATTAAAAACCTTTTTATTAAAAGAAAAGTTAAACCAACTTCAAAGAGTACCAAATAATTACAAATATTTTTCAAATAAACTAGGAGCGACCCTAATAAATAATGGCAGCAAATTCCTTCTAGTCTGTTTGAAGTCGGTGCCAAGTCCAATGCATAATAAATCGTACTAAGAGTTTATGACAGCCAACATTATCTTATTCTTCCTAGCCATTATTCCCAAGTTTATTTGGGGTCGGCTACTAGTTCAACCGGTTTTACCTGAATTAGAGTTTTTCCACGGAGCGACTGGCATCGGATCTCCGCAACCCTAAGGGAGAACTGAAATTCGAAGATTGAACTAGTTGTCAATATATTTGAGGGCACTGACTTCCCAATAACGATTGTCATAGATTTTCATGACAACCGGGACCGACGCTAACATGATCTAAATTATATAAATCTCGTATCACGTTGTTGCTCATGATAAACGCTGAAACTATCTCTAACCGATTGTGTGCGAAGATGGGATAGTTTAATGATGATAGAACGAAAGGTCCATGTCTATGTTCCATCCATCCATGTATATTATTTATCATTAAATTTCCTTAAATTACATCCCTGAAGGTAGTAGAGTCGCCTTGATTTTAACACGTGATGATGGGCTGGCTCGACTGAGGCAGTACTACTAGAAGGCCAAGTTAAAAGTGAGAGGATCCGTGCTGTATTTCGTTGGTGAGTGTGAGACCGGAGGCCCAATAAAGCAGTAACATGTCACTAAGTCGCCATTTTATACTTCACCGTGATGCATTGTCTGCATTCTTAATGAGGATGATGACCCCTACTCCTGGATTGGTTTCCATCAGGCATAGTAGAGTCACTTTGCTAATCCTTAATTTCAAGAAAACACCAACCACCTTAGACTCAGAATGATCTAAGCATTCTAAGCTATTAGAACAAAACATCGACATTACTTTAAATTATCGTATTCGATCGAGAGAACAAGATTAGTAGAAATAATTGGCATCAGATTAATGTACAAATAACATTTGTAACCGGTTCTAAGGTATGTAAGGTCAGCAATAAAAATAAACGTTAGTTTATATCAAAGATATTTTTTGACAAATTTACGAAAATAGCTTTTTGTCTGTCACATGTCAGAATATTAATTTAGTAACATATTATATAAGTTTAAAAGATAAGTTAAGTTAAGGGATTAAAGGTCACTTTATAATATAAACAGTCATAGTAATATACTATATAAGTCTATGTAATGATAATTCTAGTAATACTCATCAATTAAACAAAACAAGATTGAATTCTTGTTTCGCGGTCGACCTCTCTTTATACGAGAACACGAAAGACCTCAAATTTTTATCCAACTGCGACCGAAGGTTGTTTACGCGTATATGCATGTATTTGTGTATATTTCTTTGACAAACTGTATGGTCTAAACGGTTAGATGAATCGAAATCACAGATCTGTAAATTTTACTGACTTTATAATTCATAAGTAAATTATGTACGAGTCATCATCATCATCAACAGCCTTTAACAGTCCACCGCTGGACATAGGTCTCTCCTTGAAAAGGAGGTATTGGCCTACTATACCACGCTGGCCAGACGGGTTGTTATAGGGTTGTTTTCTAGTTTTCTTTCTCTTTGCATTGATGTTGTCTTGCTTAGTTTATCCCTTAGTCGCCTTTTACGACACCCGCGTGGGATGAATAGGGGTGGTGACACTCTGTATTCTTAATCCGTCACCACACGGACCACAAGTACGAGTACTATCGAGAAATCTGAAACCAACCCACCATAAGCTTACTACACAGATAATTATCTAATAATAATTTGATACGACGGTTTCAAACGATTTATCGGCGAAATGAATCAAGATACAAGTATGTCAATTTTCACACAGTGGAGTTTTAACTTATAATAATTGGCTTATTTGCTAACCGTACGTTAGTTGACTGACCGCACCTGACGTCAGTAGAAATACGTCAGCAAAATTAACGTACCCGCTATTCTATGTATAGTTTTATTTCCCAAACATAATTACAACAAACCGATTGCATTTTATCTGAGTGCTGTTAGAGAGCTAATCTTATTCAAAACCGCAGACTTTGTTAGACTTCTTATTATAAAAGATTCCATAAAAAATATACAACTTATAAAGAATATAGGTACTCATAAAAATGAACTAAAATAACTTTATACTAATGGCGTAGTGGTGTCAGCGGCGCTGAATGTTTAGGGTTCGATCCCCAACCACTTAGTTGTTGTGGTCCTGAGTCTTTTTTTATCTGTGCGGAAATTCCCTCGGAAACCACTTACCGGTGGTTATGTCCGACTCAAACCAACCACCGCCGCAAGGTAATATATTTCGCCCGTTCTTCATTTCCGTTTCATGTAGATACGACTGTAAAGTCCTCCGCGACACATAATGTGTTCAGAGTGGGTGCATTATCTTATACCCGATGTCACAAACTATATTATTTAAGCTGTATTATTTTGTATTAAAATACGTTTAAATACTTAGGTGTCCTCTAAAGGTTGGTAAAAAGAAAAATATCACTAGACAGTCGCCTGACTCCCTCTAAGTGCGTCTTTAAATTTAAGGGAAGTTGTTGAAAATGGCCATTATACTTACCATTAATAAAAAAACTCATACTATCATATTTCTAAGCTTTATACGTATACAATTGATTAAATTATAGATCACACAGACACGAGATATGATAGCGCTCATTACATGTTATTTTTTTGTAAAAAATATAACAA
Organism: Phragmatobia fuliginosa; assembly: GCA_932526445.1. NCBI lineage: Eukaryota > Metazoa > Arthropoda > Insecta > Lepidoptera > Erebidae > Phragmatobia > Phragmatobia fuliginosa. The sequence continues at coordinate 11,056,389 of OW052057.1, forward strand.
AACCAACTCTTCATTACATTAAATATAATTTTATAGATCGTGCTATGCTGACACACAACCATCTGATACCAAACTTTGCGGTTTGCAGAGCTAGTATTATAGCAACCAGAATACAGATAAAAACATACTTAGTTCATACAGTTTATTTTTAGATTATATAGTATATCTTTAGATTATACAGTATATCTTTAGATTATACAGTATATATACTGTATAATCTAAAGATATATCTTTAGATTATACAGTATATCTTTAGATTATACAGTATATCTTTGAATTGTACAGTACATCTTTAGATTATACAGTATATCTTTAATTTATACAGTATATCTTTGAATTGTACAGTATATCTTTAGATTATACAGTATATCTTTATATTATACAGTACTAGCTTTCGATTATTGCAGTAAAAAGTGGCCTTTGTGTTATTCTGATATATAAGCTATATTACTGTAAAGTTTCATCCTAATCCGTTTAGTAGTTTTTGTGTGAAAGAGCAACAAACATAAATACATACTCACAAACTTTCGCGTTTATAATATTAGTAAGGATATCTTTAAATTATGCCAAAACAAAATTGATATACAATTACCCAAGCCTACGGCCCAATGATATAGACACATCTCACTAGGCCGCCATACTGTGGGTCACCATACTTTATTGTCTCACAATGAGGATGGTGACCCCCACTCCTGAATTCTACTCATGCTTTAATGAAATACAACTTAGGCTCTTCAGTAATTATTAGATTTCCAAACCAAATAATCGTCTAGACACAGTTCGAAGCAAAAGTGCTAATTAAACTATCCTGGAAGGCATCGAACCCACGGCACCAGTTCAAGCAGTCAGGGTCATTACCCGCACATGCCAGTCAACTTTACCAAGAGGATCTTTAATCAAAATTACCAGTTAAATATACTGTCAAACAAAAGGTCAAAATCAGGTTTAAAAAACGTTTAATATCATTCGACGTCAGAAACATGGGTAAAAAACCGTATAGTAGGTAAGATTGATTGATTAATTTGCATATTAGAAATGAAATTACGGTTTTTTATATTTTCATGACGTCAATTATCACGTTACCGGTAAAATAAGACGTAAAGGATACCGAATAAAAAAAATAAAAAAAATATTATAAATATTTAGAATTTAGATAAAAGTTGGCTGTGACAGCACGCTTTTATATATATGAATATATTTATGTCAGACCACTATTATTCTTTTTTGCTTTAAAGGGTCCGAAATTGGTCCCAAATAATTAGAAAAAAAATATTAAAAAATATATTATTTCTATTATTGATTGTATACTCACTGATTGTGATATAACTTTTGACAAAGTAGTTCGATTTGCATTATTCTTTTTTAATGGAATTATTTAAAAATCCAAGGTTAATCCTATATACATTTAGAAAAAACTCAACCTCAACTGGGTAAGAAAATATGAAATGATTGATCACTCACTGATTGGTACCCATATCTTTTTACAGATTAGTTCGAATTCATGTATTTTTTAGTGTTAAATATTTTAAAATAAAATCTAATCTAAGAAAATAAGAATGATTGATTGCTTGATTCACTCACCGATCATAGATATCTTTTAGATTAGATGGACTACAAAGTAAGATTTTCAAACTGTTAATACATAAAGTAAGGAAGACAGCTTTTTTAAAAATGTTAAAAATTTACATGTAGCAATCTGTAGCACTACAATAAATATAAAATAAAACTTTTTATCAAAATAATTGATTGAATTGAGGTTCAAAATTATGTGGGAATGCTTACACTAATTTATTATTTTCTGCTTTGCAGTTCTTTCGATGGTTATTTTTTTTTCTAAACATTTTATTATAATACGTATATATTCCTATATTAAAAGTTTCCCATCCAAGGAAAACTCTAATAAATCAACGGAGAAACTTATTAACGAGTTTCTTATGTTCATACAAACAGACCGTTGATGATGTATTAACAAATATAATACTAAACAAACAGCTCGGTTAAGTTACATATTAAATGTTCAAACAACTAATTGCATTGGACTAGGTATTAGGATATAAATATATGTTTGTGTTCACATATTTATCGTTCGTGTTCATATAGAGACCTGCGATCATCGGATAAGTTATAATAACTGAACATGTCCTAACATTTTCATTTTCTGTATGAAAAGCTAAATTTTCATACCAAAAAAATTTTTAAACTTATTATTTTCGCTTTGATATCATCAAAAATACATAAAAACTAAACATGTTAGTGTGCCATCTATTGGCTAAATACTGAACTACACAGTAACTATTACTGTTAGTATGTAGTGAATCAATAATCATAAAGCAGGCACCACACTTCGCTATGCGCTATTCGTTATGCGGGTTATTCGCGCGCATACTGCGAAGTGTGGAGAGTATATTCGCCAATATTCGTTTTATTCGTACGCATCGAATAGCGAATGCGCATATACGTCGACTTGTCGGTTTTTTGACACACGTCAAAAGACACGAATAAGGCGAATACACGCATCGACTGCCCACACTTCGGACGGGTAGTGAAGTGCCCTGTGCATAACTAACAACCATAGACTATAAAACAGTTTTTGAAATAGATAAATCAATTAAACGATTAAAATAACCTATCATATGTTCAAAATAATTAGACTTCATTTAAGTATTGTTTCTGTCAATTTAATAAAATAAAAGGAAATTAAAATAATATGTTTCGTTCGTTCATTGACCATTTAAAATGACAATGCCCTGTGCATAACTAACAACCATAGACTATAAAACAGTTTTTGAAATAGAATAAATCGATTAAACGATTAAATTAGTTTATTAAATGATCAAAATAATTAGACTTCATTTAAGTATTGTTTCTGTAAATTTAATAAAATAAAAAGGAAATTAAAAGAATATGTTTCGTTCGTTCGTATGGTTTCGTTTTGTTCACCATAAAAATGACAATGACACATCTCTACAACACTCATATTTGCCTTATTTGATATACCAGTACGAAGTGTGGTGGCGTGTTTGTTGTTTGCGCGCATAACAAATATTCGGGCTAATACGGCGTAGACACATAACGAATAGCGAATAACGAAGCGTGGTGCCTGCTTAAAAGAAAAAAAAATGCCTATGGCATTAAGTCCGCCTTATACGATGTATTTGCAAAATAAATAAAACATATTTATTTAATATCATAGAAAATGGTTTGATCTCAAAACTACAGAATTAATGGATGTGAAAATTGACAATAATGACATTAAATTCATTTCGAGTAAAATAGTTCATGAGTTTGATTCTTATAACGTGTTTTGTACACATATCAAATCAATAACATACCCCTGATAGATAACAAATAAAGGAATTGGCGTTTGTTATTCTCTCAAACACGTAAAGGTTTATTTATGAAATCTTTTATAGGTAGTAATTAAGGTCAATTTATGACCACCATACAAGGAATAGTTATAATGTGCACGTTAACATAATTATGTATAAATGCATAAAACGTATGTAGGCGTTACAATATAATGATTTTCGCACGGGTGCCCATGCGTCACACGGAAAACACCATACCTTTAAAATAATAATTTTAACAAAAAAACTGACATCTAAGAAAAACAAACTACTCAAAACGTGACAGGTATATGATTATGATATTTGAGGAGTTCCCTCGGCTTTATCTGACTATAGGATCCTGGAGACCTTATCATGGAACTACATGGGAGGCACCAGCTTTCAAATAAAAAAAGAAATATCAAAATCGGTTCACCCAATCAAAAGTTCTGAGGTAACAAACAAAAAAAAATCTATTGAATTGAGAAACCTCCTTTTTTGAAGTCGGTTAAAAATATAGTATCAACCTATCACCGTCCACTGCTGAACGTAGGTCTTCCCCAAGGAGCGCCAACCATCCCGGTCCTGGGCAGTCCACACCCACTCGCCGCCAGCCAACTTCCTCAAATCATCGGTCCAAAAAAATATATAAAAAAACATTGAAACATTTAAAACTACCTACTACAAGTCTAGTGGCTAGAAATTCTGTCAGATAAACAAGAATTATGGAGTCAGTATACACATTAGACGAATATTGTACTCGTACTGCTCGTGGTTACAAGTTGACTATAGTGTACCACGACGGGTTATACAGCTCGAAACGTCGGGAAATAAAAGGTATTGTAACCTTTCAAATAGCATATTCGCAAATACATCTCGCTGTACAACAAAACCATCTTGCAAAAAAGTCGCTATAGTCTTAAAACAAGCGTAAATTTATCAGCACAATCATTTATACTGTAAATATAAAGTTTGGTTACCGTGCTATACGAGTAAACTCTGCCTAGTTTAAGTTTTAGCTGTAAAGTATATTTTATATCCGTCTATGTACAATAAAACTTTGTTGGAAGTCACAAATATATAAGACTCATGCATTTTCAATTATTTTTGTCATATTCACCTAGTTACTAGTCAGCTAACTGTTTATGAAAAATATTATTTGAATTCCCAATTCATAGGCATCATCAACAGCATTTAGTCCATTGCTGAACATAGACTTCTCCTGAACAAGGAAGTTTTTGACCACTAAACCACGGTGGCCAGACGTGTTGGTATAGGGTTTGTTTCAAACTTTCTTCTTTTTCCAGGAATGTTTTTCTAGTTATTTGCTCCATAATTTGTCTCTTACGACACGGGTGGTGACTATAATATAAAACATTGTACCCTGTGGTAGTGATATTTTATATCCGTTACCACGCGGACATAAAATTCAATTGAAATGGAAATTAGAATTATTTTGCTATTTCTGTTTCAATGTTAATAAACTTCCATAGTTTAATTGAAGTAATTAATACAATAGGTATGTTTTTGTTTACCGGATTTCTATTTACCTTGATCGTGATCATGGTTGGACTGATATAGCCTCGTAGTTGTGCTTTTAACCTTGCATTTAAATCAAACGTATACATACATATAAATACAGACAATATTTAAATATATAATATAATAAACGTCAAAATATCTTATTCTTCATCGCCTATTGGTAGCATCCTTAGGAGACTTTTAATTAAATCATACGTCTAAAATATTTACATGTTATCGTCAAAAAATATTTTGTCATCTCTTTTTTGTTTTCTTTTTTATATATTGATGCCTACCAAAGTGAGACCAGAGTAGAGTCTCTGCCTGATGGAAAACATGAGTAGAATCTAGGAGTAAGGGTCACCATCCGCATTGTGAGGGTACGCAATTCAACATGGTGACCCATACCGGCCTTTTCGGATGTTTCTGCATCATTCTCCCGGCCTCTGGAAACCGGCAGAATAATGAAGAATGATTGGGACTCCGGCTTCACACTCTCTCATTTGTCTCTTTGTCATCGCCTACTGGTAGCGTCCTCAGAAGACTGATATAATAGCCTTGTTAACTGACACCACTTACTTAATCTGTGTAATCTCGAGAATTAATTTAAAACAGCGTATGTCGTCTGTGGGATTAAGATAAATAAAACGAAAAGACTTAATCATCCTAATATTTAGAGTACGTGGGCGACCGAGCTCTCGAGTAACTGTAATGTTGCTTTTTTGGGGTACCAACCAACTAAGTGTTACTGAAATAGTAGTATAGATGTCGCAAGCAATGCTAAGGGTAATGATAAATGTGGAGGAAAAACGCATGAAACCTGTAAAACTCGCGTTTTCTCCAAAAATAAGACTAATCTAGATCGATTTTTACCCCGAAAACCGTAGAGCCGTTTTCAATATTACAATATTCGTGATAAGGATTTCGCTGATATTACTATAAAGTTGTACTACCTTTATGAGGGTATTTACAGTAATATAGTTCCAATATCAGTATGATATGATATATTATGTTTCAGAATAAGCGTATGGAACTTAAATTTAAAAAAATATAATAACCTTTTACATTCATAGTTTTAGTATTATAGGATTAATTAATTTAAAAAAATCCCCTTTTATTTTTGTTGCTAAGCTTATAATCGGGTCTGACGCCCTTGATACATAATGGCGGGTATTTTTATTGACGCCAGTAACCGGTTCGTGATCACGGGCATCGTGGACTTTGATGCGGACTTTAATAAAGTTTGTTCATGAATATTGTAAACAAGTTATGAAATATTCCTAGGAAATCTTTCAATCAAAACATACTTTTAATGCACTTTTTTTTCGTGAATTCAGTCCTTCTTTTGTGAATAGGTTATCCAACAATATAAGATTTTTTTAATCGAACTTGTAGTTTCTGAGATCAGTGCTCTTAACTAGGAGTAATTAGTATAGATTTTTAAGTTTCTATTTTTATAGTTAAGCCTACCAAAGTGCCTCTAGTCTTCGCGATGGAAGGCGTAAGTGGAATCCAAGAATAGCGGTCACCATCCTCATTGTGAGTTCAGACAACGCAACAAGGTGACCCAAACTATGGCGGCCTAGTGAGCTTTTTTTTATCATTGGCACCTACCGTTTCACAATTACCAACGAAAGACGACATCACGAATGCTGTCATTTTAGGTTGGTCTTCTGTGTGAGGGTAGTACTGCCCCGGTGGAGTCGTCCCATTCGTGCTGAAATTAGTGGCTCAACTGCCTTTAGAACTTTCCACTAACTTAAGTGAACTTTCGCTTAGTCATCTATTAGCGCAAGTTGACCTTTTGTGAAGTTGATCTTTATTGCATTGAATTTAGAATTCTAAATCAATAAATAATTATTTCGGACATCTTACACCCAACATCATCTAGTCCCAAACTAAGCAGGGTTTGTATTATGGGTACTAAACAACTGATATAAATACATAAACATTTTTTTTTGTAAATACATACATATTATACATAGAAAACCGGGAATACAATCCGAGACTTCTTGATCAGTAGCTGCATACGCTGACCACTGGACGAACAAGGTAATCTAAATTAAAATTATACAAACAGTATTGATCGACTGGCCTAGTACATCAGATGCATATTATGTTAGAGAATTATGCAGTTTATATTTCCTCATTATAACGAAGTAGTTATATTGATTCAATTACCATTACGCACTATGAACTTGAAATGTTTAATCATAAGAAAGCTGTTTCTGTAGTGGAAAATAACCACTATGAGGTAAAACCCAAGGTTGTATCTTGGTTGCTCGAACAGTGGTTTATAAGATCATATTCTATTTACATTGAACATTGTTGGACAAATTATAGACTACCTGAGACCCGCTTTTGTTACTAGCTGTTATTATTGTAAATAGTGTGTATCGAAGCCGAGTGAAGCCAGTCTTAAAAATAGCTTAAGTTACTCCTTATGTCAACATCTACCAACCAGACAAACAGATAGACGGACAGACAGATAAAAAATTTGAAATTATTTTTTTAGTGTAAGTTTTTAGTGTAAGGCGACTAAAGGAACAAAATATGCTGCTAACATCACTGCCAAGAGAAGGAAAACTTGAAACAGACCCTTTACCAACCCGTCTGACCAGCGTGGGCCAAAACCTCCTTTCAAATAAGAGGCCTATGTCCAGCAGTGGACTGTTAAAGGATGATGATTGATTGATGAAATTAAAACTTCTGTTTTTCTTCAGAACAACGGGATTAGCACCATTGTTTTCCTTCTAGAATAAAAGACGTACCTAACTACATATGTTGTGTAATTAATTATTGCCATAAAACCTTGTTACTTAAATTAAGTCATTAAGTTACTTTTTATAGTTTTTTATTATATATTTACTAGCGGCCCGTCCCGGCTTTGCACGGGTAGGTATAGGTAATTATAAAACATTTTAAACTTGACAAATTATGTACTAAAAATGTAATAAAAACAGCATGAAAATCGATGTTGTATTTTTCAGCTTATCGCGAAATGAAACGCAGAGGCCTATATTTTATAATATACGGTGATTTATTTTAATCTCTTGATAATTTATTTATTTATTATAGTTTAACAAATATTATTGTAAAGTTTGGGTTACTATATCATTACTAACTTTACTAAAAATTTACTAAATAGGTCGGATTTTTTCAAGTAACTAATTCAACCCTAGAAATTACACATTTGTATTATAAATATATTTTGTATTATTTAATTGTAATACCTACACTGAAACACACTACATTATACATTTAACCTTTTTTTTTCTCTGTGCGGAAATCCCCTACATTTAACCTGGAAATATTTATAGTTTTCGAGAATCTACATTATTTACCAGTTAATCTCTGACCCCAGGAACTGAGAACCTTGAAAATAATACTTCCTTCATTCGATACATACCGGATACGACATAAACCTGTTAAGCAACAATTACATAGAACTAATATTTACTAAACATTTAATTTGTTTGAAGAACACGTTGAAAGACAACATCATAGACTACTTACATTAGGGCCACAGCACACTAGCTGCTAGCCGACTAGTCGCTTTTTAGAAGCTAAATACGGCGACCGAACGCTTCACACCGCATACTTAAAAACGCCAAACGCGGATATTGAGTCGCTATTTAGAAGCGCGACACAGCAGCTGAACGCTACTCTCCGCACACATTCGGATGCTAGTAGCATCAATTTGGCGTCGAAAATTATAGACAACACTACAACCGACGCGATCCAGGCATCTGAGCAGTAGCTATAACGCGCGTTTCCGATACCGCGTTCGAACGCAGAAAGTCGCGACTGATGCAGCATGACGCGCGATTTTAATACCGCGATCGAACGCAGAATGTCGCTAAAACGCGATGCAGCATCGATGCAGTCGCTAAATCGCCGATCGTCGATGCTAAAAGTAGCTAGTGTTCTGTGGCCCTTATCTATGCCATCATAAAGCTGAAAAGTTTGCTCAATTACATAAAACGTTTATTTCGGAAACTGCTTGTTATGTTAGTATAATAATAAAATGTTGCTTTACCAGCTGACCCAAACAGCTCTGTCCGCGTCTTCTATTGTTCGTAGCGTGATGATATAGGGCGGAAGTAAATTTGTTGTCCATAAAAAAGGTTATAGTGATAAGCTGACTTTGAATTTTTTTTGTTTTTTTTTTTAATTTAAGCCTGCCAAAGTGACTCTACTCTGCCTGATGGAAAGCATGAGTAGAATCCAGGAGTAGGGGTCACCATGCTTATTGTGAGGGTAGGCAATGTAGCATGGTGACTCTTACCATGGCAGCCTGGTTAGCTTATTCTGCATCATTCTCCCGGCCTTCGAAGGGCGGGAGAATGATGCAGAATTATTGGGCCTCCGGTCTCACACTCACCAACGAAATACGACAGCAATAATGCTGTCATTATTAGGATGGTCTTCTGTGTGAGGGTAGTACTGGCCGGGTCGAGCGGGCCCATTCGTGCTGAAATCAGCATGGCTCTACTACCTATAAAAACTAGAAATTAAAAGATAGACATAATATGCTGCCGCGGAGCCCTCACCTGAGACACTAGATATCTCGCGGTGTTACCCACGGTTGTTGTTGTCAATCTCAAGTAAGGCCGTAGAGTGAAGCTAGTCTCAAGAAATTAGCCTAAGTCACTCCTTATGACATCAGCCATCTGCCAGTGAAAGTCCCGTTCAAATCGGAACCCGGAACAAAAGACAGACGGACAAAATTTATATCAGTTGGCTCTGCTTACCTTGGGACTAGATGATGTTGTGTGTAAGATGTCCGAAAAAAAAAAAAACTATTTTGGATGTCAGTACCGTAAATTCTTTGTAATTGTAATTGTAATTTTGTAATTGTATTAATATACATTTAGTAAAAAACTGGTTATTTGTTATTACAAACAGACACTTCAATTTTTTTTATTTGTATACATTAATATTTGTTTTTCTGTAATTCTGTTTGTTTACAAAGCAATTTCCACTCCTTCTCCATATAAATTTAACTATCCCAAAATTCATAATTCTTCTAAGTCAAAATTATTCTTCACGTATTAATGTAGCTATAAAGACCATATAATATTGTGTTAAAAATAAACTACACCTTTTTGACCTTTATAACCTAAGTTAGGTTACAATTAGAAACTGACACACGCCAGGTCATTGACCAACAGGTACCGCGTAGGCATTGATTTATTTTACTTAGTAACATTACACGATGTGGAATATTCCATACAATTATATGAAGTTAAAGGTGTAAAGGTTTATTTATATTATCAAAAGCTTCATATCATACTCAAAAAGATTAGGTACACCATCCTCCGTACTTACTTCTTTATTATTGGTAGTACCTCAGTAATTCCTCATATCAATACAAACTATGGTATTTACAAGTAACATACATACTTTCATGTGGATTTAATGAAAAGTTTAAAGTTAGAAACAGACTTAAAGATATTTTATAAAAAAATATTTCGGATATTTTACAACCAACGTCATTTAGACAACTGATATAAATATATAAACATACTGTTTTTTGTAAATATACGTAGAAAACACCCAGACTCCGAAACAAATATTTGCGGATCGCACAAATATTTGGTCCGATCCGGGAATCGAACCCGAGATCTCTTGATGAGCAGCCGCTTACGCTAACCACTAGACCAATAGGGCAGTCAAATTTATTCAGTTTTCTTTATTTGTATAGATCAAAATACAATCTATATAATGTTTATATTACTCATTGGGAATTAACTACCAGTAATTCCCCTCAGACGAACTCAAGTTTTTAATAGAAAACGTGCTTTGGTATATATTTTTGTAATAAAATTAGTATGAGTTATGTGTTAAGGCATATTATAAAGATTGCGGTTCTAGGTTAATACCTTTAGTTTAATCGGATTCTTTTAGTTGATACGTCGTTTCATGTTCAATTTAAAAAAATAACATTCTTTTTTTAAAAGTGACGTTTGGCGTTTATTCGTATTTTTTTAAATCAATCATACAATTTTATACTCGTATAGGCGAGCACTAAGAGTGTGGATTTTGGAAAATTTCACCCCTAAGGGGGTGAAAAGGCAATCAAAGTTATACATCACAATATCACGTGGGTGAAGCCGCGGTCTAAAGTTACGTATAAGGTATTTGTGTGCATTTTGTGTGAAATTGTGTGTGTCAGTTCAGAGTGGTCCCATAGAGAATGTCACATTTCATATAATTGAGTTAATAAGAGTTAATTATTAAACATGTTATAGTGTATGATGTAATTATATTTATTATATATTTGCCGAGTCTGGCCTTGTTGCCCGCGGTTATCATTTTAAATCGCGAGAAAGGCTGCGGAACTAAACTAGTACAAAAAAAATGCCTTATTTACTCCTGAACAAATCAGCCATATGCTAGCGAAGTCCTATCTAAATCTGTTAAGGCGTTCCAGAGATTAACATCAACAAACAAACAGGCAGAAAAAAAAATTGCTTTTTATATGTAAGTGCCATATATACTGTCATATGCATTAAGTGAAAAAACATTTTATACTACACCTGATCGGAACAGTAGTCAATATTCCATGAAAATAAAAAGAGAACGTTAGTCTTTTCCTTGACCTGAATAAGCGGGAGGAATAAATGTATGAAAATCCATTTCTAACGTGTTTTAGCGGGAGAGAAAGTTGTATGAATTTTCAATTCTCATGTTATTATCTTATCTATGGCGCGGAGTTTTCATATAATTTAAATATTGAAAGTCCGTGCCACTGACATGCTTTTGTGAAAAAAAAAACAAAAGAAGCGCGAAATATTGGTCAAATTATAAGCTAAATTGTGTCTTACATGGTGTGTTAGGTTTTGATTTTATTTTAAAAATACTTTAAATGTTCCTTACAGGTGTAGTATAAAGCACTATGTAGCACTCGGGTGAAAGTCCCATTCCTACCTCGGGAGTATTGTGGCCCTACTCCCTCGCTAGTAATCGGTTCCTTTCCTTCCTCGGTGAACAATGTACTATTATATATATATATATTTATTTATTTATTTATAATCTTTCAAAATAAGTTTGAGAGGTAAGTTAAGAAATCTTGCTTAGCACCGGTTCTCTGTGAGGTTGTTTTATCACTCCAGCTAAGAGGGCTATGCCTTTGTTTAGTACTTTATCTTAACTTTATTTTAAGGGTTTCTAGTTCTAGTTTTAAGAGTTATATTTCGAACCCGAATCGTTTGACCTTTCTTAAATTACATTGAATTTAGTTATTATGAGGAATGACCTTTGAAATTTATAATTACGAACCAGTTTGCTAATGTAGGTCAGAATATAACATTTATGAAGGTCGGATATAATTAATTAATACACATATATTATTTGGTCTGTTGTATTAAATTTTGTGCCTTTAATCATATGATTTTAAAACTATTACAATTGAATAGAAGTATACCCCTACTTCTTTGAGCGTAGATCTCGTTGGCCATGCTTAACATTTGTTTTTTTTAACCCCGGCAAAGGTGACTTTACTATGCCTGATGGAAATTTGAGTGTAATCTACAATCTATGTTTATAACTTTCTTGTGATTTATTTATATTTAAGCTTACCAAAAACCACCTGGCTCTACTACCTACCAAGTCTACGGGTACTTGAAACCTTAAAATGCTCGAGAACAGTCTATACTATACACGGTTAGTTTTTAATTACCAAAGAAAAACTAGGGGCAGATACAGAACTTATATACTAACATAAAACACCATAGAACAAATACCCAAAAAACAAAAATAACAGAGTTATTATGGTTTTTAAAATGTTAAAATACGCCCATAATTTATTGTCACCCAAATATTTTACACACGCGTATTTTAATTATCAATGAATAACATTTTCTGTTTCAATGTGTGCGACGCATCGCCCAATACTGTCAAATCAGTTCAAAGTTCAAAGCATGCCGCCATTAGGCGCTCGCGGCGCATCGTAAGTATTAGGTACCCCGCTCGCACCCGCAACCCGCAGGCTAGGACATTGACACTTTCTTGTTACGTAATATCATGTCGTGAATTATATCATGCGTTATGAACAAAAATTTGGTAGTTTTCGGGAAAATATTAACATGTATGTTTTTTTTTTTTTTTCCATAAATATGTTCAGTATCGAAAGCTGAATACCACATATTTTGTTCTCTGGACATTAAAAATTAGTCGTGTATATATATATATATAACTTTGATATCGTCCATTACATTCCTTTGTGATGGAGGTCTGATGGCAGTAAAAAATCGAAAACAGGGAAAGTACCAAATGCCCATCCCAATTTCTGTTGAGGGAAAAAAGTTCGGAGAGTAATTCACCAGTACCTAGTTATTATTTTTTGTTTTGCAATTTTATGATATTTATCATAAAATTTCTATTTTCTGTTTTTCTTTTTACTATTTTTGTCGATATGAACCTGAGATCTCGCCATCGAGGCATTTAAAATTAAAATGAGAATATAGAGAAATGTAATCGCTGTATATTATTAACATTCTCTTTCCATCTTTGCAGTCAAGATGCCTGCGTACGATAACGAGGGAGCGACGATATCGATGGAGGACGTGAGGGCGGATCCTCCGATCACCATCAGCACTATAGAACAAGAACTGATGGCGAGAAGGAAGTTACAGTTCAAGACACAGAAGAGCACGATTGCTTCGAGGTAAGAATACATATTTTGTTCTTTTTCTTCTTCGAAATAAATACTTCATTATTTGAATCTAAAATTACAGAAGATAGGATGTATTAATTAGAGAGGATCTCCGTTATTTTATTTTATCTAATCTTTCTACGACTTAAAAAGAGGAATATCCCAATTTAGTTGATTTTTTAATTACCACTATTTTTATAAACCGACTATATTTTCCCCGCGTTTCCACCTGTGTATATATCTGTTATCATGGCACTGAATATCCTATGTCTTTCCTTATGAATCTAAGTATCTGAATGCAATATTTTGTTGAAATCGGTGAAGCAGTTTTGCCGTAAAAACGTAACAGAAAGTTATTTTTGAATTTATACTATTACTAGCTTTTGCCCACGGCTCCGTCCACGTGTAAATCGGTTATCGCTGTAAAAAGTCAAACTTTATCAAGATTGATTTAGCGGTTTAGGCGTGAAAACGTAACAAACAGACAGCATTTAAAATATTAGTAGAGATTGTGCGTTTGGAAAATGTTTTACTTTGAAGGGTAAATTTCCCGTTAAGATGACCAATCTTAAAATCAATACTTTTAAAAATTATTTCAATCACACTTTCATTATCAACATTATAAATATATATGTATGATAGAGATATGTAAAAATATGTGTGCATGTCAAAATTTTTTCTTCATTCCTTCTTGTGAACAATACGTAGTATGTTCATAACATTTACTTGAAAAAAAACTTATTATCATTCAATTTAATAAGATTATAACTTATTATAAAATATGTAAATGTACCCAATTTCCTAAGCTAATAATAAACCAAATTAAAACTCGTAAATCTTCACCTAAATTAACCGCAAATAGATACGACCCTTGTAAACGAATACCTACAGAATTATAATTCAGTAGACCTACCCTCTTATAGAACTCGGAAAATACCACAAAAATATTGTAATATCTCATGATTTATTGCAGGAAACAGCAAGCCGTGTGCGTGAGACGGGCTCACAAGCGATACGGTTCAGCCAAGAACCCTAACGTCATATTGGATGGACTGAACATGACTGTACCTAAAGGAGCCATGTAAGTTGAAAATGAACCTTATGTATTTGTTCATAAAGATCAATATATATATATTCTTCTTCCTAGCCTTTATTCCCCATATTATTTGGGGTCAGCTTTATATTTATATTATTTATATTTTGTAAGTGACAATTGACTGCCTCGTTGGTCTAGTGGTTATACGACTGTTGATCAAGAGGTCTCGGGTTCGAATTCCAGGTCGGGCATAAAGTGCTGTTGGGTTTTTCTTACAGGAAATGCTTAATAACAGATCGGAGTATGAAAGTGATTCACGCCCGTGCCTCGGAAAGCATGTTAAGCCGTCGGTCCCAGTAGTCATGAACCTCTATGGCTATCGTTATTGGGAAGTCAGTCCCCTCAAATATACTGACAACAATTTTTTTTGTTGGTGAGCACCAATCTTGGTTTCTGCTCATGCTTTCCATTAGGCAACGTAGATTCATACAGGCACCTAAATTAAAAATTTGAACATTAAAAAATGCTCAAATATATTTGCTCAAATTAAATCTGGCAAGTATCAAAACAAGACAAGAAAAAACACAGGCATGTTTTATGTAATTACTGACCTTACGGTCAATTTATTTGTTGACTTCCATATTTAAAAAAATAACCCGTTTTTGTGATTTAAGATTATCTTGTTTTCTAATTAATTCAAAATTTTGTTTATAAGTTCTAATCACGTCCCATTGAGGGTCACGGCCGTTACGGGGCATCCCCTAATACAATTAAAACCAGATTATTATTTTGAGCAATTTGTTTGTAGTCTTTTGAGACTTTGATTTGACTTTGAACTTTATTTACAAACGGACAACAAAAATAGTTGTCTAAAGGTGTCGCTAATAAATTTTAAAAGCTTGTCGTCGGTTATAATTTATCACGAGTTTATTTATTGTCTTGTATACTTTATATTAAAAAGTTACATAACAGTGTAACTTTTTAATATAAAGTATATATTATCATCTTCCTAGCCTTACTCCCAATATTATTTGGGGTCGGCTACTAGTTCAACCGGTTTTAGCTCAATATCTGTTTTTTCTACGGAGCGACTGGCATCGGACCTCCCCAACCCTAAGGGAGAACTGAAATTCGAAAGTTAAACTAGTTGTCAGTAAATTTGAGGGCACTGACTTCCCAATAACGATCGCCATAGATGTTCGTGACAACCGGGACTGACGGCTTTACGTGCTCTCCGAGGCACGGGTGTGAATCACCGCCAAACTTCCAAACTCCGGGCTGCTATTAGCAATTTCTTAAGAAAAACCCAAAAATACTTAGGCCCGACCAGGAATTTGAACCCGAGACCTCTTGATTAGCAGTCGTATACGCTATCCACTAGACCAACGAGGTGGTAATTTATTAAGTATAATATTATAATAAATAAAATTGAAGTGTATGTTTGTAATTTCAAATAAACAGTTTTTTTAGTTTAAGCGTACGAAAGTATATAGGTACTCACATTAAAAAGTTTTTCTTTTTTTTTCTTTTTTTCGGAACTGTAGGTATACAGAGATCTCAATAATGTTATGACATGTGACCCATTTCATCATCATCATCATCATCAACAGCCTTTAACAGTCCACTGCTGGACATAGGCCTATCCTTGAAAAGGAGGTATTGGCCTACTATACCACGCTGGCCAGACGGGTTGGTATAGGGTTGGTTTCAAGTTTTCCTTCTCTTTGCATTGATGTTGTGTTGCGTAGTTTATCCCTTAGTCGCCTTTTACGGCACCCGCGGGATGAATAGAGGTGGTGACACTCTTGTATTCTTAATCCGTCACCACACGGACCCATTTACATTCTACTATTATATAAGCGTTTTCTATTCTATTTTCCTATTTTATCTTGTTTCATTGGCTAACATTTTGATTTGATCACATGACTGAGTGACATTAACTATAGAAACAAGAGAATATAGACATAGAATAGTGAATAGAACAGAAAACGAAAAACGTCTGTAACTTTGCTAGGAGAAGGAGAAGGAATAATAGCAATAATAAAATTTGACGATTAATAAGAATAAAAAAACATAAATATTAAAAAAACAGAGTAAAGAATGTCAAGAAATAAAAACCAATTACAACGTCATAAAAAAACATTCAAATCATACTGGTACGTCATAAGAAAAATAATAAACATGAGCAAGTATACGTTTATTTTTTTAAATCCTTATGCCAGTTTTAGATGCCTTCATCATCCAAATATTCTCTAAGAGTAACTTATGTGGAGTAACATAAAATATGCTTTTATGTAATAAAGCGGTTTTGCTCTCCACAACACACAACTTGTTCTTTCTTCAAGCTGTGCAATATGTGCACATGCATGGGAAACTCAGAATCCTATTTTCTACAAAGTGAGATTTACAAATATTTGATATTTCAACATGAAACATTGTTTCTGAACATCGAATGCTAAATGCTATTCAGTGGAGTTACCCCAAAATATGATACCATACCGCACCAATGATGACACAAGCTCGAGATAAGCTGCTATGAGTGTTGATCTGCTAGCTAAATTTTAAATTCTGTTTGTACCGGTTAGTCTCTGAAACGTCTTGACCGATCTTCACTGTACCCTTACTGGCTATCTGCTAGTAACTTGACGACTTAAAGAGTCATCATCAACAGACTTCAACAGTCCACTGCTGGACATAGGCCTCTCCTTAGAAAGGAGGTTTTGGCCTACTATACAACGCTGGCCAGACGGGTTGGTATAGGGTTGGTTTCAAGTTTTCCTTCTCTTTGCATTGATGTTGTCTAGCGTAGTTTATCCCTTAGTGTCGACTTTTACGACACCCGCGGGATGAATAGGAGTGGTGACACTCTGTATTCTTAATCCGTCACCACATAAAGAGTAACTGAGCCTAATTGTTTAGACTAGCTTCGCTTCACGTTATTATCCGCGATTTTCCACCGATTATACCCGCGGGTGACACCGCGGGACTCAGATAGTATCATATAAACTAATTTGTTGAATAAATTGATTGATGTATGTACATAATGTAATGTAATGTATGTAAATAAGCCTTTTATTATTTCCCATTTCATGCAAAACTTTTTTTTTTTTTTTTTTTTTTTTATACATGCAATTATAAAATATTTATATAACATTTGATTTCATATATTATTATTTCCATTTACATTAGTGTGTTGCATTTTTAAAATTTATTTTTTAAATCGATAATTAATTAATCAATATCTGATAACAATTTACAATAAAAAATTTCATAATATATTAAATTTGTTTTCTTATGCATTTTAATTTTACTTAGTAAATCGTTTTTATTTATTTTTTTATTTTATTTTTCTTCTAAGCTACTTTGAGAATGAGAACCCCTCTGTAGGGTAAAGGCCTCCTCCATTTTTTGCCATTGTTTTCTATCTCTCGCATTGGTTTGCCATTTGTCGCCTGCTATGTCTGTGATATCATCTACCCATTTCCTTGATGGTCGGCCTCGTTTTCTTTTTCCCTTGGGTCCTTTCCATGTTATGGCACAGCTCGTCCACCTTGCATCCTCTATTCTAGTTAGATGTCCCGCCCATTTCCACTTTAGTTTCATAGAGTGCAGTAGAAAATCTATTTGTTGGGTTTTTTCTCTAATGATTGTGTGCCGTATTTTATCCTTCTTACGGATTCCTAGGATAGATCTTTCCATGGCTGCTTGACATATTCTAATTTTTTCTTTCACCTGTTTTGTAAAAATCCAGGTTTGAGCGCCATATGAAAGACAGGGCAGGATGCCGCTATCCCATCACTTTCTTTTTAACAGAGAGCGGCATATCTCCTTTCATAATTTCTCTGTGTGCCCAGTATTTCTGCCACGATATATTGATTCTTCTAGATATTTCTTCACAGTTGTTGTTCTTATGAAACGATACTTGTTTGCCTAAGTATATGTAAGTATCAACATATTCGATATTGTCGCTTCCTATATTTAATGGTGTTTTTAAAGAATTTGTCATCAGTTTAGTTTTTTGTAGGTTCATTTCTAACCCCACACATTTGCTCTCTACCTGGAGTTGTTGTATCATTTGCTCTAATTGTGAGCTTGATTCTGAAAATAACACAATGTCATCAGCAAAACGCAAATGGTTAAGGTATTTTCCTTTTATTTGTATACCAAAAATTTTCCAGTCAAGTTTTTTAAATATCATCTCCAGTACAGCGATGAAGAGCTTAGGGGATAAAGGGTCACCTTGTTTCACGCCTCTTTTAATTTGTATTTCTGGGCCACTTGTTTCTAAGCTAACTCTACTTGTACTCCTATCGTAAATGTTTTTTATAATATTACAATATTTTTCTTCAATATTGTTCTCCTTTAATGCCTCCCATATAGAGACATGTGAGATAGAGTCGAATGCTTTTTGGTAATCAATGAAGGCCAAGTAGAGTGGCCTTTGGAATTCCTTGTATTTTTCTATTATGCACTCCAAGGTTTGAATATGATCGACCGTCGAATATCCTCTGCGGAAGCCCGCTTGCTCCACTGGTTGATTTACATCAATTTTTGTAGATATTCTACTTAGGATACATTGTGAAAACAACTTATATAGGCAAGGTAATAAGCTAATAGGTCGGTAGTTGCCGATGTCTTTTGAGTCACCTTTCTTGTACAATAGTATGATATTTGATTTAGTCCATTGTTCAGGCACTCTTTGTTCCTTGTTTATGATATTGAATAGTAAGGTTATAATTGGTGTGAGTAGAGTTCTCCCCATTTTAAGCGCTTCATTTGGGATGCCTTCTGGTCCTGGACTCTTGTCTGATTTCAGCCTCTTTATTTCGCGATCTATTTCTGCTTCGTTCCAATCAATTATCATTTGGCTTTGCGAGTGGTTAAATGTGATTTCAGAAATTTCTCGGTCTTTTTGGTCGTAGAGATCTGCGTAGAATTTAGTCGCAATTTTTAATATGTTTTCTCTGTTACATGTTGGAGTTGACTTTTCTGATAGGCTGGGTATCCAAGTTTTATGTGTACGAAGTTCTTTATATGCACGCTTACAGCTTCCACTAGTTATTAAGTGTTTCTCTATTATTTTTGTTCTATAATTCTTGTAGTCTCTTCTAATATATTTGTTTGTAGTTTTATAGATAGAGCTAAGTTTTTTCTTTTCTTCTTGAGTTTTAGGCTTCTGAGATTGTAGGTTGTGACGTTGTTTAATTAGATGTAGGGTTTCCTCTGTGAGAATATTGTTTAATTTGCGATTTTTCGTCCCTCTGTTTGTTTTCATACTTTCGAGTAAGCATTTTTCTAAGTTGTTGTATAAGCCCTGGCTAGTATGTTCTTGTTCTATTTTTATAGATTGTATATTTTCTTCTAGTTTCTTAAGATAACTTTCTTCGGTTTGATTTTTAAGTGAATAAGTAGAGCATTTGTATTTAAGCCGGCTCTTTTTCTTTGGTAGCAATGATATTTTGGACCTAACTAGTCTGTGGTCTGACGAAAACATGACGTTATTTAAAACATGCACATCTTGGAATCGGTTTGGAAAGTTTGTAAGTATATAATCTATTTCGTTCAGAGTTTTTTGGTCAGGAGACTTCCATGTCCATTTTCGACTTTTTTCTTGAAAAAAGTGTTCATAATGGATAAGTTGAACTCTTGGGCATATTGTAACAGTTGTTGTCCTCTAGGGCTTCTTTGGCCAACTCCAAACTTGCCAAGAATTTTACCTTCTTCCGAGTTTTTCTTGCCTATTTTAGCGTTAAAATCACCCATGACTATAATGTATTTATTTGACATTTCATGAGCTTTGTGTAAAGTACAGTAGAATTTTTCAACTTCTGTTTCTGCTGACTCCTCAGTTGGTGCATATACTTGAATAATAGTTATGGGTAAGGTTTCTATTTCAACATCTAATAAAGCAACTCGGTCAGATAGTCCTCTGAAGCTTTTCACGCAGTTTCTAAGATCTTTTCTTATGAGGAAACCGACTCCGTATTTACCCTTTATTTGTCCGTTGTAACATAATATAAACTCATCATATTCGTCTACGCTGTAGCCCAATCTTCTGACTTCTGATAGTCCAATAATATCATATTTGATATTTTTTAGTGCGTTAGAAAGTTCTACTAATTTTTCTGGGCTTGATAGCGTCCTTACATTATAGGTACCAATGTGCAATGTGTTTTTATTTTTCGGGGTATTTTTTGTGGTTATTTGCTTGTGTGGAGGGTTGTAGTCGAAAGAAGAACCATTTTCGGTCTTCTTACCCACGGTGACTAGCCGGGTTGGGTTTTGAGATGGTAGGGGGGCCACTGTTAGTTGCTATGTGGATGTAGGAGTGTTCTTCTGTCTCATAAAGTCTGTGATTTTATTTTTCTTTGGAGCTTGATCGGGAGAGGTATGAAGGTTCCGTTTATTTGATTGTTGAGCATAATTATTCTGGTTCTTATTATAAGATTTGTTTTCTTCTAATATTATTAACTTGTCGTATTTTATTATAGCTTTTTTACCTTCTGCTCTATGTTTTAATAGTTCTGTTTGTAATTGTCTCCTTTTCTCCAAAACTATATGAGGATAATCTTCTTTGTAGTAAATAGATGTATTTTTAATATTTTTCTTGTTTTGCAATAAGATTATTTTCTTTCCAAGGGTATTAAATGTAACTGTCATCGGTCTGGGATTTTCTCCCCTTTTTCCTAATCTTCTTGCCGACTCAATTTCATAGCGTTCACAAGGAATATTAATTTCATGTATGTATTCTAAAATTTTGTTTTCAAGTTCATGGTAAGATTTTTCCCCTTCTTCTATTCCGAAGAACACTAAATTTTTCTTTCTGTTGTGTCTCTCCATACGATCCAGTATATTTTCATGATATTTAATTTGTTTATTTAATTGGTTATAGTTCTGTTCCATTCTTTTGAAGTTTTCACTAATGTTTGCGTTAATAGTGTTCGTGATATTTGTTTCTATTGCTTTCATTTCTCTTTTTTGCTCTGATAGTTCGGTTTGTATTGATTTTAGGATTTTTGTTATGTCTTCCATTCTTATTATATTCTTGCTATTCGCTAAAAGATGTCGCTAGCGTTGAGCACATTTAATTTTTTAACAATGGTTTCTGTTTTTCTAGTAGGTGACTGTTTTCGCTACTAGCACATAGATGGCGCTTTATAGATATATCGTTATTGATTGACTATGGTGCTTTTTTGGCTGTTCTGCTTGGTTAATTTAAATTTTCTCATGTAAGTTAGGTCCTTTAGATCACTATTTGTTGATTTAATATACTACAAGACAATTAAATGATTGGAATAACACCACTTTTTTGTAGTTTTTCAAATACCTTCACGTTTGCATATATGACAGTTTTATAATGTCTGTTATTTCTTCGCAGTTCTTCATTACTGATCTATTTTGGTTAATTCAAGTTTTCTTCTCAAAGTAAGCTCTTCAAATTTATTGGTTTGATATGAACAAGGCAATAATTGAATGAATAAATATCACTGTTATTTTTCACAGGTACCTTCACTTTTGGATCTATGACACTGTTTTGTAATGTCTATTAATTCTTCGTATTTATCTACTTATTTCAATTTTAATTTTTATGTTATTGTTTCACCATCTTAATACATGTCTAAGATTTAATTTTCATTCACCTTTATACACTTTAAATATTTTTAATCACTTTTTAACTATACAGTCGATGTCAATCGTGGCACTGCAGCGCCCCTTTTGTATTTACATACATTTGTATTGTACATACAAATGTATGTATTTACATACATTTGTATGTACATACTTAACATTAATACTCCTCCAAATATACTCCACCTACATAGTATCATATACACATGCACGAACATACACACACATAAACACACGAACACACATACATGCACACACACATATACACTTAGTACAGTATGTTTCTATACCATGTCTTAAATATGTTTTTCTTCTTATTTCATTTAATGTAATTTGTACACTTTGTTTAAAATATTTTAAGTAACTCTGACGGCCTCAGACCGGAGGAGGCGTAAATGGCTGCGACACAGTTTTTAACTTATGCAGCATTTTCGCAAATATTGTTACGGTCCTGTTCTTGTGATTTAAATTACGATTTTATTGTTATTTATTATAAAATTTTAATTATAATCACGGGTGACACCGCGGGATGAGTGATAGTATCATATAAAATAATATGTTTGAATTAATGGATGTTTAAACAGACTTTTTGTTACTTATGAGCAAAATGTTTATGTTAATGACACCCGAAATTGCATTAAACTATGTTATTTTAAACTAGTGATGATTAGTCTAGAGTTTTTTTTCTTGTATTATTATGAATAAAACAATATTAATTAACAATCATATTAAGATTAATTGAACATAAGAAGACCGGAAAATAGTTTTTATATGGATAGTTTTTTAGTATCTGCGTATTAAATAAAACAACTGCTGTGTCTGATTTTTTGTTTCGTTGGTGTTGTCAATTCATAATTTTGTAACTAACATTGAATATTTAAATTTTATTTCTCATAACGATAATTTATGTATCAAGGCCGATAAAATTGTTGGGTTTGTTAAAAGAAAAACAAAACAGTTTAAAGAAGTAACTATTAGTCTCCGATTCTTAAATGGAACAGTAATTTTACAAATAAGAATCATCACCATCATCTTCCTACCCTCTTCCCAAATTTATTAGGGGTCGGTGCATTGAATTTTCTTCTTCCATTCTTCTCTATTACTCATCAGTTCACTGTTTATTCCTTTTTTGGCCTTATCCTCTTTCACGCAGTCCATCCATTTCTTCTTTGGTCGCCCTCTACTCCTATAGCCGTCAACTTTTATACTTAAAACTTTCTTCACTACATTTGGCTCCTCTCTACGCATCACATGTCCATACCAGGATAATCTCTTATTTCTCAACTTTTCATCTATTGGTGCTACTTTCAGGCTTCCTCTAATAAACTCATTCTTGTCCATTCTGGTCACACCACACATGCATCTCAAAATTCGCATTTCACCCACATGTAGGGGCCTCTCATCCGTTTTCTTTGTTGGCCAACACTCAGATATATGCAGGACGGCAGGTCTGATGATCGTTTTATATATTTGTCCCTTTAACGTTAAATTTTACAAATAATAATATTTTAGTTAAATTGACTCGCGCCTGATCGCTTTCGGTGGAAAGGTGCTGATTGTGCTAGCAGCATTGCCGCATTGTATGACAATTGACAACCTTTGCATAACAAACCAGCCGGAACAGGAGTCCCTGTTATGCTTATTTTATTAGGATTACATATGATTAGAACCAAAAACATTAGTCATTCACTTTATTAGCGAATAAAATACCCGAAAGCAGTTCTGCACCACAGAGGTAGACAATAGTAACTCCACATTTTGTCGAAATTACGTTTATTATACCATTAAAATCTCGAGAACCAGTTCTACATAATGGTATAAAGCATGAAGTCCTTCGTCACCTACGAAAAGAGATATACAATGATGTATAACATAAATTGCACAAATATTAACAGGGTAATCTATCTATTAATAATAATAATACATTTATCGTAATTATGTGTAATTCATGATACTTCCCTCTATTTATTAAAAAAAATACATCTAAGTTAATAACTGTACCTTTATTATAACTTTCTCAAAATTACATTAAAAATTTAACTACGCGCAATTTTGCCTCTTATGTAGAATTTGACTTTAGCCTCTTATTGTTGTAGATATACCTCCAAGGTACAGAGTTGTAAGAGTGTGAATTATCTTAAATAAAATGCTTACTTTCTTTCCTTGTTAGAGTATTGTACTAGTAGTGTTTATTTATTTACTATGGTTTGCTTACAGTCGAAACATTAATACTTAGTCTAGATTACATGTACTAAAATTAAGGCTAATGTGCAACCAGTTTCAAGCAAACAAAGCATGCACAAAAAAAATGTGTTTAGTGATTCTAATTTTTGGAAATTTTCGATAATCAGTCTGCATCTAGGTCTAATTTATTCTCAAATATGTATGTATATATTATTATTTTAAATACAGTCAAGTATGTGGATGTTTTATAAATGTTATTTAATTATTTTTTCTCAGATATGGTCTGCTAGGAGCTTCAGGTTGCGGCAAAACCACACTTTTGTCATGTATCGTTGGTCGCCGAAGACTAAACTCAGGAGAGATATGGGTACTTGGTGGGAAGCCTGGCAGCCCTGGAAGCGGTGTTCCTGGACCCAGAATAGGATATATGCCGCAGGTTTGTCAAAAATGTATATGCTATGTAGTTTATTTTTATGATGTTAAAGCTAATGAGTAGGCGGCTGAATATTATACTGATACTTATTTTCATTTTGACTGTACATCGCCGGTAATTACACATCAATAAAAACGGATTTAGCTATGGCTATAAAATATGTGTAGATAATGAAGTTATGAAAAGTTTGACATTGTTGAGGTGTATCGGTTCGGCTTAAACGTGAACCTGTCTAAATGTTAAGCAGTCCATATAGGGAGCCCTAGAATGATTGGTAGAATTGACCTTGATGACATCACAGATATCAATTTTGATAGAATAGTATAGTATTGCTTAATAGTCAACCAGTTCAGAACCTCGGTCTACATATTAACAGAATCTTGTGTTGGAAAACTCAAGAAACTAGTGTCAGAAAGTCAGGAATACTTTGCGTGGTCTCTATATCTATCTAAAATGTTCAGTTCATCGGTTTAAGCAAGAAAAGGTAACAGATAGACAGAAGACTCAATTTCAAATATTATTCAATAAGTAATTCGCATTTATACTCGTGATCTATGACAAGTTCCTTCATGCTAGTTGAAGGCTGCAATGATATGCACGAAGAAAATAAAGGCTATAACAGTTAAACAGCCTTTTGTATAATAACCTACCTTTACAATTTTGTAGTACTTGTAGTATGTAATTTATGTCCAGAAAGCGTCTAATAAGATATTTATATAACCTTTCATATTGTCACGGGATTATAAGCCTTATTTCAAGACCAATTGACCATTATTTATATTACTGTAGGGTTGTCAATGTAAAATTTTTTTTTATATTATAAACTTTTTTATAAACCTACCTAAGTGACTCTACGCTGCCTGATAGAAAACATGAATAGGATTGTGGTTACCATTCTCATTGCGAATGGGGACATAGTGACCCACACTATAACGGCCTAAAAAGATCCTTCTTCATCATTAGTTTAGAATTCACTAACAAAACATGACATCTCGAATGCAGTCAAAAGTGGTTGGTCTTTTTTTAAGAATTGAAATATGATAATTTTAATTCACGTGTAGTTTTCGTAATTACAAAAAGAAGATATTGTTTACAAAATAAATGTGACAGTTCGTTGTTAATTCATTGAACACTAGACTCCAATGCGTATGTCCTTTTTTTTCTATTTACCTATAAATTTAGTTGGATAGTTATTAAAAAAGTACAAACGTTGTTATGCTATTGTAATAATGGCTTATCGAAAATATTATCACTGAAAACAGTTCATAAATCCTTATGAATCTTGTTACGAGATGAGTGTAAAAATTCTAAACATTTGATTTCAAATACCATTGATCGTTCAAAAATCATCTTTTGACGTGATCAAGCTGCCACACCTAAATACCCGCCAAGTTCCCCGTCCTTCTCCGTTTGTCCGTTCTTAATGCGACAACCCTAGAACACAATAAAATTGTCCATCCAATGTCACATGTATCAATAATAGTGTTGTGATCACTGAAGCGACTACCCACCTAATACGTAACTTGCGTGTGTGTTAACGTAACCGTGTCATAAGGGCCAATCATAACAATTGTCTACTCTCTGATGGGACAAATAAACAATTTATCTTCAGTTGTTGTTTCGCGAATCATGTCAGCTGTATTAGGTTCTTGGTTTTTATTAGTAGTTTAGTTGTAAAGAAATTGATAAATGGAGGAAATACTCAATCTGGTAGAACTTAGTTTACCATAATACATGCCATAGTCCGTGTGGTGACGGATTAAGAATACAAAGTGTCACCACCCCTATTCATTCCATGGGTGTCGTAAAAGGCGATTAAGGGAACAAAATAAGCAGCTAACATCACTGCCAAGAGAAGGAAAACTTGCCAGGCGAAGGAAACAAACCCTTTACCAACCCGTCTGGCCAGCGTGGTAGTAGTAGGCTAAAACCTCCTTTCAAAGGGGAGGCCTATGTCCAGCAGTGGACTGTTAAAGGCTGTTGATGATGGCATAATTTAGATGTTATTGAGGAGTTCGAGATGTATTTGTCGAATGTCATTTGTTGTTCATATATAGTTTATACTCTCGATTGTCTTCATTTGGTGGAATTTGTTCAATTACATTCTTGAAATTAAGCTCACTTGTACTTCTATTCCACACCACCACCACCACAAATACTTGTTTCGGAGTCAGGGTGTTTTTCTATGTATAATATGTATGTATTTGCAAAAAAAAATGTTTATGTATTTATATCAGTTGCTTAGTACCCATAACACAAGCTCTGCTTAATTTGGGACTAGATGATGTTGTGTGTAAGATGTCCAAAATATTTATTTATTTATTTATAATCATCTCAACATCTGAGGTTGGCGCAGTATGTTTTATTCTTACCACCTCAGGGGAGTGTTGGACGCTAGCCTGGCGTCCGGACGCTTCCCTGAGCGTTGGAAGTGCGGGAAGCTGGTATTGATCCAGAAGAGTGGACGGCCTGCCGATTCGGTCGCGGCCTACAGGCCCATCGTGTTGCTGGACGAGGCGGGCAAGTTGTTTGAGAGGGTTCTCTCTGTCCGCATCGTCCGGCACCTCAGCGAGGTGGGGCCCGACCTGTCGGACGCCCAATTCGGTTTCCGAGAAGGGCGTTCGACGGTCGACGCGATCATGCGCCTGAGGGCCGTGACCGAAGAGGCGGTGAGAGGCGGCGAAGTGGTGTTGGCGGTGTCCTTGGACATCGCCAACGCCTTCAATAGTCTGCCATTCGGCTGCATCAGGGCCGCACTCCAATACCACGGAGTGCCAGGGTACCTGCGGCGGCTGGTGGCAGACTATTTAGAGGAGCGTACCGTCGAGTACGAGGACCGAGATGGCGCCTTGAGACGCAGGGCCATGTCGTGCGGTGTTCCACAGGGGTCTGTCCTAGGACCACTCCTGTGGAACATGGGATATGACTGGGCCCTACGAGGGCGTCTCCCCCCCGGGCTGGGTGTGATCTGTTACGCAGACGACACCCTGGTCACGGCCCGGGGGGCAAACTTTGAGGAGGCGGCGCGCCTGGCCACCACGGGAGTCTCCCGGGTGGTCGGGCGCATCGAGGCGCTGGGTCTGCGGGTGGCCCTGGACAAGACGGAGGCCCTATTATTTCATGGGCCCCGTCGCGGTCCGCCCGCCGGCGCCTCGATCGAGGTCAACTCGGTCCTCGTACCGGTCCGGGCCCAGATGAGGTACCTGGGTCTGGTCCTCGACGGTAGGTGGCTCTTCGACGAGCACTTCCGACAGCTTGGACCTAAATTGGTGGGCACTGCCTCCGCCCTAGGGCGACTTCTGCCCAACTTGGGCGGGGCCAGTGTCCCCACTAGGCAGCTGTACACGGGGGTTGTCCGGTCAATGGCACTTTACGGTGCACCGGTGTGGGCGGCGGCTCTGTCCGCCCAGAACAGGGCGCGCCTCTGGCGCCCCCAGCGGATACTGGCGGTCAGAGCCATACGTGGATACCGCACGGTGTCCACAGAGGCGGCGTGTGCCTTGGCCGGAACACCCCCGTGGGATTTGGAGGCGGAAGTGCTCGCCGAAGTTTATCGGCGAGTGGCTGACTTCCGGGCGGAGAGCGGATTCCGCCCTCCGCCCGAGGACGTGCGCGAGTGGCGCGAAGCCGCTCGCCGAGCCACCATGCTGAGATGGTCGCTCCGGCTGGAGACCCCACGCGCTGGCTTCGCCGCCGTGGAGGCTCTTCAGCCGGTCATCGAGGAGTGGGCAGGGCGGCAGCACGGGACCCTTTCCTTCCGGCTGACGCAGGTACTTTCCGGGCACGGTTGCTTCGGAAAGTACCTGCACTCGGTCGCTAGGAGGGAACCGAGTCCCGCCTGCCACCACTGCGACTGCAGTGAGGACACGGCCCAGCACACGCTGGCGGTCTGCCCCGCTTGGGCGGCGCAGCGCCGTGCCCTCACTACAGTCATCGGAGGGGATCTCTCGCTGCCGGCCGTCATAAGATCGATGGCCGGCAGCGACAGTTATTTTACCGCGGTCGCAACCTTCTGCGAGGACGTAATCTTGCAGAAGGAGGTGGCGGAGAAGGCCCGGGAGGACGATATCCACTCGGACCCGATCCGCCGCCGGCGCCCTGGGCGGCGGAGGCGCGCATACCTGCGTCTCATGCCGCCCTGAGAGTGGCCGCGGATGGGCGGGACGGGTTTCCCGTCCGTCCGCAGTAGTGGCCAACCGCGAGGGGGCGACGTTCGCGTGTGACCGGACGTTGCCTAATCAGAGAGTAAATCTTTGAGATGGTGCCCGCAACAGTGCGGGCAGGCGCCGGTTGGAGTCCAGAAGGAAATCCCCTCCCTGGACTCCTTCCAATACAAAGGCGCAGAGAGGGTCACACCGTGTGGTTTTAGTCGGTTCGAGTCCGACACACCACCCCGCCGTAACCCCCGACGGGGTGACGGTCCGCGGGGATTTCCACACGTAAAAAAAAAAAAAAAAAAAAAAAAAAAAAAAAAAAAAAAAAAAAAGTATGTTTTATTCTTCCATTCTACTCTATCACTCATCATTTCTCTGTTCAATCCCTTCCTATTCATTTGAATTAAGTTAAAAAGTGGAATAGAAATACAAGTGAGTTTAATGTCTAGAATGAAAATTGAAAAAAAAAATGTTATTATATTATTTTGTGGACATTTTAGATGTGAATGTGTCAGATAACTTATGTTGTATCCATTACATAGAACTAGAAAGAATAATGGTTCTCTTTTGTATCATTTTGTTAGATATTGATTGTATTCACAAAATGCTCTTTAACAATATTTGCACTAATAAACTGATATGGTGCCTTTATGAGCAGTGCATTATAATTGCTGACTAGATAAAAAAAACTGTATAAATTACGTAAATTATGTTTTCCTTTATATGTAGGAATAAATGCATTTATTTCTTACTTTTTTGCTTTATAACGCTCTTTGCACTCGCTTCTTAAATGCATTTTAATTAAGGTTGTCATCCTTCTCTTGAATTCGAATACTCTATTAATACGCTCTTATATAACTTCTTCTGGCAGGATTGATTAATGATAGTAATACCTAAATCTCCAAAAATATTTAATGCAAACAATAGTTACATGCAGAAACCAAATTATAACAAAGTCCTGATCGTCTAATAGAATCAGGAATCTTACAAGGTTTACTTTGGCTTACTTTGTCACATATAAATTACACAAGTATTCGAATATAAGGAACTATACAACGAGGAACAGATTGTTAACACAAGATAAAAGAATTGCCTAAGAATTGAGGAAACATAAAATATCTAGGCAGGCACTTTTGTGGATAAAAAAATACCCGTGTACTTATTATAAAATCATTGAAGTTATACCAGTCTTTCAGATAACATGTAAAATTATTGAATAAGCCCCTGTTATGTGAGATAAATTAAGATTAATCAGAAACAATGGGCTGCAAAAATATTTTATGATATTTCTCAGAATCTAAATTTTTTAACTCGAATTTGAAACTCAAAGTTTATTACTCAACTACTTTTTGCCTTCAACTTCTCACGCGGTAATGATTTTGTCAATCTTAATAAATAGTAACATCTTTATGCCGAATTACATCTGTATGCATTAATTCTTTCATCCACTTATTCCTGCACTTATCTGGCATTTTTGAGGCACAAACTTCCATTCTATCTCTAAATAGCCTACCCTGATTTTCATTTCGTGATTTGATGTTAGATTTGAAATTGAAATTGATACCAATATATATGACAGAACGAAGGTTTCTGGGTCAGGCAGTATAAGATTAAATAAGTATATGAACACTAAAACTGCGTAGTTACGACCATTTGTAATAATATCCAACTGGAAATGAAGGCGTTGATTAATTGTTGTAAGCCCGAATTAATTCTAATATGTGCTTCTTTATCAATCTTCGTTATGTTTGGAACTTCTTGTAACTTGGTTGGATTATTTTTATGCTTATAATTCTTAAACACACGGATAGGAGACTACACGGAGAAATATATAGAAAGAGTAGCTATATCGTTCTGTTGGCAAACTACGCACTTTGTTTTAGGAGTGTTATAATTTACAGTGCACAAATTTATAGTCCTTTTCGAGGAGACTTTCTGATAACAAAGGGGACTATTTAAAGGAAGGTCCGGGTACTAGGTAGGCCGAGGCAGACAGATATCCCATCTAATTCTTTGTACAACATGTCTGTGAAGTGTAAGGCACAATGTTTGTCAAATTTGTCAAGAACTCCACATTTACAATTTTTCAAGAAACGATACTGTTCTATATGATACCGCTCTGTTGTCTTAGATTATTATAGTTGAGTATTTAGGTAAAATTTGTTTTGTAAAGAGTATGGCGTACTAAAGTGTATTTAAGTTTATTTGTCCTTGTTCTAGAACTTATGTGACATCCTGTGCTTGGGTTCTATAGAGAGAATGCGTACACAGTCTTTTTAAGGTTGTTATTTAAAATATATAAGTATAGTCGTCTATGAAATAACTGTACTGAGATTCTAATGCAATTTATTTAATATTCTTATAAATCAATGAGAAGATAAAAAACTACTTTGTTACATCTTTTTGATCCGAAAACATTGAGAGAGATCTTTTGAAACCATATCGCAGGAAACTAGATGTACAACCAAGCAATTAAATAAGTTTGTTTTCAAATACAAAATCACGTTTGCTAAGCGGAAATATATCTCAAAGGCTTAATTAATCACGTATAACAATCCTTTGCCGTTGTTCTTGTAAAGAAAATTATATTCTTTCTTTCTAGAAGTGGTTTGGTTTATTTCTGAACAATCAGAAATTTTACTATATTATACAAACCTTTTTGTTATGGCAACATATTTATATATATTTAAAAATCCCTACTAATATTATAAATGCGAAAGTAACTCTGTCTGTCTGTTACCCTTTCACGCCTAAACCATTGAACCGATTTTGATGAAATTTGGTACGAAGATATAACTGAACTTGGGAAAGGACTACTTTTTACCGCGATAACCGACATACACGCGGGCGGAGCCGCGGGCGGAAGCTAGTATTTATATATATTTAAAAACCACTTAAAATCTATTTACACAATGCGAATACAGATATTTCTAAAACAATGAAATGGTATTTGAGAACAGTACCTACAATTTTAATATGTTAGCCTAGAAGGGTGACCCTCTCTACTCTGCCTGATGTAAAAGCATGAGTAGAATCCAAGAGTAGGGGACACCATCCTCATTGTGAGTACAGATAATGCATCATGGTGACCCACACTATGATGGCTTAGTGAGATGCTTCTGCATCATTCGACTTCCGGTCTCACAACCATCAACGAAATACGACAGGACGAACGCTGACATTTTAGGTTGATATTCTATGTTAAGAATTTAAGATAGTACCTTAAACTCAATTTAGCTCAAAAGCGATAATGTAGGTTTTAACACCTCTACTCTGGAATTTACAATTTTTTTAATTTTGCAGGAAATCGCCCTGTTTGGAGAGTTTTCCATCAGAGAAACACTAATATATTTTGGCTGGATTGCAAATATGCCTACTAAAGCAGTTGAGGAACGAATTGACTTATTAATCAATTTGCTGCAATTACCAAATCCTACCAGGTAAAACCTGACTTTTATTCTAAACTCTACCTAAATACTGGTTTATGTGAACGTAATTAGTATAATCTACGGTTGCTACTGGTACTGTTAGAAATATTTGAATGTGTCGCTTCGTAAATCAGTATAATAAAGTGGGAGAGGACCTGTTACGCCTGGACCAGTTCATGACTTAGTAATAAGTTAAAAAGTAGTATATGGTACTAAGCAGGGTATGATACGATTCGAGATGACCATAACGGAGACAGGTGTCACTGCTTAGGGGAGGTCTTCATTTAGCAGTAGGTATTGATGATGATGATCACGAGTATAGTTAGAGCCTTAGCAACTAAAGTATGAAGTAAATTCAACGAACTAACAAACGAAATTGACGACATCAAGTATCCAAGAAGGTCGTTGGAAGGGAATTATTTTAATCTTTTTTAATACTATCTCTCTCTTCGCAGACAAGTCAAGAACCTCTCAGGTGGTCAGCAAAGAAGAACATCCTTAGCAGCGGCTTTGATCCATGATCCTGAACTCTTGATCCTGGATGAGCCAACTGTTGGAGTCGATCCCGTTTTACGACAAAGGTAACTGCGGTGACAAAATGCGATTAAATAATGCCACAAAATATTTAATATGACTTGACATATGGGTAACGTGACAACGAGAGGAAGGAAGCGGAATAGCCAAGATAGGGTTAGTTAGTTTAGTGGTCACAGGTTGATTTGATTGAATACATGAATAGCATGGTAGTTTAAACACGCACTCCGCTGGTTGCCACTGTCAAAGGTTGTCCACGTGTCGTTCTAGATTTCGGGGCTTTTGTTAGTGGTTTTAGAAGTCTCTCGCGACACAAGATATATTCCTAGAATGAGAGTACACATTCGAAAAAAAAAACTTTTTATGCTCAACGTCAACTAAGTTGATTTAAGCATATTTACATCATTAAGACAAGGACTCTAAAGAACTTTATTTATGTATAAGCAAACGTTCATTAGTAAAAAATAAAATAAACCTGTTATAAATAATATTGACAACAATGAAGAAATATTTTTGGATTCTACTAAATTGGCTTTATACGTAATACTATTTTGGAAATAATTACACAGTTATAACTCAGTAATGAATGAAAGTTTCCCAAACAAGGTCTTAACTAATTATCAATATTCTAAAAATAGAATCTTTGGAACATTGATAATTGGGCTCAACATTTCTACATCTTTCTTAAAAGCATTTATATTTTTTCTTTCAGTATTTGGGATCATTTAGTAGATATAACTAAAGGTGGAAAAACTACTGTTATTATTACGACTCATTATATTGACGAGACTAAACAGGCTGATATTGTAAGTAAATTTATATTATAAGAAAAATTTTAGACTTAAAATTCTAAGAATATTTCATTTCTGAAATAGTTTTTTTATTATCATGTGATTGGCATCAGAAATCTCTGAATCCAATTCTTAATAATTGAGACTTGAAAACATGTTTTAACTGTTTTGTTTCTAAGAAAGGAGAAGTAGCAGTTAAATTTTATTTATATATACAACTTCATTGCATAGTATGTAACTAAATAAATAAATGGAGATCAGCATTAGGCATTACAATAGGCGGTCTTATCGCTCACGCTGATCTCTTCCCATCTTAAGCTAATTTATAATTATATTTAAACTTAAACCTTTTTGCAGATTGGCCTAATGCGAGGTGGTCGATTCTTGGCTGAAGAGTCTCCTACCGAACTAATTCGTCGCTACCAAGGAGAAAGTCTTGAAGACGTGTTCCTGAAACTATCAGTTCTCCAAAATTTAGGCAAAAGGAGGAGATCCAGTATACTTGCTGATGTGGTTGAAAGAGTTGAACTGCCAGCAATTCCTGTAAGTGATAGTATAAATATATAATAAACGGTAAATAGTAAAAGAAAAGTTGGCACTATAATAAAACAGTAACAAAAAATAAATACAGTAAAATGATATTTTCATCCTTGTTATATTAATGAAATCGCGAAAAAATATTGTAGAGATAATTATGAATTTATTTAGTTTAATTTTTAATTTTTATTGTTAATTAAAATAAATAGTACATACGTTTTTACATTTTGTTTGCATTCTAAATTACGGTTACTATACACTCTTTTCAGAACCCAAATGCCATCGATTTGGAAGAAGCAGAAATTGGTGAAATATCAGGAGAATTTGGTGACAATGTATCTATGAGTAGCAGAGGCCGGGTCGTGGTAACACCAGAGTTGATTGCACCGATAGAAGCTATGCCACCTGAAGAGAAACCTAAGAGAAGCATGGAGACGTACATGCCAATGAAATGGCATCACATGAAGGCTTTAATATGGAAGAACTTCTTGAGTCTATTTAGGAATTTTGCGTAAGATATGTTTTCATTTATTTCAATGTCAAAGAAAATTTTAAAGGTAATTATATTTTTGCTATAATTTATAGGACGCACAGATGTTATTGAAATTATTTAAGTTTAAAACTATCTGTGTTTAACATTACTAAGGAATTGTCTTTTGTTTTGTTGAAAGGTTTATAACTATAAATTAATTATCCCAAAAATTAAGGTATCACTTCAAAAAGATAGAAAATTTTAAATAAATTGTTACTGTTTATTTAAAATTTTTCTTCTTTTGAAGTCGATGTTGATAAAAGACAAACATTGATTTAATTATTACTGTACCTTAGTATTACCATTATTAAGATCATGATCAAGAAAATAAATAATAATATATTACTAAAGCTTTAATCTTCTCACTGAGTGCAGTAATGAAACATATCAGGATAAAAGCTAACCTGACAAATGTTCTTTTCAGTGCCTTAACTTTCCTCCTTGGTCTACCTGTTTCGCAAATGATATTCTTCTGCCTCGCCATCGGTCATTACCCTGAAGGATTACCAATTGCTGTCGTGAACTATGAAGTGAACTCAACAGAACCCCTCTGCAGTTACGACAAGGATTACTGTCCTCAGGACCCGAATACGTACGAATGGAACTTGACGAGATTTAGTTGTCGATATTTAGACTTCTTATCGAAACGGCAAAATAATTTGGTTAGTAGTTGGACTCTTCTTAAAGTTTATGTAATCCTGTAATATCTTTTTTTTATTGTTGTAATGGAATAGGCGTTTGTCTTATATCTCACCTGATGGAAAGTGTAGATGAAGACGAAGGTGGTACATGCCCATCCAAAAGAAACCTGTTCACTCTACCCTTAAAGGTTCTAGAATTTAACTTATCAGGAAAAATAGACCCAGGCAGGTTGTTCCAAATTTCGGCAACTCTCATCGAAAACGAGTTGACAAACCGTTCGTTCGTTTGTTCGTTCGTGTTCTTTTTAAATAAGCAGAATATAATAGGGATGGTGTTCATTGTTAAAGCGGACAATGAAGAATGAAAAAAAAGTCAATATATTTTTTTAATTCCATTTTAAAATACGACACATACAATTCAAAAATTTACTGTATTTCATTTTCAACAGATACATTATGACGACAAACAAGTTGCGATGGAAGAAGCAGCAAAAGGCATGTCTCGTACCGTTCTGGTATTTGCAGCTAACTTCTCAGAGTCGTTACAGAGACGTATCACAGACCCAAGGCACACTAACACATGGACCGTCAGGAATTCTGATATTGAAGCTCATATGGACGAAACTGGTAAGAAGTCACTAATCCTCTACAATTTTGATAATGACTGATTTATGGAAAAAAGTATAATTAAAAAAATAAAAACACTAACAAAGAAGAAGAATACAAAATAAAACACACATCATTTGGATCTATTTGCACACTTCGTTGCTTCGTTTCTACTTGCAACAACTAACTACCCCAATCTTTAAAATTACTGTACTGGTTTTAATTAAAACCTGCACTTTCATGATGCATAACATCTTTTCAGATGATGTTCATATTTTATGTTGCACACATCATCCTCCCGGTCTCCGGAGACCGGGAGGTTAATGCAGAATGATTGGGCCTCCGGTCTCACACTCACCAACGAAATACGACAGCACAAATGCCGTCATTATTAGGATGGTCTTCTGTGTGAGGGTAGTACTGCTTCGGTCGAGCCGGCCCATTCGTGCTGAAATCAGCATGGCTCTACTACCTCTAGAAAATTTCATCAAACATAGCTAAGAAAACTTCGAACTAAAAACTAAAAAGTCTTAAAATAAATTAAATCCAAATCGATTCATTTATTTGGTAGCTACGATTTCAAAGAAGAATACACAGAGACAAGTAAAGCGTATAACACTATAAAAATGAAAGAAAAGAAGATTCAAATTACCGATAAACTAGATCAATATAATTTTCTATTTACCAAAGGGCTGGACAGAACATTACATTGAGTGCAATATTTTGTCAAATAGTACAATGCGTGCTGTGATCTTCAAAGTGCTTTATTTTTTCTCAACAGCACTGTTTCTATTTTATTCGTGTAAAGGCTTTCATATTTCTTTCATACAGCACCTATTTTTGAATGAGATGCTGTTCAGTCTTTACTTTTACACTTGACAGTGTTTATCGAATTTTATAATTACAGGTGGTTAAAGGTTAAAATAGTAACAAACAAAGAAATAAATAAAATTACCAAAATCTATGAAATATAAGTTGGAATTATTTTAAGCTTAACTTATTTTGTGCCTTGTATATTATTTTAAGTAATTAAGTTCAGCTTAGTTCTCCTTTAAGCTTACAAAGTAGTGCAACAGGGAATATTAACAATGAACAGGCTTTTCATTTTCTGTTGTCATAAAATTAATTTCGTACCATTGTTGCTTCCACGTTTCTGTTTACACATGAAAACGCTTGTATTTAAATGAATGCTAGTTGCGGTAGCTCGCTTTTTATTATGATATCGTCGATGATGACAGTTTAATGTTCATCCATACTTGATATTATAAATTCAAAAGTAAGTTTGCCTGTCTCTAAGGCTTTTAGGGCAAAACATTTGAAATGATTTGGATGAATTTCGTTATTGATATAAAATGAATCGTGTACATTATATGAGGCGAGTGAAACAAGCGACTGCTATTATCACACTGGTTTAATCTGTTAATATACGAATTGGACACAGCCACCTATGCCTAAAAGTGGAGACATATACAACATTCCTCTCCCTTATTTTATACCATATAAAATACAAAAATTAATCAATAGGGCCTTGGATATTGGAGGAAATTTCTAGGTTTTTATAACCGACTAGCTGTCCCGGCAGACGTCGTCCTGCCCTTAAAAGATTCCCATAAAAAAGTCATCCCCTATTTTCTAAATAAAGGTTTCCCGCTTTTCTGTTGAAATTTTCCTGAATTTTCTTTGCTATAAACCTCACGGAGCCCGAGACCTTTCCAACGAATGCAAAACCGTGGAAATCAGTTCGTGCGTTCTGGAGTTATAGCGTCAGGAAGGAAAATCCGACTTATTTTTATTTTTTATAACCGATGAACGGGTGGAGTAGCGGGTAAAAGCAATCAAAAGAATGAGAAGGCATTTTTACCGACTCCAAAAATGATTTATTTAGTACAATTGGAGTGTCGTAACTTATACAAAGTATAAACTACTATATCTAAAATAAGCCTTATATGTACCATATCTCTGAAAATCTTTATGTTCAAAATTTATTCGAAGGGGTTTGTCCTTTTCAAACTATCATATCCTATATATAGTATATGTATTTTGATACTGTTTATTATTATAGGATTATACGAAAGGATCACGTAGTTTGGGTTTGTTTTGATAAATTTCCGTGATATTATGTTAATAACTTAAATTTCTAACAGGGGTCTGTGGGGACAATTTTGTATTACACGGTACCGCACTTTCCTACTTAATATTAGCCAAGTTAGGTTATTTCTTATTTGACAAATTCAAGACTGTCTGTACCTGTAATTTTATTGTATAAATAGTACATGTAATAAAACGGGTGAAGACACTGTCTCTTGTAACACTGGGTATTACCTACCACAGGAAGCAGGGTTCCAATGTATTTCGATAATGTCTATACCAATAAAGATTATTATTATATTATGCCAAATAGCACACCAAACACTTTTGTTACAATTCAGATTGACATTCCAAGATATTTTTGTTTATGTCTTCAACACGTAATAACGTAGGGTATGTCAGATTCCACGCTATACCACGAAACGTCGTAAAGTTTTTACATTTTATATGCTGATATAGCCTTTTTATTCCACATATAAACACGTACTTATCTTTGTATTAGTACGTACTAGCATTGGACCGCGGTTCCGCCAGCATCTATGTAGGTTATCGCGGTAAAAAGTAGTTTATGTCCTTTCCCAAGGTTTCATCTATCTCTTCTATAGCGGTTTATGCGTGAAAACGTAATAGACAGACAGACAGGCAGAGTTACTTTCGCATTTATAATATTAGTAGGGATTAGCATGCTCTTTACTTGTGCACGTATTTGCTTATTAAAATAAAATATTGATTTTATTCATTTATTCTCTGTATTTTGTTATCTGGGTTTTCTATTTTTAATATGTACACTAGTGTCATAATTTACAACCCTTCTTGTTAAAATGAAACACACACTTTAGTGTATCTGTGTACCTAGGTATCTAAATATCTAGGTAGTGTAGATAGGTATCTTAGTGCGAATCTCAGCTATTTTATATTTTTCTATTTTTGATATACACTTAAATGTAACAGTTTAAAAGGCTTCTAATTTTAATGAAACTCACACACACATCCGTGCACTGATCTAAGTGCAAATATTAGCTATACCTACACAATACATGTACAATACACATTAATTTTAATACATATTTTTAGAAAAAAACTACACCAAAAAAATTAAAAAATTAACACGTAATCATCAATTTATGTGATTTGAATTATTATAAACTAACTGTGACCCGCGGTGTTACCCGCGATTATACTTGTAAGTGCATCAAAGCTATTGTAAAAAAAAATCGGTCAAGTGCGTGTCAGGCCACGCACAGGAAAGGGTTCCTCAGTCACCTATAATGGTATGTGGATTTAAAATCGTATCCAATAGATAATTGTTATGTTTACGTATTAATACGTTAATTTTGTATGACGTTTTCCAAGTGAGCCCATTTTACCATATAAGCCTTTATAACTCCTGAACTAAGAAAGTCATCTAATCGGTTATAGTTTTCCTTCAAAGTTCATTAAATGGACCACCATCACGATTTTTTTCAGATTTTTTGAGCCAGCCGTTTAGCTTTTAGAGGGGGGGGGACGCCCTGTTTTTACAAAAAAGTGCCCTTTAAAGTGAAATATCTCGCAAACGGATACCTAAATCAAAAAATCGTCTAGGAAACCCTTTATTGTTTTTAAAAGACCTATCTAATGATACCCCACACGATGGGGTAGCCTCGAGAAAAAAAAATCATCCCCACTTTACGTGTAGGGGAGGTACCCCAAATAAAATTATTTTTCATAATTTTATTGTAGCACTTTGTCGACGTAATTACAACACGTATTCATGCAAACTTTCATCTTTCTAGCACTTACCGTTTGGACGGTAAGTCGAGGACGGACGGACGGACGGACGGACGGACGGACGGACAGACGGACATGACGAATCTATAAGGGTTCCGAGTTATGAACTTCGGAACCCTAAAAAGTAGATTAGTTGACTCAGTTCCAGTCTTCAATTTCATTAAAAAACAAAGGATTTATTTTTACTACACCTATTATAATATTCACATATTACAACCATATTCCAAGCATTATTCTAGTTTAAAATTACACAAAAAATATTTCAGTCAGTTTCTTAGTATGTTCGAAACAATAATTATACACATTACCAGCTAGGAACAAACATGAAGGTAATAACAGAATCATTAATGCCGTGCCCCTTACCGGAGCTTCTAAGAAGCCCATTTTACGAGCTCTATTTGTTGAATTAAGTGCCGGTCGTCTTAATTCAGCTCGAGAGCTACAAATTTACCTGGAATAGAGGTAAAAATGGTGAATTTTCTGCACAAACACAAGAGGAAAAATATAGTTTTACAGACGTCAGGAGTTTTTATCGGTGGAATCGAGAAAAAGAAAAACTTATTGTATTCCGATATTTTAGGAAAATATATTTCATTTGTGTGAAGTTTTTTCAAAAAAATATAAAGGTTATATTTGCTTTTATAGTTGCTTGATGTTGGAATTTAGCTAAAAACATAGAAATAAATAAAATTAAAATGTCTTTTTCTAATATCAAATGAACAGTTTTTTAATAAAGGCATATCAAAGTATATACAGTACTTACATCTAAGGATGAGGCCATTTCACGTCGCCGTGTGGCACGAAGTGGACTTTTGTATGAAACCGAATGCAGCAGAAATTACGCTACCGAAATTACGCGACTGACAACTCATAAAATTACGCTTGTTTGGCCTCACCCTTAAAAGCATGTTTTTAAGTATTATTCTGTCTGTTTCGGGTCATCTCTGTAACGACTGGACCGATTTGACGGGACAAAGCTGTTGACATATAGTACTTCTTTCAGGTTCATAATTAGGCTCATTTTTTTACTAGCTTCGCTTCGCGACGTTGCACGCGATTTACAACAATAACTGCAGGTAAAAGAGCGGGACTTAGTTAATACCTTTACAATATTTTAGAAGTTATGTTCACGTTAATTAAAAGACAAAT
Organism: Phragmatobia fuliginosa; assembly: GCA_932526445.1. NCBI lineage: Eukaryota > Metazoa > Arthropoda > Insecta > Lepidoptera > Erebidae > Phragmatobia > Phragmatobia fuliginosa. Next base: position 11,097,407 of record OW052057.1, read on the forward strand.
CTTAGTTCCCGTCCACAACATCGTCCTTTTTTACCTACTCTTTCTATTTTTTTTTTGGTGATTAAATGTTTTCTGGTGAGCAAAATATTAAAGGGTTAAAAGGGTTAAATATTAAAGGGTTGTATGAAGAATCGATTTTTGGTCTAGTTTAAACAAACAGTTTTATTATTGTTCAACATCGATAAAGACCCGTTTATTCCCGCGAGGGTTTTAATAGGATTATACGTCCTACAATTTTAAGCATTTAAAAAAATACAACTCCCGCATTAGGAGTATATTCCTGTGTCACGAGGTCCTTTACAAACATTCAAGAAACGAATACAAAGAACACCCAGATTCAGAATAACAATATAAGGATCACACAAATTTTTATCCCGTGTAGCATTTGAACCCACAACTGTTCATAATACGAGTATGTTGGAGCCTTGTTAGATCTTATTTATAAAAGTATTTTATAATGTGATTATATGTTTTGTCATGTATTAAATAAATTTCATACATAGGTTATAGAGCCACGCTGATTTCAGCACGTATGGATCGGCTTGACCGGGGCATTGCTACCCTCACACAGAAGACCATCCTAACAATGACAGCATTCTTGCCAGCAAGGCCCAATCATTCTGCATCATTCTCCGTAGGCCGGGAGAATGATGCACAAACATCTAACCAGGCCGCCATGGTATGTGTCACCATGCTGCATTGTCTACCCTCATAACGAGTGACTCCTACTCTTGGATTCCACTCATGCTTTCCATCAGGCAAAATAGAGTTGATAGGTTTAAATACAATAAAAAAAGACCTCACTTACGTCCTTTCGAAATATCCAAATTCTTTAAGTGATCACGCTATTATGATATTAAGTAAATGCCCCAACGTTTCTAACACGTAATAAATACGAGTTTTATATCAAAATCGTGACCAGATCCACCATCATTCAGAGCCATCACAAACACCCGTTCCCGCCTGATCTTCAACAAAATCACTTAAACAATAAATCTATTTTTTTAAGATCACTGCCGTTGTCACCAACAATTTTCTTTATACAAATTTTACCCAAAAAAGCTTTTACCAGAAACTAAACGTCTTTGGGAACTTCTTATAGTTCTTAAGTTCTGAAACTGTCTGATGTAAGAAGTCATTTTCCGTACTTGAAACGGAGTTTTGCGCTTGTCAGTTCACGTAACAAAACTCTTTTACGGTTTAAAGTTTGGAAGTGCCTCAGCTTAAATGTCAAATAGGTGCTTATTATAATACTTTTGACTACTGTGTACAACGAAACTTTTCTGGTGAAGTTTTTAATGGTTGTGCAATGATTATAAACACTTGGTACTAAAGCTTTAAAAGGTGAAGGGTTAAGATCTAGACTACTTTGTTCTTGGGTAATAAAATCATTTTCATCACGATTGTTACATTATTCTTCTTAAGTTTAACCCATAGGGAAGAAACCCTTAAGGAAAATAGACAATCGGATTTAAATACGCTTTTTACCAGTAGAGAAAAAAAAATAAGAGGAAAGCTGATTACAAAACGATTAACGATTTACAAAACGTCATATCTTGGACGTCATGATACTTTTTATGAGAAAATGAAATCAAACGGCGATTTTGATTATTAAATGAAAGAAGTGAGCTTTTGGACTTGTCACACGTTTTTGAACCAAAGCAGTGATATAAAAACTTCTCGTGTCACAATATTGGTTACCACCACTAATATTCCTTCGAAACGGCTTAATCGACTCTTATGATATTTTCTGACTTGAATTGAATTTGGTGAATCTGTTGGGAGATAAGGATCACTTTTGTTTGGACTCAGTTCCTACACTTGAATGAAAAATGCGTGTTGTCACTACAAATGTTTATTGTAGACTACCCGTTTAACATTTCAACAAACACATAAGCAGTTTAAATCATGATCAAACTAGTTCTGAGAATTGAACATAAATTATTTTTATTAGGTAATAAAGGCTGAACAGTCACGAGCCGCGGGCATCAGCTACTTTTCATCTATAAATTTCACTTTCAACTTGATCAAACAAGAACTTTAAATTACAATGGTTATAAAGGATTTCTTTGTTCCTATTATATCTTGTTGTGATATATCTGTACCTTTAATTAAATAGTCAATCAGAGGGGTCTCGTTGACCTACTTTTGGATTTTCTTAAAATTAATTGCACCATTACTGAACACTGGTTTCCAAGTGAGGTGACTTTATTGCTCAGGGGTAACAAATACCCGTCCTGTTTCCTTGTTTACTGAAGGCAAAGGGTCGGGCCTTTATCTAAATATAGGAAGGTGTAGTCTTTTGTCGTTGAAGTAGATGTTCTAATACAAAGATATTAAGGGTAGGTTGTTAGAATACCTAGGAGGGATGAATGTAATTATTGAACCGATAACTTTGTAAATAAAACTAGTAATTATTCTACGGTATATATTCTAATATATGAGTCTATTTAGTACTTGAAATACATTTTATATGTTCTTGGTATATGTATTTATTCCCTATTCAGTTGCCTTAAGGTAATTTTTAAAGCTTGTATATAATGTGTTTTGTATACTTATGTTTGGTAAAAAAAATACAGTTATAATGGTGCTGTATTATCTACCTATTAGTATCCTTAGAATTCTGCGACGATACTTAATACCTTTATTAAACTTTTTTTAATACCAAGATCTTTCCTATTGTTTCCTAGAAAGTAATTTATAACGGGACAAGTCTGATAAGAAACATACTAATCTTATAAAATCGAAATTACCCCGTTTCGTTTTTAACCCCCGACGCAAAAACAACAGTTTGTTATAAGTTTGACGTGTCTGTCTGTGTATGTATTTGTGGCGATGTAGCTCCCAAACGAATGAACCGCTGTTGATTTTGTATTTATTTATTTTGAAAGGTAAAAATCAGTAAGGAGTGTTCTCAGCAAAGTGGAAATCGGTCCATTGGTTCGGGTTTTCTAATTATTATTTTTTGGTCATGTTTGTTTGAGAGGATATAATTCCTATTTGGTCTCATTTAAGTCGGTAAAACAGATTCCCTTAAGACGAATGATTACTAAAAAGAAATTGCTTTTCATTTCTATTTTCAACCGCGTTTCCTATCTCAGAATTTCTTTATTCGTAGATCAATTTAGAAACTCATTATCAGACGCATTGGGATTGGCAATACCTTTTTTCAAGTTTGTTGCATTGCATGTAATTAATTTAGTATATTATAATTAACTCATAATTATAGAATCAAAGCAATTCTAAAAACTTGTGAAAGTAGTAAATTACAGTAGGGTAGGAGGTCTTCATTTCCGAATACATTATATGCAGTTTCTCTTCGAAATGTAACGTGCTTTGTTTAGGTATCCATTACATACCTGCTTCTAATATATATAATGCTATAGGGTCCTTTCTCAAGCTGGCTGAAGAACTGAAATATAATACAGATATATATTATTATTTTCTAACAGATAAGCAGGTGGAATGGATGTTGAGCAGAGATCTTCAACTCGCGTTCATGGAAGCAGCAGAACATCTAGCTACTGTCTGCGGCTTACCCACTAGGATCATGTCAATCCCTGTACATGTATGTATATGATTTGATATTACTCTAAGTAGGTTCTTAAAGTAATAACTGACTGGTGTCTAAGATGTTAGGCTGTGAAGATCTTCTTTGCGATACTCGTAAAGGAGTAGGAACTTTCGCAAAAAAACCGAGCAATCGACAGCAATCTAGCACTTTCATTGTATGTAAGTTTTCTACACAAAAAGAGATCGATTTTGTTATCCTCACAAATGAAAGAAACTAGAAGAAAATCAGCGCTTCATTAAAGGAATATAAGCCAAACGATTTATTTATTTTTAATATATTTTTTATATATATACCAAAGTGACTCTACTCTGCCTGATGGAAAGCATGAGTAGAATCCAGAAGTAGAGGTCACCATGCTCATTGTGAGGGTAGGCAATGTAGCACGGTGACCCAATCATTCTGAATCATTCTCCCAGCCTTCGGAGGCCGGGAGAATAATGCAGAATGATTGGGCCTCCGGTCTCACATTCACCAACGAAATACGACAGCAAGAATTCTGTCATTATTAGGATGGTCTTCTGTGTGAGGGTAGTACTACCCCGGTCGAGACGGCCCATTCGTGCTGAAATCAGCGTGGCTCTACTACCTGTAAATATTTCTTATTTAAAGCAATATTCGTAATACAATGAACAAATTTCGAAATCGACTTTCAGATGTCTAGCACATTTTATTTAAGAGCTTTATTTTCAGTTATATCGTTTAAGAAAATATACGTACCTAAATATTTTAAATAGAAAAAAACTATAGTCTCTTATTTCAACTTGAGATTCATATTTACATAATATTAAATTTGTTGTTTCAGTTCAATAAACCTATTTACGGACTGGAAGTTCCAAACTTTACTGATTTTGCTGGACCCGGCGTAATTTTAACGTAAGTACACTATAACATTACGACTAATAACAATCCCAAATTCATTGATTAGTAAAATTGTCATGTTTTAGCCTTAGCCCGTGTTAGCCTAAACAAGCTTAAACTATAAAGATTTATGTAAGGGATTTCAAGAGATTACTTTTAGAACATAACAAATATTTTTGTGTCCTTGTTTATGGAAGTTTCCTTTTTTAAAGATGATCCCCATTTCATCTCATCTACATTGTTTATATTTAACGACGGTTTGATGAATTTAAATACTTGATACTGACAGTAATACTAATATTATTCAGCTGGTTGTTATTTCATCGAAAGAAGAAGAGGAATCATTAAATGAAGAAGCTTCTAGATTTTGATATATCTTCTATTTTATCCAATTTTCTTAGTGTTGCTGACTTCACTGTTCGAGCTTTAGCTGAGATTATTTGGAAAGAATGCGCGGACTCTTTTGTACATATATTTTTGTGAAGAGCTTACGAAATTGTTGGTGTATTTAGGTAATAGGTGCATACAAAACAAATAAACTAAGTCATGATTGCACTTGTGAAGCTATAAATCCAAGCTTTCCCATAAAAGTTCTTGCTAATTGAGTGCTTATGAGATTAGATCTTACCATGAAGGTTATGACACTCTTTTTATGCAATCATACTGATAAACATACTATTTGTGTTAGGATAGGAAAGTTAGGTTAAGTTTACCACGTATGTTTACCCACAACCATACGTGGTAAACCAGATTATCTTCTACCCATTATCTTTCGATCGCAAATCCGACGTTACACTCATTAGAGTAATGCATGATATACAAATCTGTAATCTTAGCTCTATTAGTATATTTCGGTCGTTAATTGTCCCTATTATACATATGTATGAAAAACGTTCAGAAACTTGCTAATCTTAAATATTACGTTAGCTCAACGATGCGCCTTGGCCTCCGACACAAGAGAACAACACTAAATTCCATCTTGGATTGCTTGTCAAAAATTTCTATTATTCAGCGATGGAATTAAAATTTTCATATGGTATACAACCCACTTCAAAGATAGATTTATACATTTTGTTTATTTTTGCGTCGCGTTTGTTCAAAATTTTAAATCAATACAATCAAAATGCAATACCGAAGCCTGACAGAGTTCTGTATATTTTATCTTTTCGTTTTAAATTAACACCAAATTATTTTTACAGTATCGTCTTCTTCTTGGCTGTTGCTCTGACGTCAGGTTCTATGTTGGCTGAAAGAAATGAAGGAATCCTGGAACGATCTCTGGTATCTGGAATTACTGGTAGGTTTTCAGATATATCTTTGTCAAGCTTAGATGTTACTTAGAATACTGTCTTAACCATGGTGCTTGTCTACTTAAAGATTTAAAGGTCTAGTTTTTCTTGTAGTTAATAATGAATGTCAACTTATTAAAGATCTTGTGATAGGCTTTTACGGCTACATAATTGTACTGATTTTAATAAAATTTTAAGGAGGTATTAAGGAAGCACATGAGCTAGTTTTTACCGCAATAACCGATATAATCTAGTATTTATTATATACATTTTTTTAACTGCTGTATTAGTACTTTAACATGTGGTATTCAATGTTATAATAATTTCTACATCTTAAATTTTAATATCCAAGCAACTGCTTTGTTCGGGATTTTAATAGGTCATTTTGTCGGTTTAGTAGGGCGTAAAGATATAATACTATAACGGTGTTTGGTTACATCAAATCTGTTTGAGTAGGCTGTAATCGTTATGACAGTGTGGCAGCAGACAATCATCATTTTACTAAGGACACATTATATTATAATTTATAACCAGTGTTTTCACGTCATGCTGTAGGATCGTAGTCTATAAGGACTTATAATGTATCTTACTATGAGACGGCTATGCTCTAGCAGAAATATATTGGTTTGATCGATTCTTTCATTGCTGAGTAAGAATTTATTTAACGTACAGATTTTATATATCTAAAGCTACTTACTATCAAATCACAATAAAAAAGCCCACATCGTCTTCCTGTTGCTTGGGGAAGGATTGAAATGATGAAAACTCTTCTGTCTCTAAATTATACAGTAACTTTAGGAATTTACCACTAAAACTCTGAACTTACCATTTAACTCTAATATTTCAGAAAAAGAAGAAGAAAATTCGAATGTTAAACTAAGTACAAACAGTGTGATACCCAAGAACTCAATTTATTTTCTTATCTTTCCAGGTACTGAGATTTTGTTCTCACATGTGATAGTCCAGATGCTGATAATGTTCTTACAGTCAGGCATGGTACTCATACTTGGCTTTTTGGTCTTCGGCCTGACCATGAAGGGACCTGTAGGATGGGTTATCTTTTTGACTGTCATCACAGGCCTGTGTGGCATGACTTTCGGTAAGACCATTTACATACACCTTAGAATCGTCAGGCTATATACATTAAAGAGATCCTACTAAGGTGACGGTTTAAGTATAGTAGGTAAAAACGGGCATTCATCAAAGAAACATTTCTCTTAGGAATACAAATTATATATTTGAAATTTATATAGCCCATTGATGATAATGATGATGGCGACAGTTAGAATATCGTGATGAATATAAAATAAAAGTAAATGTTTCGAGTTCAAATCTTAATTTCCTAATTTTGACTGTACTCAAAAGCTAAAGTTACGTGAATATCGGGATATTGAGGATGCTAGCTTCGTAAAATAAATTTTATTTAATAGACTATCTAATACTCTTTGAATAAAAGTCATCACTTTATTCATAAACTAGTCCTTTGGCTGAACTTTATTCTAATATTGTTTCAAAGAATTGCTAAAACAGCTTACTTAAATTGTTGTTTATCAATTACTCAATTATATTTTATACAATTATTATTCTTAAAGCCCATAGAATTACTTGACTATAAATTCTTAATTTGTTTCATCAGGTTTTGTCGTATCCTGCCTCTGTGACACTGACAGAACGGCTACATATTTGGCTCTGGGATCGTTCTTACCGATGGTGCTGTTGTGTGGAATCATTTGGCCAATTGAAGGTAAGGCTGGTTTTATACTCTCTCATACGTACACACTATATGTAAGCACTCACGTGGGGTCAGTCACGCTTAGTACTTATGAGGCGTATTTTAGTCTCACTGATGTTATAACTTAATGCCGTTGACAGGGAATTTTAGGGACTGGGTGTAAAAAAATGGAAAGTTAATATTAAAATACGTGAAGCAAAACTTTGTACTCCTTTTTTGAAAATTGTGTTGACGGAAAAGTTTAAAATTTTGAACCATAGTCTATATGTGTGAAGAATGCAAATAAAATTTAATTTAAAAAAAATGGTTGAATTTAAAGATCGCTAGTATAGATGAAAACAATGAATGAAAACAAATGCAACAATTTCTAGATTGGATTGGAGACGTATAACTCTAACGGCCGTTTTCAATGACCTAATTCTAGTTTATACTATAGCTATGTTAATGAAAACTATCTAAATCTACTCAAAACAGTTAATTTATTCTTTTTTTAACAACTAAAACTATCTAGAGTTATAATAACATGTAGGTCATTTTACCCTACAATAATTTCTTATATTACTTCATCAACACTAATTATAAAACCAATATTTATGCAAATGATAAGTTCACCATCTCTAGATATTATACAGTTTCATCAGAAGTTTAGAAAGTCACATCTTACAGTCGAACTATTTCCAGACAAACTCAATTCTTATTACTATGCATACACTTTGATTTTCTAAAAAAGATGAACTTACCCTTCAAATGAAATAAAAAGAAATACCACGTTGATTTTTTCGGAGGCTGTTTTCTATGTATGTATAAAAGAATATGTATTCTATCAGTCAATTTAACTTTCATAGTATAAGCTTTGCTTAGTTTGAAGCTAGATGGCGATGTATGATCCATGTCAGTCATCCAAAAACAGGAAAATTATATTCATTGAAAATTTAGATTTTCTCCTTGTTGTCAATTAAGAATACATACTGCCACTAACGTGCCATTTCGAATTATAATACTTATCTGTGGAAAGAGAAGACAAAGTTGATTGAAATCCCTAAACTGACTCTTCAGATCAGCATGGTAGAATCGTGAAAACTTGATTTATAAGGAGACTCTTAACTCCAGGTGTTAATGTGTGTGTGATGTTAAAATTTAAATGTAGATTCCTATAGTATATCTTCGTTCTTTCAGGTATGCATATGGTCTTGCAGTGGATCAGCTATGTCTTACCTCTTACCCTTTCCACTGAATCTCTGCGTTCTATGCTGCAGAGAGGTTGGGATATCGCAAGACCGTCAGTCTACTCCGGATTTATCTCCACAACTGTTTGGATTGCTATTTACTTAACCACAAGTATTCTTTTACTTAAGTTCAAAAAAGGTTGAAGTTTCAATAGGTTTTTAAACATTTAAGTTTTTATATATAAGGTTTGTCAAAAGTAATGCGAAAGATAAAAATATTAATAAAATGTATTAGTTTTGTTAATTGGAAATAACGAAATAAAGTGATTTAAAACTATAAATATTGTAAAGTTTTGGGTGTGCCACAAGACATAATATTGGTGCCATTTTGTAATGATGGCTTCTAATATTTCTTCACTATTTTTGACCTTTTTATCTTTCACTCGTTTTATTTATGTCTGAAATTTTAAGTGCATAATTTTTTCAACTCTAAAATTTTGATGTATCTCGTGTTTCGCAATTTTGTTTGATTGTAAAATAAATGAATTGTTGCTCAAACTTCAATTATTAGTTGGTATGCCATAGTTATTGGATAGTTGCTTAATATTTATGTTTAAGGTAGTTTTGGGTTTTAGTATGTCAGTATTTATGGCATGGAAAATAAAAAGAGTTTAGAAGCCTAATTTTATTTACGATGTCGCTATTTTGGAGTAAAAAAGTATTTAATTGTGTAAAGTAATTGGTTCCAAACAATGTATAATATCCATATTTTTTTGGTGTAGGTGGTTAAAGTGGGTGAGAGGGCAGCTCATAACGATGTAATATTCACAAGAATTCCTTTTTATTACGAGGTATTACAATAAGGATTAAGAGAAACCTATCGCACTAGAATAGATGCATACTAAAACATTTAATTAAGTATCTAGGTAATGGTTTTTGCTATTGTTAGTATTTACGTTGTAAATAGTAGCGTAATTAGATACTTGAAATTATTTAATTAAATTCATAAATGACTTTTTTGAAAGCATTTTCATTCTTAACTTATTCTTGTATACTTACAAGAATAAGTTAAGAATCAGATCAAACGTAGTTATAAATGTAATTTTAAAATGTATGATAAATTAAGAACTATCGTTCATATTTTAGAAATGGTTATTTCTATCATTTCCTAATTCTTGAATGACATTGTGATAGTATATCGTAAGGCAAATAAAATTAACGTAAAAAAATCTGTTTCAATTATTTTTTAACCTTTACACTATGTAAGAGAGGTAAAAGTCGAAGTGGAATCACGGCCAGTATAGACTGCTACGAACGAAACAATAAGAAGCAATAGATATACCTTTTTTCTAGGTCACCTCTAGGTACTCCATACTCGTTCGTTCGCCTAGCGGTTAGCGCATGCGACTACCGATCAAGGACCCCACCGTCTCGGGTTTGATTGCAACCTGTCTAGTCGTTGATAAGTTTTTCTAACGAGAAATTCTTAATAGCAGTTCGGAGTGTGAAAGTAAGTGATGTTTCACTTTCATGCCTGCGAGAATGTTAAGCTGTTGGTTGCCATAAGTTCCAGTTGTCATGAACAGATGTCATAATTTAACTTATGGTAATCGTTATTGGGAAGTCAGTGCCCTCAAATATACTGGTAACTAGTCAATCATTCGAATCCGGTCTCACCGTCAGGGTTTTTCATTTGCTAATTATCTGAATTATTTAAGCCTACCAAAGTGACTACTCTGCCTGATGAAAAGCATGAATAAAATCCAGGAGTAGGGATCTACATTGACCCACACCATGACGACTTAGTGAGATTGTTCTGCAATGCAAACTGTTATTTTAGGTTGGTTATGTTCAGGTTAATTCGATTTACTAGAAGCTGACCCTAAATAATCTTAGGATGATAAAAGATAGATGTAAACAAAAAAAAAGTCTCTAGGTACTCCAAGTGTGTTACTATTTCACAAATTTTTAGGCTAGCGACAATGATGTGTTCCATCTTCATGGGGGGTGGAGTGTAATTAAAAAAATATTCCTTTATACTTTAACAAAACAAGATCGGTTGTTGCTTAGAGTCTAGGGGTAGTCCATTTCAAACACAGGACATCCTTTATTTGGGATGATGAAGAAAGTTCAATAATAAAACAAAGTTTAACAAAATATTTAAATATATGGAAACAATCCAAACTGAAAGTTATTCAAGGTCTTTCTAAATAACAACCATATACTACGGCATAAGTTTCGGCAAGTCTCAACTGGCATGATGCAGCATTGTTGTGGTACTGTTGCTCAGGTACTCTGGCGTGGGGATTTACTGCTACCTAAAATTTTAATAGATTAATAAATTTTGTTGATACAAGTACCAAAAGTGGACTTCTTCTTAGTATGGTAATACAATGTCTATGGGTGTGTCATTACCGCATTATAAATAAACACACTGTTTCGCGGGGGACCTTACAAATATAACAAAACAACAGCTTGATACAAGCTCCTGTCTGGATAGTATATCTATGTGTCTGTATTCTAAAACCTTTTTTCTAAGCAGAGGACTATTTCCACTAAGTGCACTGTGGACTACTAGAAATTGTTGAAAATGATTGTCTTTGTAAAAATTCGCAGTTGTAGCTTAAAGCAGAAATACAATCCCTAGTAGATACTTTATCTAGATGAATGGTGACTTACCTTAAATTTATAGTCTCCGGGTTTTAAATCAGTTACATCCACCCATTGGCAGTCTATATTATAATAGTAAATGTCTGAACAGTTTACGGATATGCCTGAAATAAGTAATTATTTGTATTAAATAGTGTTGTTAAAAATTTCTAGTCGTATTCGGTTATTTTAGTGAACAAATAGTTGAATTAATGAATGTAACTGTAGCCATACGAGAGGCGAGATCTGTTAAGCCATATTAAAAACTTAAACTTTTAGTGTTCGAATAAAGATTTCTGTTTGTTAGCTTTTTATTTAACCCTAGACGCAAAAAGAGGGGTGTTATAAGTTTGACGGGTCTGTTTGTCTGTAGCACGTGTACGGATGAAGCGACTTCAATTTAGTTCTTCTTCAGTTTTTTTCAAATTATTTATTTTTAAAAAGATTTGATTCATTTAGTAAGAAGGTTATATTGTGTTACTCTCATGTAAAATGTAAGTGTGACTTAGAGCAAATCTGGTAACAAGTTTTTGTAAAAGAAGCAAGAAACACAATTGAGGATTACTCCTCTTCTCCCTTTGCCCTCGAAAGAATATAACAGTAAGTAAGTAGATTCATGAAGACAGATATTATTACATTAAATACCTTGATCTCCATAATTCTTGCAAGAGTACTTCTTCTCAACTCCTGGCAAACAGCTGTTATCTTCTAAACAGAAGGAAGCTTTATGACCTTCTGCAACTCTTTTGCCCGAAGTGTCCATTATGTCAAAAGTGGCAAATACTTCCATACTGTGATAGTGCCTAGAAAAGAAATGTAACAAAGAATTAGTGACATTTAAATTTTAGTTATTTTATTTTCAGTACGAGTTTCAGTAATTCCTTATTTTTACTTTACCTTTGAACCATATTGCATAGTTTAAAATTTATGTTCTCTATTGTCGGCACTTGCTGGCACTTGTTAAAATATTTCTAGAAATAAAACTCACATGTACATGTATGTCTTTGTGTGTTTTAGTGAGTTTAATTTCAATAATGTATGTTTGTAATTTTCACAGATAAAAAAATTTGTTGCAACCATAACAACTAAACACTTAAATGATGAGAATATAATTAGTAATTAAGAATGCTTTTATACCACAAATGTAATTCCTTGTAGTTTTTGTTCGATGTAATGATTCAAATATATAGATAATTTAATGTCATGGAACCCTTCCTGCGCGAATCCCACTCGCACTTGTCCGATTTTCTTCAAAGGTCGAATATTGTATCAGTCTAAAAATATTTGTAAAATTAAATTAAATAGACTTACATATGACAAAGGTGCCATTGCCACAAGTGCTTTGGTAGATAAGGCCTGAATTCTGCGTTGCCAGCATTCAGAGAAGACGCGGTAAAGCGGAGTAGACGACGGGTCTCGAATTGCCAATCTGGATTTGTTTTTTGTATCTGAAATGTTAATATAATTTAAAATATTTTAAATTGTATAAAGTCAAGAAAATTAGAGTAACTTTCTTGTTTTATATAATTTTCCATGTTTGATTCAAAATACTTTTTTCTTTCTAAAAAGACAACTCCCGCATTAGGAATGTAAATCCTGTGTCGCGGGGGACTTTACAAACACACACGAAATGGACACAAAGAACATCCAAACTCAGAACACCAATTTGCGAATCACACAAAGTGTTGTCCCACTCCTACGATTTGAACCCACGATACTTGGCGAAGTAGGAAGCGGCGTGGCGACCGCTTAAACCACTAGGCCAACCCTGCAGTCGTTTGGATAAGTGATGATCATGTTTAGGATTTATTTTCTTATTTTATAACATTCTTCTTTAATCTGCACAACTGACTAAAATTAATATTTTTATATTAATAAGCAATCTACAATAGAATATTTTTATACAAGTAAACACAAAACTAAAGAAAACATTTACAATATTTTAATACAAGCGTCAAAATATTCCTTCCCATCATCGCTTTGTGATAGCGTTCTCAAAATAAAATTAAAGCGTCTGTTTATACTTGATTTCAAATAAACAGTTTTTACTAACTAAATATAAAAGCATATTATACTCTGAATTTTCAAAATTTTGGTTTGTTGTATATTTCTCATTTATTGATAAACCTCGTCCGTGTGGTGACGGATTAAGAATACAAAGTGTCACCACCCCATTTCATTCCATGGGTGTCGTAAGAGGCGACTAAAGGAACAAAATAAGCAGCTAACATCACTGCCAAAAGAAGGAAAACTTGAAACGACCTTTACCAACCCGTCTGGCCAGCGTGGTATAGTAGGCCAAAACCTCCTTTCTAAGGAGAGGCTTATGTCCAGAAGTGGACTGTTAAAGGCTGTTGATGATGATGATGATGATTGATAAACCATCAAATTTTCATTTTATATACTGGTCTAAAGTAAAGCCGTTTCAAACATTGACAGAGAGAGAGACAGACACAGGGGGGCAGAAGAGAAGCTTTTAATCTTAAAAATTTATAATTTTTAATTAAAAAAAAATTAATTTCAAATGCATTTAGTGAAAGCCTCCTACTTTGACATTACAAACGGCATTTAAATAGTATTATTTACATTGTTACACGTCGCGATCACTATTTTGATTTAATGTTTAAGATACTTGTTTAATGTCTTGAAACCTAAAGGCCTTTCAAGTAGAAGGCTAAAGTCTAGAACGTTGTAATAAATAATACATTTTCATTTCTGTTTGAAATTGAATACCTATAACTCAAGTTCTTGCGAATAAACTACAAGCATTTAATTTAAAAGATGTAATGTAATAATTCGTACTATTTTTTTTATATAACGCCTGCCAAGGTGACTTTACTATGCCTGATGGAAGGCATGAGTAAAATCCACAAGTGGGGGTCGCCATACTCACTGCAAATGCAAGCAGTATGGCGAACCACATTATGGCGGCCTAGCGAGATGCTTTTTACGCCCCGCTTAAAGGAACCGGGATCATAGTATGAAGGAAAAACGCGAGCTGGCAGTAAGTTCCAGTTTTTAACTGCTCGGCACAAGAAGGAAGACCCAAACCTCTTAATTCTGGAGGTATGTATAAGGCCAGGTTTATAAGTTTCTAACATAAAGAATTAGTTTTTGACACTAAAGAAACAAAAAACAACATACCTCATAAGCAGCTTTGGTCAAGCAGAACTCTTCCATGGCGCACTGCAACTGGAACATCATCACGTCTTGGAGATGAGCTGATCGCTCTATAGCAGAGGTATCTAGCACCAGGTCTGCTAAATAGTGAGTGCATACTACAGCTGCAACATGACCTGAAATTTAGATAAATGTTAGCATTTACTTTTTCTCGTAGGCGCTACGGGTATAACTTTTTATGTACGTGTACTTTGTTTAAATTTTACTAGCTATATTGTGATTCAAAATTTTTTGCTCTGAGTCTAGGATTTCTATATGTACGTTTCATGTGTTTATTTGGATGGAACATTTGAATGAACAGGATGTATATTTTCAATGCAGGTAAAATAAAAAAAAAGGAAAAAAAAGGATTTAAACGAGGCTAGCTAACTAGTGTTAAGTCGGGATGTCTTCATATCAAGATGGATTCGTTTCTTCCTAATGTTTTGAGTTCTCTTATATCTGTATGTTCACATTTCTATTCAGTTTGGATGTATAACAGTTGGATATATAGGACCCCTAACTTAAATTTTTGCATAAGAGAACACATTTGTGGAACAATTTACTATCTAACTTCACGGTATACTTTATTTATGGAAAGTTTTTGGAAACTTGTTCTTTTGGGAAGAATATCAAGTAGTCTCTGTAAATATTTTACCGAACTTCCAATTGTCCCTTTTGTTCCCCGAAGTTAAAATAATGATATGTTCATTGTACTTCCAAATTTAGTCACGTTTTAGTAGTAATGATAATATAAGTTGTATGTGAATTTACTATATTTTTTGGAACACATATTATCTATTTAGATTACGTTAACTTAAATTAAAAAAAACTTCAAATCAAAATAACCTTTGTATTTCACAGTATTTAGTAGATAGGATATAATTTCTGTATTCCAGTGTATGCCAAAGATTTTATGCTCTGTGACCTCTTAAGAGTTATAATTTAGGGTAATTTAATAATTAACAACATTCAAAACAAACAAATATAATTATGGTTTTATTTGTAATATATTACTTGTAGAACTCGAATTGGATAGATTTATTATATGGGTGACAATTTTGTTCTATACACATTATTATATACTATGAACAGTCTCAGGAATTGGGGTCTCTAGAAACGTAAATATTTTCTGATAATAAATCAACAATCGAAAACAATCAAACTAAAATCGAATATTCCTTAAAAATACGTTTAAACTTGCTATACTAAAAAAAGTTATTATTCAAATATATTTAAGTAATAAATGTATAGTATGTATTTCATTTTACTGCTATTTAAATACTAATTTCAGTTAGTCTAGACGGTCTATCACTAATTTAAACTATGGTTTTCTATTCTAGTAATTTCAAGAGAAATGGACTGAGTTCATAAAATTTATAGACAGTAATACATAAAGCTTACCAACTTATTGAGACCAAAGTTAAATCTGTAGAATTTCTGTAAATTGAAAGACAATGGGGTCTATGACCCCATTTTAAGATCGGTGTTCTAAACATTTCCAAACTGATAAATGAGACTAGTTATTAATGCTAAGCACGGGAATTACGTGATTCAATTTGCATCAGTAATATGAATTATAAGTTTAGTTTGTACTAAACGTTATGACAGGAAATTGTCGGAGGTAATCTGTATTGTGAAGCTGATAATGTCTTAAGTTGATATTTGAATATAATGTGAGTACATTAGTAACATGAATAATAGAAACAATTTTACTTAATGTTTGAATATTTAATCGTAAATTAAGCTACAGAAGATGTATGTAAAGTTCTGACGGGTTTGTTCAATTTAAGAGATTTCTTTATTACAAGATCAAAGTAAAAGTATGCCCATCTATGCTAAGTAGTAAATATTTTTTAGAAAAAGGTAAGTTTAAATGTTTTTTTTAGAGTTTTCATTTCTCATTTTAAACAAAATCAGAAGTTTATATTTCGTTTACAATTGAAGGTTTTTTTTCACGTACTAGGCCTAAATAAGATAGCAGTTTTAATATAATAATTTAGGATTGGAGACCAACATCTAAATAGTCGAGACAAAAGTTCTTAGTATCATAAGGAGGATATTTCAGGCGCTGTTTAGGCACCGTGGATACTGTTAGCAGTGGTGGTTTACAAACCATAATAACTTCAAATTGAGATTTCTGTTAAACACTTACCAGCTTCTCCAGGACATGTTACTTCCCCATACGCTTCATGATTACCAATGTAATCATGAAGCGAAACCAATCTATTCCAATGAATAGATTGGTTTCGTTGCCTTCACAATTCACACCACTGAGCACGATCTTTGAGCTACCAAAGTAGTTGGTTTGAGCAGCCTGTTCAGCATATCCTAAAGCTAAATGCCGGCAGACTGCGGAGGCTTCATAGAGGGTCCAGCCGTCTGGACAGATACTGCCCCAGGTACCATTGTGGTAAATCTGGAAATTAACCAAAGCTATTTATAAGCTGTTTTGCTATACTCTGTTTCACTTATTCAAAGACTTACTGTCACTGAATTGTGTTCTTTCATTAATTATTTTTTTTAACTGATTCCATCGGTCGAAGAAAAGCTGTGAGTGAATTGAAAATTGCAAGCCATGACCATTCGATACGAAAGCACGATCATTATTCAAAGATGTCGTTTTGATCTATTAATTAGCTTGATAAAAAAATATAATATTAGTCTTTTAGAAATGACTGCAATTTATTTATTTAAAAAAAAAACTGTAAATAAAGACTATTTACAGTTTTTTTTTTAAATAAATAAATTTTAAATGACTCGTTTTCCTCATTCGTATTCAAGAACTGACATCACATAGACTTCTAAATCACGTCAGGTCCAAATAAATGATCATCATCATCAGCCTATCGCAGTCCACTGCTGGACATAGGCCTCTCCAATTGCACGCCACTTAGTTCGATCCTCGGCTACTCGCACCCAGCTCTTACTAGCCGTCTTGCACAAATCATCACTCCACCTGGCCTGTGGACGTCCTGCACTACGTTTGACGAGACGCAGTATCCACTCAACAACACGATTACAACAACTGTTGTCGGTTCTGCGGCTAATATGGCCAGCCCATTGCCACTTTAACTTGCTAATCCTATGGGCTATGTCGATAACTTTAGTTAAATGATGGGATGTCAATAAATTCAGCGCAGATTTTTTTAAATTTCCACAAATACAATTTCATTCCTATCTGTGTACATTACTCGAATTACATAAAACGTATTTATTTAAGTACAGTCAATACAAGTTGTGAATTCAGGCGAAAGAACTGTAAGTAAACATAGAATTTGTTCCGGGTCGTTGATATTCAGATAAATGTTTACACATATTAAATGGGTCAGTTCACTTGATTGAGTAGCTGAATTTATTTGCCTTAATTATGATAACCTTTCATCGATTGTGTAGATGTGAGCATAAAAAAATAAAATAAAATAGTTTTAAAAAACTAAACAAACACGCTTTTAAAGTAAAAGGAAAAAATGATTTTAATGTAAAAATATTTCCAGAAAGCACCCCACGCTTTGTTACATTAAAATTATTTTCTATTTTTGAGTTTAAAAGCGTGTTTGTTTAGTTTTTTAAACTATTTTTTTAGAGTAAAGACTAATTTATTAAAACTTTTTTTTTAGTTCTTTTTTAGTTTTTTTTTTTTCAAGTTAGTGTATTGTCATCGGTCCTCATGGGTCAAAATCGCACCCAAAGGAGTCTATACAGGTTACAAAAATACAAACAAACATACAGGTGAAGCTAATAAAAAGCGTGTAGGTAATAAAAAAGTGATATTGTTGTCGCTCGTTTGTTGATCTAGAATGATTTAATTCTATAAACATAACCACACTACAGGTGGTAACAATTATAGACTGCTTAGAACAAAATATGTGTATTATATCTATAGCTAGCTGAGTACTGTGATGTTACCCGCGGTTATTGTAGTAAATTGCAAGTAACGCCGCAGAGCTAAGCTAGTCTGGAAAAGATTGTCCTTAGTTACTCCTGAGATCATCAGCTTTCTGTCAGTGAAAGTTCCGTCAAAATCGGTTCAGCCATTCCAGAGATTACTCGGAACAGACAGACAGACAAAAATTAAAAAATATATATTTTGGTAACGAAAAGGCATTCAAAAAAAAAGTTGATAATTTGATACTTTAATTTTATTAATTTGTATATAACAGATTTGTTGAAATTCCCATGATTGAGGTAATATTTCAAATTTTTGCATAAACATCCTAGATACTGCGAAAAACACACATTTATATTTTGATACTTAGTTAATATTTGTTACTTAAAGCCATATTCCAGCTTACAACTCTCTTTCTTATGTGACCTTTTCACAATTTCTGATAAACTTTACTATCAAAAATGTTTTAATTCAGTCAGTCAGTCGATATATATCAGCATTATTTGAACTCACCTCTACTCTACCTTCATTATTATTATTCCCACCAGTTAATCTCAAGCTTGTAGTACTGAGGTCCAAAACATCATGTAATTTTCTACTTTCTGGCTTCTTTTTGACATACTTTTCAGGAACTTCAGTTTTGTTCATGCATTTAACGCCCGCAGCTTCATCAGATTCGCAGTCAGAGGAACCCCAACCAGTGAAGATACAATGTATAAGGGATGTTTCATCACCTTGACAGACTACATCATCCATCCAGTATTTTGCTGTGTATAGAAATATAATGTGTAAAATATTTTAGCCTTGCAATAGCTTCTTATACAGATTAATGGAAGAGGGTGAGACAACTTCCTATATCTATAATCTCATTAAATAAATATTAATAAACAAATATTTCGGACATCTTACACACAATGCCATCTAGTCCCAAAGTTATCTAGTCCAAAAGAGCTTGTATTATGAGTAGGTACTGTACAACTGATATAAATACACAAACATATATGTGGTTTAGTTTTGATATTTTGATATTTTTCTTAAGAAATTTGGTATCTTACCTTCTTGTATAGTTCGTCAATGAAGTTGTCACAGTACAGATTAAGAATAAAAAGTAGGTATGTCTAAGACTAAGGGCCACCGCAGACTAGCTACTTTTAGCATCGGCGATCGGCAACTAGTCGCTTTTTAGAAGCTAAATACGGCGACCGAACGCTCTACACCGCACACTTAAAAATGCCAAACTCGGAGATTAAGTCGCTTTTTAGAAGCGCGACACAGCAGCTGAACGCTACTCTCCGCACACATTTGGATGCCGGTAGCATCGATTTGGCATCTGAGCAGACGCTAAAACGCGCGTTTCCGATACCGCGATCGAGCGCAGGAAGTCGCTAAAACGCGATGTAGCATCGATGCAGTCGTCAAATCGCCGATCGCCGATGCTAAAAGTAGCTAGTCTGCGGTGGCCCTAATGGCGAATGATGCGATGTTTACAATATAAAATGTATTAAAGAAATAATAAAGTGTTGATTTACGGATCTACTTTGCTTTGAGCTATATCCCACAACTTTTTGGGGGCTCGTCCGGGATATATGGGGATGCGAAGCAATATTTGAAGTAAATCAAAGAAGACTAACGAAGACTATAAAGTGCCGGTTCGTTATTATTCGTAATTAATGTGTATAGAATCATCACATAATAGGTCGGACTACACACCTAGTATAATAAATAGCTCATGACCACCGATGTCTGCATGGCAATCTCATCTGCATGCGTAATGATACCTGCCTGAATTACAGTTTTTCCACGGAGCGACTGGCATCGAATCCCGCAACACTAAGGGAGAACTGAAATTCGAAGATTGAACTAGTTGTCAGTATATTTGAGGGCGCTGACTTCCCAATAACGATTGCCATAGATGTTCATGACAACCAGGACCGACGGCTTTACGTGCTCTCCGAGGCAGGGGCGTGAATCACCGCCAAACTTCCAAACTCCGGGCTGCTATTAGGAATTTCCTAAGAACATCCCAAACACTTTTTGGCCCGACCCGGGATTTAAACCCAAGACCTCTTGATTAGCAGTCGCATACGCTAACCACTAGACCAACGAGGCAGTTACAACATTAACTCAATCGAGTGGAATAATGGCAGTAGTAGTTTTGACAGGGAATAAGAAATATAGTGAATTACCCGTAGCTTCCCCATACTGGCTACCGTGAGTAGCCACACCAGTTTTGTTGAATGTTTGGCAGACTACATGAGCTGCAGCATCATCCCAGGAGTCATCACACACTGCCCCCCATCGACCAGCATGGTAGATATAGACGTTTCCTGAAAAATACTTACTTATCAAAATTTACTTGAACGCACACAAAAAATTTATCAAAATCGGTCCAGCCATTTACAAGGAGTCCAATGACAAACACACAAACTGAAGATTAGATATATTATATATATAAAGATTTACATGTTTGATATCTAATAATGTTTTTGTGGACTATGAATATTTATTTAAATTAATTTCTTTTATTATTTTTTCCCTTTAACTACTTAATCGATCTTATAAATTTATCCTAGCATATTTTGCAAAAAAAGATAAAGGCCCTTCATACAAAATTACTCCTGCAGGAACTTTACATAGTTTTAAACACACCCTAGTCTTGGATTCTATCCATGCTTTCCATCAGGCAGAGTAGAGTTACTAAAAAAGACAAAAAACAAAGCAAATATCTGTTAAGTCTGATTAAATCGAAAATCTAGAAAATATAAGTCCAATACATTTGACATCAAGGAAAATCATTTTATTATGTTCGGTATATGTCGTCTTGGACAAGAGTTGTATGTAGATGTATGTCGGTTATCGCGGTAAAAAGTAGCCTATTCCTAGTAGTCCTTTCCTAAGGTCCCATCTATCTCTATACCCGATTTCATTAAAATCGGTTTAGCGATTTAGGCGTGAAAACGTAACAGAGTAACGTAAGTGTATGCTAACTTACTTATTATTTCTTTGATGTTGTAACAATATTACCTTCAAAACTGTTCGCTCCACCAATCAACTTGATTCTTCCATCCAAATTTCTTTGTTTGTTTAATAGTTTTTGCACAAAAGCAGCCCTTAGAGCTCGTTCGGTTTCATTTAAATCTCTACTATGCACTCCGACTGTTCGTATCACCAATAATATTATTATGACTGCTTTTATTGTAAACTTTACAAAACCCATTTTATTATCAATACTTGTTATAGAAACACTTTTACATAAATTATTCTGACCACTTAACTAATTAGAAGTACACAACCTTTTCTCCAAATCCCTATCACATGATGACCAACTTTATTTCAAATATTTTATGTATTGCTTTAAGGACAGTGGGCACAACTGATATAAATGCTTCTTCACAATATAATGGCATTGCTATGAACTTCTCTTAATTACTAGTTCAATGTCATGTTGTATGGTGATGACTTTGCTACAGACACATTGTGTGGTTCATTTAAGGGGGAGACTAAACTTTTAGTTGGCTGAAAAAGAATATTTTTATAGCGAGAGTTGTAATAATACATTATTGTAGCAACACAATGTGATATACGTATCATAGTTACTTTTTATATTGAGCTTACCAAGGTAAGATTATATATTAACTTGCCAATGTGACTCTACCCTGCCTGATGGAAAGCATGAGCAGAATTCAAGTGTGATTGTCACTATCCTCAGTGTGAGTGTAGACAATGCAGTATGGTAACCCACACTAGCAAACTAGAAAGATGCTTCTGTATCTGTCCCAAGGTCACCAATGAAATACAACAGCGTGAGTACTGTTATTTTTAAGTTGGTCTTCTATTCGAGGGTAGTTCTACCCCGGTCTAGCCATGCGTGCTGAAATCAGCTTGACTCTACTAATTTGATAACAAGAAAAGTAATGAAAACAAATAAATTATCTTCTAATCTAATCATCTTTCGAGCCTTTATTCGCAAGATTATTTGGAGTCGGCTACTAGTTCAACTGTTTTTTTTACCTGAATATGAGTTCTTCCACGAAGCGACTAGCATCGAAATTTCGCAACCTTAAGGGTGAACTGATATGAATAATTAATGTAATTGTGTAATAGATAAATTTTCATTGAAAAAATAAGTGCACTAATGTGCATAGTAAAATAACTACTAATAACTAGTACACAGGAATTAAACTAGGTTAGCGGCATCTGAGGTTGAAAAAAAAACTAATTGATAATTAATGTCTTTAGTCCATTTATGATCTTACACTTTGCACCATGAAAACGAAACTAAAAATGTTTAAGATTTACTTTTAAACAGTTTGACCCTAAATACATTAATTGATAATTAAATTACACTTTTGCACCATGAAATGCATCATGTTTTCATGCTGCAAAGTGTAAGAGTAAATGGACTAAACAAAAATCGGATACATTTGCTGTACATTGAAACAAGAAACAAAAACAGGTCTTAATCACTATATCAAAATCATTTAGAGAATCATCTCCTTAACATACTAAGATTCATTGGTACGGAACACCTAATAGAACATTGTTCCATTTAACCTAAATATCCGCGCTGTCGCAAACTGCTTCTTACATTATTGAATTGTTTGTTTAAACAGTTATAAAACAAACAAATATAGGTCGTATTTTAAGACACTTTAAGGCTGAAATAGATTATTTTGCAATTGCATTACAACATACGCTTTCATTCCTTTGGAAAAATCCTGAAGCTTAAAGATTGTGATGTCATCAGTGTTTCTAAAATTATGAATGTTATTAATTGACAATATGACTGCCTTGTTGGCAATGATATTATAAAAAAAGGTAGATATCGCACTATCGCGCGATTATTGTTGAGGACAAATGTAGACAATCGTCGTGACTTCATTTAGTCGGCTAATAGAAGCTAGCGAATAAACACGTTGTCAGAGCGTTTCCGTGAAGTGCTTATTATTACCAAAATGCCGAGCTGTGTGTTATGAAGGTGTAAAAACTATGGTTCCAAAGTAGGTAAATAAAAAGGAAGAGTTACATACCACGGGTAACTATTTATAAGTAACTACGTAATATTTGTATTTTGTCACGGTTTTGTTTCCCATTTACCGAAATTATTAAAAAAGGACAGAGGATAAGATTGTAACTGAAGTGTGACAAGGACTAATAACGGTCGATGGCATGCGTAATAGATTAAATCTCTTTAGCTATCTCTTTCTTTACCATGCATTCCGTATTATCTTTTGCATTCGTAATCGTAATGTATGTATACACCTATAAATAAGTACGTCATGTCATACCGCAACAATATCGAACGCCGTTTAGTATGAAGGTAACCTATCTTTCTATATAATATCATTGCTTGTTGGTCTAATTGTTCACGTATTCAGCTGCCGTATTTAAAATATCAAATTATGTTAACGTACGTTTTATTTCGCCGTAGTTGGCATGTTACGAACAAAATTAATTCATCGGTCAAAAACATAGATCGATGGTAAAAATATATGTATTTCACCGACACAATTAAATAATTGCTTTCTTGATTTAGCATTTTTTTAAATTTTTGTCTCCCTGTCTGTCCGTCTGTCAGTTTGTCTGTTTGTTTGTTCAGGCGGTTGTATCGATTTTGAGGAGACTTTCACTGGCAGAAAGCTAATGACATAAGAAGTAACTTAGGATCTTTTTTTTTAAGACTACCTTCGGTTCTCGGCGTCACTCGCGATTTACTCAGATAGTTTCCAATAAAAATATTTAAGCACTACTTCATAATGCACACGTGATATTTTCTAGATCAAGGTTACTCTGCATCTCATTATAGTAATTCTGCATATTATAGTGCACTTGACCGAATGTTCAAAGTTCAATAACAATAAATGCATTTTAATAAAAGCAACTGCAAATATTATGCATAATCAAGGTCGATTTGTTGAATAAAAATTTAATAAACTATTTAATTTTAAGACGTGTATGTGGTGGTTTTCTCAGAACTATAAGATACTAGCTTTCGCCAGCGGCTCCGCTCGTGGGTATGCCGGATATCGCGACAATGAGTAGCCTGTCCTTAGCAGGCCCTAGATTATTTTGTCTACCAAATTTCGTTCAAAACGGATCAATAGTTTTGGTGTGTAAGCGCAACAGACAAATTAACAGATAGACAGACAGACAGAATTACATTAGCATTTATAATATGATTAGGGATTAGTAAAGATGAATGTTTTAACATCATCCTTACTATCCCTTGCTGGTATGGTATGGTCTCTGGAACCTACAAGGTTTGAAGTGGTAATTTTTGAGACCAATATGTCTGTCAATTACATTCAAATATAATAATATTGGAATGTAATAATAAAAATGATCATTTCATTCAAAAATCAATTATCACAAGTGTGTATAAATGTTGTTATGGGTACAGAATACATTCATCTTTTGTATTCTTCCTGATACTGAATGATGTCTATCCAGTTTACTATCTCTTATACATACTTCTTTAATTTTTTTTAAAATTAGTAGAAATAAGCCTACTATACCACGCTGGATTTCTGTCAAGTTTAATTTATCTTCTTTTTTCTCCTTCCGAATGGGCCGCAAACAGATCCGTATTAAACTTGTCTAGGAACAAGTATCGTGTTCCTCCAACACAAAGGGAGTCCGACCAGGCGAGGTGATCATGCGTGGCGGGCCACGGCCCAACAGTTAATGTTGGGATGCCGTAATCGGACCGAGAACGTCTCTATCGCGGTTCAGGATTCGCGATCCGTGTTTTCTTTTCTTTGTGTTTTTTTTCGGTAGATGGCGCTGTTGTAAATTTCACTTACGCTGCATGTCGAGATCGCCACAAATTCCTTCGTAATATCCAAGGTAGGTAATATCCAATTTGAAATATTTACAATAACGCGAATGAAGTCATAAGTAAAAATTTGCTCTATTTGTTTGCCAGCGATTTATTTTATCAGCATGTTAATAAATTTCAACTCCGAACAAATACATTTGAAGTTTCAAATTGATCGGATTACCAACACATATTTGCGATTTAATCTCAGGATTGAGTTCAAATTTGTTTCAACTTTAAATTGAGTTTAACGGGGCTTAAAGCGAACGTTTGGTTATGTACATACCTTTGAACTGGATATCTGGTGCTACAAGCACCTAATTTATTTACTCAAGATAATGCCTGCATTTTTTATTATCATATAAACCGTTTTCGTAACAGCCTAAAATTTAATTTAATCTAATTCTAGGATCTCGTATAACTTTTTGAACATTACACTCATTTTTTAGATATTTGGCATACCAAAGTGGCTCTACCCTACCTGATGGAAAGCACGAACAGAATCCAAGAGTGGGGGACCACACTATGGCGGCTTAGTGAGATGATTTTTCACGCACAGTTTAAAAGACCCGGGATCATAGTGGGAAGGTAACACATGAGCTGGTAGTGAGTTCCAGCTTTAGACTGCTCGGCATAGGCATAGCCGAACTGTTTCGGTCTGATTCATATTTCTTCCACCCTAAAGCGGTGACTTCCAAGTCCAACACGTATAGAAATATAGAACTGTTTGTTTTGTTCTTCTGCACATATTTAAGATGATATTCTTACTAATCCTTACTAATATTATAAATGCAAAAGTACCTCTATCTGTCTGTTCGTCTTCTTCTGTCATTTTTTTTTACACAGAAAATCTAGATCACGAAAAAAGACATGGGCTACTTTGTATCGCGTTTGTATAAAATTTGTGAAAAGAAAAGTGATAAAAGATTATTATTAGTAAATAAGAATGAAAAATTATATTTATTTACGAGTAAAGGAAAATTATTTTTCTTCTTTTTTTTGAGTACATACAATTCTTCTTCAATTTGAATACAGTATGGAATTAAGGATGAAAGGTATTAGTACTAGACCATCGTTTAGACGATTTGTAGTAGATCTCTATGAGATCAGTCAGAAACTGATTTCTAGATTTATTAACGAAGTAAACCAAACTGTAAACAATTACCTATATATTTTTGTTTGATTATATTGCAGGTTTTGCAAATTTGTTTGCTCAATAGTTTCAAAAGTTGTTAGATAAACAGTAAAACGAAATTCATCGGAATAACGATGCTTCGTTTAAAATATTAATATGGTTTGATCAAAATATTTTATAGCGGTTTCAATTGTTGATTTACTTTTCTTTTATTTTGAACGGCAGGAACAAAAAGAGATGTGTTTCAATTTTAACTGCTATTGACGCTATGACCGTATTCGTCTGTGGCATCATAGCTCAAAAACGAATTGACTGTTTTACATGTACAAATAAATCCCTCAAAGTATACCTTGTATGTTCTGACTTTGCAGTTTATAAATCTCAAGTTTTAAAAAACTAGTTTTTTCTCGATAGTGCAGGAGAAAATATGAAACAAGAAATATTTAATTCTACGTTGTCCTTTCCTTCATCATCATCATCATCATCATCAGCCTATATCAGTCCACTGCTGGACATAGGCCTCTCCCATTGCACACCACTTTGATCGATTTTGGGGTGTCCTTTCCTTACAGATACATTTTATTTTAATAATTCATTGATTCTTCCCACCTGCCAAACATCCCTAGATTGTTTCAGTGGCTTTCTTGAAATATCTTAGTATGTGTTTCTAGTAGCCCTACTGATATCATAAATAAACTAGTTGTCCCAGCGAACTTCGTACCGCCAAACTTTAAAATTCCAGAACTTGATCGCAGCACCACCTACCGGGTCGAATTGCGAATCTAAACCATTCCCAGATCCCCTTGAACACACACAAAAAATTTCATCAAAATCGGTCTAGTCGATTGAGAGAAGTTCAGTGACATACACACTCACAGAAGAATTATATATATAAAGACTAGTTGACCCAGCGAACTTCGTACCGCCCACCTTTAAAATTCCAGAACTTGATCGCATCGCCACCTACCGGGTCCAATTGCGAATCTAAACCATTCCCAGATCCCCTTGAACACACACAAAAAATTTCATCAAAATCGGTCCAGTCGTTTGAGAGAAGTTCAGTGACATACACACTCACAGAAGAATTATATATATAAAGATGTGAATGTAAGATTGTTTGTTACGCTTTCACGCGAAAACTACTCAACCGATCATCATGAAGCTTTGTACACATATTCTTGGAGGTATTAGAAGTAACATAGGGTACTTATTATGAAAAAAAATATTTTTTACGATTTTTTTTACCACGATGTATAGAAATAGACTCGGGCAGAGCCACGGGCGAAAGCTAGTATTACTATAAAATTATGACCGATTTTGGTCGATAAGAGTGTGATAACCGTTACGACCCACTTTCACTGACCCACATATTTAAATCAATGAAAACGATTAACTATAAAATATTTTCCTCTGTTTAGTTAGAATTTTGAAAAAATATGCTAGTCATTTATTACTTTTATTACTAGTCATTTATTAAATCTTTTTAGTCATTACTAAAAAACCCATAAACTTCTTTACGTACATTTTTAAATGTTTGGGTATAATGGGAATACTAAAGTATATTTATTATATATTTTTATTACATGTGAAAGTAATGTTTTAGAATTATTTTAGACAAGTTATTGCCCGCTAGCTATTGCTATAATTGTTACGACGTTTACGGAGGACTGGCGTGCGGTGGAACTAACTGGAAGAGAGCGGCGAGCGGTGGGGCCAACCCGGATAGGTGCGACATCGCATCCAAGAACCGACACTCGCTTTTGGGATTCACCGTGGACGGATCGACTTCCTTTTATTCTTCTTGTACCTATGATAAATCGTACCTCAATAAACGATCAGCATTACAGTCCACTGCCTTTTATTGCGTTCGTATGAACCCTAAACAATAATAAATAAATAACAACCCCTAGATAAACAAGGAAGTCAAAATCGGTTCGGCAGATCCAGAGATTTACTTCTTTATAATTTTAGAATAGACAATTTTAAAATCACCTGAATATAAATCTTGAAATATTTAGATTTAATAAAAAAATACAAACTCAATGTTTCAGTAAAGGAATATATGTATGACTAATTTTGGTTGCCGATAATCCCCACTTTACTCCAGTTATTTCCTCTCTATTTCTTCCGGTATTCAAAGTGAAGGATACAGAAAAATATTCTAATAAATTTCGTTCCCATGGCCTAATTATACCCCACCTGTAATCTTTAACATTAAGGGTCACATAGGGTGTAATAAAACCGTCACGCTATAGATTCTAAGAAAATTTACGACTGCAACAAAAGTTTTATTAGAACAAGCAAATTCCAACGTAACTTGACCTCAATTTGGATTAATTTCGAACAAAAATTGAGAGCAACTTCTGTGTCTGTTCGAAGTATTGAAGGTCCATTGAAAATGGTCTTGTCAGAATATAAGGCGGGTATTTTTGGAGGCTTCTTATCTTGTATTGCTTTGGTTCTTGCATCATACGGTATAAACTCAATAAAAGTGTTGTTCGAAGTTTCAAACCAAAATTTGTTACGGATAATATACAGAAGTTTCTTTGAAGGGAAAGAGTATTCATTAGGGACATTTTCTTGCTTACTTTTTCTGTATATATTCACAGTTGTTTGGTATAGGGTGATGAATAACCCTAAATACGAGATGAATTCGAATGGTGAATTAGTTGACAGTATATTTGAGGGCACTAACTTCCTAAGCCCCGCCGCACATGCCCACACTCGCACTCGTTCACGACATTGGCGGACACCTGTGTGTCCGCATTGCTTTCACGAGTCGTACCTACATCAGTCAGTGTGCCTACCATTCATATACGAAAACGAAGCAAGAAAAAAAATATGGAAGAGCATTATATGTCCAAAAGGAAAATACATGGAGAATTCAAATTAACTTTTGAGTTTTCAGGCGGTCAGTAGCCGACACGCGCGTGCACGCTCATGTACGCGCCTGCGTCGACACGTGAGAGCAAATGCGGAGTTTGGTACTGCGCCATAGGTTTTAAATACTGCCACTCGCATTGGTCGTCACGAGGTGACGACCAATGCGAGTGTGGGCATGTGCGGCGGGGCTAATAAGGATTGCCAGAGATGTTTATGGCGAGCGAAACCGATGTTTAATCATGCTCTCCGATGCACTGGCGTGTTATTCTCAGTCACAGTCACTAACGGGTGTGATTTATCAAAAGACCATTCATCATTCTTTTTCTGGTAACCATTCCAATAACCATTAGGTAGTATAGCCAAGCTGATTTCAGCACGACTGGGCTGGCTCGCCCGGAGCAGTACTACCCTCAAACAGAAGACCATCCTAAAAAGGATAGCATACTTGCTGTCGTATTTCGTTGGTGAGTGTGAGACCGGAAGCCCGATCATGGGTCGCCTTGCTGCATTGCTAAATGCTAAATGCTAATATTACTAAATGTTAACTTTTCACCTAAAGCTTTGTATATGCCTTTACTATTTTCTCTTCCTTCTTATCTATACATCTATATAAATGAATAAAATAGGAGTTCCTGTAATATCAAATGTACTGTTTTTACTAAACGCATAGTAAAGTAGGTATATATTAAATCATAAAGGCTTGTTCATTATTATTTTGTGGGATTACAACAATTACCAGTAAACACCGCGGGATTCAGCTAGTAGTGAATAAATCGAAGAAGCTTTAAAACAATTATTCCATCACAAGACATAACAGTAAGGTCTTAGATTCATATTTAGGTATACAGGCAATTCGCAGCAAAGACAGCTGTTAGCTAAGGTCCATTATAATTTATTTGGTGGTAATTCTAGGACAACAACTTGTAAATCAAAATAATATAGGTCACTAGATATGCCAAAATAAACAAAGAAATAATTTATTTACAAAAATATCATCGAATTGCTCATAGCCGAGTGGCTTTACGTGATTTGAAACAATCACCGAGGGCAAGCAACGACGGCGTGGTCAGTATCTAGATGGGTGACCGTTTGTGACATGATATTTAATTAGCGTTTCCGTGATTCGGAGGTCACGTTAAGCATTCGGTCCCGGTTGTATAGCAGTCGTGACGCCTAGTTGGAGGCGGGCTTGTCTGTACCCAATCCGCACTTGGCCACCGTGGAGACGTATGGACTTAACCCTTTTCTGAGAAGAGATCCGATCCCAGAAGTGGGACATTATGGGTTGTTGATGAATATTACATTGGCTAACACCGCGGCACTCAGCTAGGATATAATACTTTACAAGGTAAAAGGTCTGTATAGTAATCTTTATTTCAGTTTGTAGAAATCCTTATGTGGATGTAGTTATAATAAATGTAGTATTAAATCAACGTTTGAATCATATCTGATTCTAGCAATAATAACTTCATACATTTATTTACGAAAATTTGATCTCAAATAACCTGTGCCAAGGTAACCTGAATGCTAACAAACATTTATATATAAATTTAAAATATATAAATATTTTGGACCAGCTGAGTCCCTCGGTATTTTAATTTTTAATCACAATTATATCTCATCTAGTATTTAAATGACCCTGCGGCTTATACAAGCGACTAGTTAATAACTTAGATAGGTGTGCGATATATCCTGTGGGAGCGATTTGTTTTCGTGTCGACCGGTTTTAGGAAGTTCGTTAGTTATTATCGCGGAATTTTACAAGTCTTGTTAGCGCGAAGTCATTATAGGTTTAGTGTCATATTTAGATTTGATACAATGACTATGACAGTAATAGTAGTTAGTAGTGATAGAGTAGAAAGAAACATTACAAAATCGATGTAGGTATATAACAAATCTCTTTAGTAAAATTAATGAAACTTGCTGTAGGTTTAGTAATTGATGTTTTAATTGTACATGTTTACTGTATCAGTAGGAATATATTGAGTTATAAAGTAATTGTGTGATAAAAGAAGCACATATACGCTCATGCGCACTTACATATTTTGTACACATTGTCTGGAAAACCAAGAAACATATATATTTTAAAAACACTATTTTGTAAATACATTTTATTTAACTAACTATAACTAAAAATATATTTTTTATATTTTTCACTAATCCGAACCCAATTATAACAAACTATAATAGTGGACCTTTTTCCAACCATGGTTTTAAAGGCTATCTTCGTCAACTTACTGCGACTCACTGCTGGGAATAGTACAGAGTTACGAGAGTACGGTTTACAGAGTAACTAATTACTCTGTAAACCGTGTCGTCATGCAAGTTAGAACAAAAAGTGATTCACTTGCCTACTATTCCCTTAATTAGAACCGCAAAACTCTAAATTCACGTTTTTGTATCAGTGTCTCAGTTTCACAAAGCTAAGAAATGCTCAAGAACAGAAAATAAATTGTAAACTTTGGAAGCTCTTGGGCGGTTATTTATTTGAATGTTAATAGACTGCTTCCTGTGTTCTTAAGGGCAATCAAATAAGATTACTGTCTTGTCAACTTACGAGGTCCTAGTGTCCCTTTAACTTAATTACATCATACCTCTGTATTTATTAGCTGCTAGTCGTATCTGAGCCAATATACTTAAATAGTAAAGGAATAGATACTACATATGGAAAGCAGGCGGTTGAAATGTAGGCGTTTGAATTTTAGGATAAGATCATTAAAAACAGATTTAAATTTACACAGAATATCAAACTGTGTTTAAAATGAGTCCCCTGTCAGTGTTGGAATCGTACGATCTAAAAAATCCTAACTGGTATTGACATGAAACGTAATAAAACCAGAAAAAAACCTATACCAGATACGTTGTGATACATACAACGCCCGCATGTGTACAACTTCGTGAATATTTCTAAAACGAATGAATCCCAAAGTGTGAATATAGGTAATGACATTTTTGTCACTACTCTTGGTGATACGTGTGTTTTTTTAATATATTATATACAATGACAAATTTACGTATTTGGGTCATCTAATAAAAGGCGAATACCGCTGCCCATGCACACATGCATCTCAACACTAACAAATAAATTGTTGTTTTACCATTTCAAGACTGTTAAACTGTAAACTGATAATTTCCTTTGTGATATAAGTTTCGTGTAAAAAATGTACATTCTTGGTGAGCTATCTAAATATCTAATGTGATAATGTAAATAATATATCAATAGACAAATAAATAAATATTTCGGACATCTAACACAACGATATACAGTTCCAAACTGAGCTTAGCTTGTAATGGGTAACTCTCTTTTAACTTTATTATGGGTATTTAGAAAACCTTATACTTTTTTGTCAATACATACAAATTACTCATAGAAAACAAACTACGAAACATATTTTTATAGAAGCAAAGCCACGCTGATTGCAGCATTAACGGGCCGACACAATCAGGATGCTAGTAACATCGCATAGTAGACCAAATTAAAATATCAGCATTCATGCTAGCGTATTTCGTTGAGTGCCGTAGACCGTAGGCCCAATGATGCAAAAGCGTCTCATCAGGCTGCTATAGTGTCAGCCATACTGGATTGTCTGCCTTCACAATGAGGATAGTAACCATTACTCTTGAATTCTACTCATTCTTTCCATCAGGCAGAGTAGAGTCATCTTGGCCGCCTTATTTTATAAATATAAACAAATATTTACAGATCATTCAATCATTTGTACCGTCCTGGGACTTGAAGCTATCGATTTACTTCAGACTGTCCAATTGTTGACTGGAAAAAAAAGTGAAGGTAACAACAACTTTTATAGATTATTTTTAATGTACATGTTTTCAATACCTGTGCTAACACTAGTGTAAAAATAACTACCTATCCATCTATTAAGCTCGACAATGTTTATGTTCCTATGTCAATACTTAAGACGCATCGTATCTTTGTGATTTGTTATTAGAAATTTGTGAAGTCGACCAAGTAGTTTCAAAGAACAAAATAAAGAAAAGAAAAAAGAAACTGAAAACAACAAATTTGTTTGGTGGTGTCGCGGGGATTTGAAATAAACATACATGAAACAGATACAAAGAACACCCAGACTTAGAACAACAATTTGTGAATTACACAAAGTACTGTTCCACGTGGGATTTGAACACACGAAACTTGGTGCAGTGAAACAAACTGTTTTTTTTTTAGCAATGCATGTTTCTCATTGAATTTGATTTTGTAACATGATCGAATCCTACATTATAGTCAGTGAAGTAAATAGAATTGAACAAATGAGGCCTACACATATTTTCAAGAATATTCGCAGGAAAGTAGCTACATAGTTTTTTCATCAGAATCTAAATGTCATATGTCTAAGTGATATATCTAAGATACATGAGTTACCGCTCATAAGTAATCAAAAATAGCAAAAGTTGGAATCCTTTGGGAATGTAATCATTTTTTTTTCTAGTAAAACTTCGAGATTATGTCCAGTGGTACGCAGGTGTCGTATTTTTTTTGTTGTGTGCAAATTCTCCCGAATACCATAGTTGATGGCTATGTCGATCTCGAACCGACTAAAACCGCACACCGTTTCGGGTACTATATAATTTTAACAAAAAGGAACCGACTTCAATGAAAAACTATTCCGAGTACCCAAAATCGCGACAATTGTGCCTATATTTGAAGAGTTCCCTCGATTTCCTTGGGATCCCATCATCAGATCTCGACATGGTGACGATGGGACCACCTGTGAGCTACGCCCATTCCAATGCAAAAAGAATTTTTGAAATCGGTTCATAAACGACGAAATTATCGCTGAACATACATAAAAAAAAAAAAAAAAAAAAAAAAAAAAAAAGATTCCGACGAATTGAGAACCTCCTCCTTTTTTTTGAAGTCGGTTAAAAACGAGGAACCACGTGTACCCTCGAAAGGAAGTCCCTGGAACACGCAGCAGTAATTTACCACTAATTTTCGATATGCAGGTGGTCCTAGAGTTTTTAGATATTTTTGACCAGGTGTTTAAGGCATTCAAAAAATTTGTCAGTTGCCTCTTTCATGGTATCCTGATATAGAAATAAATACCTGGTCATTTAACAACGTGTAATTCTTTCAAAGTCACCTGTTTGGCAGAAAGTCTTTCAGAATGATCTGTCTTTTTTAATATTTATTTTTACAAATTTTCAGAATGCATCAAAAACACAGTCCAAATTGTTTACTAGATCTCCCACTATATCATGATAACTGATATGCAATCGAAGTAATGTTTTACATTGCATTAGGTTTTTTCTAATTTCTTCCTTGCATTAGAATGAATAGATTGGGTAAAGGAAGAGGGTAAATTAATAAAAGTAAATTAGATATTGCGCTGAAAGTCGACACTTCATACAGCTACAGAGCTCGTACGAGAGGTCAAGTACATTTTTGTCTGTACCATACTGCTGCAATATATCCACTGTTATAATCTTATTCATTAAAAAGTTGGAAGGGGCTTAGTAACAACCTAAGTTTTTACAGTTTTGTTTCAAAAATATAGAAGTAATTTGTGAGGTTATAAAGGGTAATGGTAACCTGTATTTACTGTATCAAATTTTAATATTCTTTCACCAATAGAAAGCCTCATTATTTGGAAGTCTCATAAACTACATATTAACACGTGAAATAAGTACCCTGACAACCGTCATACATGTTGGTGGTATCGATTGTAAAAGATAGTTGTCTAATAAAAGTGCGTTGCGATATTTTAACTCCTTTCCGTTCGTATCAATATCCATAGTACATGGACAGCGGTATATACCTAAAATCAGGTGACCCGTCTGACCAAAAAAACTGTGTATACATTGAATACTTTCGCATTTATAAAACAAACTTTACAAGTAGTGTAGCATTGTCTATTCTCCAATTGTTACAAGTCTTTGTCATTTTGAAATTGTTCTGATTAAAAGCAAATTTAAGTCATTAGTCTATTGAATAGAGTTTCAACCTACAGAATCTGATCACAAGTCATACGCTATTATTTATACGTTCACCGTTTGTTTTACTACAGTTCGTATTTCAGGATACACATGTACTTCAAGATAATAGTAACTCTTAATTAAGCTTTTCATCCTGATGCCACAGGTTGTTAAATTCTCTTTTTACATTTCTGGAATTAGCCACACTCGTCCTTTGTTTCACTAATAATTGTTTTTGTGAAGTTACTGGTTGCAAGCCATTAAAGTTTCCCAGGTAATATTCTTTTACTAGTGTCTTGAAAGCTATTGTAAACTGAATTATTTTTTCTTTTACAACTAGAATTATCAGTGGCTTACTTTCAAATAATCTGAAACATTTAATTATGAATTCAAGGAAGTTTAAAATATTATTAGATAAATATAATCTTCTAATCCAAAGAACTAAAATATTTTAAATTAAATGTTAATTATAATTTTCTTTTCCATCTGAATATTACATACAATTAAAAAATCAAATTCCGTATGACTTCCATACGTTAATTTGTCAAAATTGTCCAATTAACATTAATTATTTTGCTAGTACGACGTGCCAACACAAAGTTTCTAATAGATTGATTCCAATTAAATTGTCTTAATCAAATTGGGATGAATAATTTAATAGTAGCTATAATCCTTCACTGACACGGTCTATTATGTACTATGTTACTATTAATTTAGACTAAATAAGGTACGCAATATCCATATTATCACACTACAGAGAGATTGTAATACATGGGAGGAGGTAGCGTACTCCCATCTTAAAGGCCAGCAACGCTTCTGTAACTCCTCTGGTGTTTCAGGTGTCCATGGACGGCGGCAATCACCTACCATCAATTGATTCGTCTGCTCGTTTGCCCCTATTATAAAGAAGCCAAGTGCAAATCGGACTCGCCCATGAAGGGTTCCGTAGCAGCAAGTAACATCATTATAAAAGTTCTTGTAGTTCGTTGTAACTTTGATCGATGTTTTATATTAGTGTATTGATTGAATGAAAGGTCAATTGCGGTTTACGATTTATGACGTATTAAAAAAAAACTAATTACCAGATCTCGTCCAAACCAATTTTCGTTGATAGTTTGCATGGTAATGTATAACATATATTTTTTTTAGTTTTATCACTCTCTTATTTTAGAAGTTACAGGGGGGGGGGGGGGGACACATTTTTACACTTTGTAAGTGTCTCTCGCGCAAACTATTCAGTTAAGAAAAAAATGATATTAGAAACCTCAACATCATTTTTAAACACTTATCCATAGATCACACGTATGGGTTTGATGAAAAAAAATTTTTTGAGTTTCAGTTCCAAGTATGGTCCCACCTCCAAAGTGTATTGTTTTTTATATTTTATGTGAAAATCTTAATGCGGTTCACAAATTACATCTACTTACCAATAGTAGTATAGTTTCAAAAGTATAGTTCTTATGGTTACGGAAAAAAGTGGCTGTAACATACGGACGGACAAACAGACTATCTATATCTACATCTATAAGGGTTCCGTTTTTTGCCATTCGGCTACGGAACCCTAAAAAGATCCACAGAACTGCTTGAAAAGTCGATTTCGTATTCAGTTTTTTATTTCAAAATACATGAATATAATTGAGAAAACCATAATTTAGTTACTACCAATACCCTGACTTGTGTTTCAGTGTAACATTGTTTGTTTTGTTTTGTCTTTTTAATATTTTAAATTGATTTAACATAGATCGAGATTGATAATTGTAGTCTATATACCGTACACCATCAATTATCTCAAACGCGCACCACAAATAAAGATTTATTTCCACAGATACCATTTGATTTGGACGGCCGCAAAAGCTGTCGAAGCCATTTGTATTTGCTCTTTGATCCACGGAATTGGCCAACCGAAAACTTTGTCGAATTGCATTTTTGGGATCGGCTTAAATTCACTCTCTGTGTTCTTGAAACAGCAAAACCTAGAGCTTATTGTGGAGTTTGAAAGTACAGTAACGTTTGCTACACTTTCTTTGCGATGAATTATAAAACAGCATGAAATTATGAGTTATGAGAATTAATTTATGAGTAAGGTAAACAGTTAGTAAATTAATAATATAAAATTGTTCTACTGGCTTAGTCAAGTTGCAAACGTTTCTCGATTTTAGGGTTCCGTTGCCAAATGGCAATAAACGGAACCCTTAAAGATTCGTCATGTCTGTCTGTCTGTCTGTCCGTCCGTATGTCACAGCCACTTTCCTCCGAAACTATAAGAACTATACTGTTGAAACTTGGTATGTAGATGTATTCTGTGAACCGCATTAAGATTTTCACACAAAAATAGAAAAAAAAAATCGGGAGTCCCCATACTTGAAACTGAAACTCAAAAATATTTTTTTTCTTCAAACCCATACGTGTGGAGTATCTATGGATAGGTCTTTAAAAATGATGTTTAGGTTTCTAAAATCATTTTTTTCTAAACTGAGTAGTTTGCGCGAGAGACACTTCCAAAGTGGAAAAATGTGTGTGTCCCCCCCTGTAACTTCTAAAATAAAAGAGAGATAAAGCTAAAAAAATATATGATGTACATGCATGTAAAGTTCCAACGAAAATTGGTTTGAACGCGATCTAGTAAGTAGTTTTTTTTAATACGTCATAAATCATCAACCGCAATTTACATTTTTTTCAATCAATACACTATTATTAAAACAAGGATCAAAGTTACAACGAACTACATTTTTTTATATGATGTTACTTGCTGCTACGGAATCCTTCATGGGCGAGTCCGACTCGCACTTGGCCGCTTTTTTATTCTATTTTTCTATTCTCTTGTTTCATTGGCTAATACTTTATTTTGATCACGTGACTGAGTGACATTAGACAATGATACAAGAGAATAAAATTGAAACTAGGCTGGCTGTATCATTAATTATGTATATCTTTATATATCTTTATATTTATCTTTACATATATAATTCTTTTGTGAGTGTGTATGTCACTGAACTTCTCTCAAATGACTGGACCGATTTTGATGAAATTTTTTGTGTGTGTTCAAGGGGATCTGGGAATGGTTTAGATTCGCAATTGGACCCGGTAGGTGGCGCTGCGATCAAGTTCTGGAATTTTAAAGTTGGGCGGTACGAAGTTCGCTGGGTCAACTAGTATATGTATATATATATATATATCTTTATATATATAATTCTTGTGTGAGTGTGTATGTCACTGAACTTCTCTCAAACGACTGGACCGACTTTGATGAATTTTTTTGTGTGTTGAACACAGGGGATCTGGGAATGGTTTAGATTCGCAATTGGACCCGGTAGGTGGCGCTGCGATCAAGTTCTGGAATTTTAAAGTTGGGCGGTACGAAGTTCGCTGGGTCAACTAGTATATGTATATTTATCCACAATATTCTTGATACATATCAACCAGCCAAAGTGACTCCTTAGATATCAAACATGAGTAGAATTTAAGCTGTCACTGCTAGTTGGTTTTCTGTGAGGGGGTAATTACAATTCCAGGGACTTCCTTTCGAGGGTATACCTGGTTCCTCGACTCATAGTACCCGAGA
Source organism: Phragmatobia fuliginosa (assembly GCA_932526445.1). Classification (NCBI taxonomy): domain Eukaryota; kingdom Metazoa; phylum Arthropoda; class Insecta; order Lepidoptera; family Erebidae; genus Phragmatobia; species Phragmatobia fuliginosa. The sequence goes on from OW052057.1 coordinate 11,136,054, forward strand.
CGGCGTGCGGTTTTAGTCGGTTCGAGTCCGACTTAGCCACCAACTGGTGGCATCCGTGGGGATTCCCGCATGAAAAAGAAAAAAAAAAAAGGGGGTAATTACACCCCGTTCGAGTTGGCCTTCTGTAAGATATACTGATATAATGTAAATATTTATAGATGTCTTTATATAGTCTGGTTACCATAGTAGGGTCTTGACTAGTTGGAGATCAGACAGTTGTTCTTGAGTTGTTTATTAATATTATATAAGCGTTTCTAGTTTATATTGCGCAATGTTGATGATGAATTAAAGAGTCAATTGAAATAAATGAGAACAGATTAAAAGAGATAAATAAGATAATTACGTCATTCTTCTTCTTATCCTGTCAATGGCAACACTTTACACGGTTTTGGCCCAGTGCTCGGCAACGTGGATTGCGTTTGACCTTGCTTAAGGCTTGATGAAGTTACGTCATGATGATGATGATGATTGTTGAAAGTTATATCACAATCTATTTTATTAGTAACTTGTATTTTATGTGTATAAACACACACATATATCAATCATAACTGCAGATGATTCGTACATCCTATTAATATTATAAACACGATAGTTTGTGAGTATGTATGTATATTTGTCACTCTTTCACACAAAAACCATTGAACGGATTTGAATGAAACTTTACAGAAATATAGCTTATATATCAGAATAACACATAGGCTACTTTTAAATCATTATACAGAAAACTGTACTTGAAATTTTTGCATGGCAGTACACTGTTGGTTTTTAAATAACACAATAAAAATATTGCAAATAAAAAGCTGAAAACGAGACGAGATAGAAAAGTAATTAGATATTTTGGAATAAGATGGATATTAGTAATAAAACCGTTTCTTTGCATGTTACCCGTTTCAGAGACATCGTCAGCCAAGACGAATATTAAGCGCCAGGGTTGTCAGATCAGAGAAAATAGAGTAAATTTTTTAAAAGAAGGCCATTTCATCCTTAAAATGACCTTCTTTTAGTTTTATTGTTGATTTTAGCACGATGGAGTCAAATGATTGACTTTGTGCCTAATGATGCAAAAGAACCTCACTAGGCGGTCATAACTTGACCATGCTGCAATGACAATGAGAATATTGACAAACATATTTGGTTTCTAATTACACTTTTCATCTGGCAGAGTAAAACCATTTTGGTAGGCTTAAATATCTATATATAAAAATAAATATTACATCACATACAATCAAATTCAAGGAAACTGTATCCCCTTAAGCATTCACATATTTTAGTCTAATTGTATTGTTGTGGCATGACAGTGCCAAGAGACTGCTAGTCAACAATCTTATCTTATCTTATTTATATATAAATAAAAAGCGGCCAAGTGCGAGTCGGACTCGCCCATGAAGGGTTCCGTATCAGCAAGTAACATCATATAAAAGTTCTTGTACTTCGTTGTAACTTTCATCGATGTTTTTATACTAGTGTATTGATTGAATGAAAGGTAAATTGCGGTTTACGATTTATGACGTATTAAAAAAAAACTACTCACTAGATCTCGTTCAAACCAATTTTCGTTGGTAGTTTGCATGGTAATGTACAGCATATATTTTTTTTAGTTTTATCACTCTCTTATTTTAGAAGTTAGAGGGGGGGGACACACATTTTTCCACTTTGGAAGTGTCTCTCGCGCAAACTATTGAGTTTAGAAAAAAATGATATTAGAAACCTTAACATCATTTTGAACACCTATCCATAGATAGGTATAGGTATTTTGAACACGTATAGGTTTGATGAAAAAAAAATTTTGAGTTTTGATTGTTTTTTTTCTATTTTTATGTAAAAATTTTAAGGCGGTTCACAGAATACATCGACTGACCAAGTTTCAACAGTATAGTTCTTATAGTTTCGGAAATAATTGGCTGTGACATACGGACGGACAGACAGACAGACAGACAGACAGACAGACTTGACGAATCTATAAGGGTTCCGTTTTTTGCCATTTGGCTACGGAACCCTAAAAAAAATGAATTGCTGTTCGTTAGCCTCGCTAAAACTCGAGAACGGCTGGACCGATTTCACTAATTTTGTTCTTGAATTATTTGTGGAAGACCAGAGAAGATTTAAAAGTTGAATTTATAAAAATGAATTGCATTTTTTTATTAATTATGGATTCCTATTCTTTGTTTTATGTTTATTTTATACAAAAGTGTAGGTCTTCTATTTATCGATTGAGGTAGTACGAAGTCTGCCAGATCAGCTAGTATAATATATGTAAGTTTTAAATCGATGCATAATTGTTTAGTGAACATAGGGACATAAATTTGTGGACATATTTTACACACGGTTAATCGCTCATTTCTGAGATCTCATATGATACTAATAAGTCGTAGACAAAAATTCGAAAACTGGTCCTTTAGAACAAGTGTGCTTACTGAAATGAGTTAGTGGTTCTATAGCCTTCCCAAATTTCTTAGGTAGACTAATACCAGTATGACAAAACGATGACTGGGGATGTTATGTCATCTGTATGGATTTGTCGACTTAATACAATGCTCTCTTATTCAAAAGGTTACCCTAGCTCTTATCTGTACTCACATAGTTTCTATTTAAAAAATATTCATGGACTTCAAACAAAAGTCACCTAAGTGGTTTGTTTCCATTTCTGCCTAGAGTGAGTCTCAAGAGATGCCAGTGTCTTCTAGCTGTAAGTACAAGGAGTTACATATCTGTAAAAGATTTAATTACAAAAATAAATATCATCACCGATATATACACTGCAAAATTAAATAATATTGTATTTTTTAAATCTATAGTAATTGTCTAATAATATAATTTTTTTAAAGAAAATATACCTGTGTGACAACCCTAAATAGCCTGTTTCATTTTCACCTCAGTGTCTGGGTTTATTCAGCTCCGCGTGTCGCGGGCCTTATTGCTTTAGTAATTTAAGGCCGCACAAAATAATAGCATTTTATACGGTAGAATAATGTAAAGATTTTTTTATCTACCAACCTTGGATCTTGTTTTTAGGGCTATTGTTTTATTATATTTTGAATTTAGTATCATAGCGGTTAGTAACAGTGGATGTACCTAAGAATTCAGTATTCGTGTCGTTGCATTTCGTTAGTATGTACGAGGCCGAAAGCTCAATGATGCAGAAGCATCTGGAACACTCACTAGGCCGCCATGAGTCACTGATGCATTGTGTGAACTCACAATGAGTATGGTGACCAAAAGTCTTGATTTCCACTCATGATTTCCATTAGGCAGAGAAGAGTTACTTTGGCAGGGTCATATATGAAAACATATAGTTAGGGATGTATAAAATATTGCTGGTCATTTCCTTTATAGGCAAGTATTTAGTATTCGTCTGCCAACATTCCTCGTGGCCGGTAGTATTCTATACGATTTGTGTTTCTGTGTTTCTAAAAGTACGGTTACATCTCCTGAGTATATGTTTGTTGTATTTGTAGTCTGGTGTTTCAATTCTGTATCTATGCTAAGTATAATTACTAAGTAAATCAGTTGCAAGAGGTTATAATTTTTTTTAATATAAAATCTATTCATCATCATCATCAACAGCCTTCAATAGTCCACTGCTGGACATAGGCCTCTCCATAGAAAGGAGGTTTTGGCCTACTATACCACGCTGGCTAGACGGATTGGTATAGGGTTGGTTTCAAGTTTTCCTTCTCTTTGCATAGATGTTGTCTTGCGTAGTTTATCCCTTAGTTGCTTTTTACGTCACCCACGGGATGAATAGGGGTGGTGACACTCTGTATACTTAATCCGTCACCACACGGACAAAAATCTATTCTACTCTGCAAATTATTGTTTTTCAATTCAGAACTAGCTGAGTCCCTTGGAGTTTCTCGTGGTTGTTCTGTAAATTGGCCGCCAAACGAAGCTAGTCCATAAAAAGTTAGCCTTAGTTACTTCTTAGCTCATCAGCTTTCTGCAAGAGAAAGTCCCGTTAAAATAGGTCCAGCCGTTTCAGAGATTACTAGGAACAAAAGAGAGACAGGCAAAATAAAAAAAACCTTTTTGACTTTGATATGCATTTGTCGGCGTATCGATAATTTTAGCTGGCAACACTGTGAAGTGTCTGAAGGTAAGACACTGACGCAACACCGGGCACTGGCGCGTGCGACCGGTGACCGCAGGAATGGGAATCATTGACACTTTAAAATAATAATAACGCGATTAAATGATTGATTTTAGTCGATTACTTTCATGTCATAAGTCATAGACAAGGATCACAGGTGACAATGATTTTATCCCATCCCTAGATGATTATTGTTCGTTCATTCGTTCATGAGTTCCTTTAAAACTGGAACGTCGTCGTTGACGAGGATAGTTATCGCGGATCATCTCGTGTGAGCACCACGTGTTCGGTGGAGTGTCTTATTTAAAATTATTAATCATGGACTGCTATTCAATGTCCTAACTGTATTTCGTGATCGAGGGCTTCAATAAAGTGAATGTACGAGAACATTCTCCTCACCCGCTAAACTCACGTCTACCCTCAATTAGAAATATGAGGCCTACTAACGTTCCCAGTGGATTCAAGATTTAACACATTTATTAAAAAACTGTTAGTTTGATATGAAATATCAAATACAGATACTTCAATTTAATTTATTTGCAGAGTATAAATTATGCTTCTATAACCTAAATATATATATACTAGCTGATGCCCGCGGCTCCGCTCGTGTTCTAGGGGTTTAAAAAATAAATGTTGGCTGATTCTCAGACCTACCCGATATCAGGGGGGTGTCACTCCGCAGTTTAGGCATAGTCGGCCGGCTGCCTGCCGAACGAACAGACATCGTCAGAACAGTTAAGAGTTACACGATAGAAAGAGACGCAATTGTAGGTAAATATAATCGTAGTGATTCGGCGCTGTGCGATCTGAATTGAACTTAATCTTTTGACACCGAGGGTATCTATAACTTTATTTTACTTTTCGGAGTGAATCTTCTGTACTGGTACTATTATGTATTCTGTGCGGATATGCACAAAAAAAAAAACATAAAAACCAGCCCAGTCGTTTTGGAGGAGTATGGTAACTAACATTGTAACACGAGAATTTTATAAATAGGATTTTAATATATTTTGGTCACATCAACATAAATGTCCGATCAAGTTCTTAATCTTCATTATTCTATGTAACACCAACTGAAGCTTGATTACTTCCTCCCGTTTATAAACGAAATGAAAAGACAGTTGGATCATTATCCGTATTCAGCGACTTGTCACCATTGATAGATGAGTTGCTGACGACATCTTAATGATACAATATGTGGATCTGCCCTTATTCCATTTTATCCTTTATTTTTTTACACAAAACCGGATTGTTGTAGATTACCCGGATGTGATATTACCGGGGATAAATCACGTGTTTTTGGACGTAATACTGAAGGTATTTCTAAACGAAAATTGGGAAATTGTTGACTTTACTTTTTTAAAATAATAACCTTTTTTTTAGAGCTTGGCTCATGTAAAATAATTTGTGCTGACTTGGGAAACTCTACTTTGCTTTTTTTCCTGGTGGAATATACTTTATTTATGTCTATCTTTATTGTAGCATAATAAAAATTTATGTTTATTTTCAATACAGTCTAGAACTGAAGTGTATGGGTATGAGTAGTTTTACACTATTATGTATTCTTTGGTTTTACTCTGTATTCCTAATCTATGTAATCGATGTGTTTTTAGGATTCTGATTATATAACTATCAGACCCCGTTGGTCTCGTAGTTAAGCAGTCAAGCAGTCAGCAGTCAAGTAAAATGTCATAATTGTCTATTAGACAAGACACGATTATTTCAAATCCATGTGCCATTTTAATAATATTTATTGTTAATACTTTAATAGATGGATCAATACATCAATACTTATAAATATAACACAAAAAAACATGATTTTTTGCTTTATCTAATAAAATAACATGTAATTATTAAATTCTATTCTTAATTAACAAGAGTCACTATTCGAACAGGCTGCATTCTTAAATTCTATTGCTTCATCCCTACTAATATTATAAATGCTAAAGTAACTCTGTCTGTCTGTCTGTTACGCCTTCACGCCTAAACCACTGAACCGATTTTGATGAAATTTGGTATGAAGATAGAGCTCAATTTGGGAAAGGACATAGGATACTTTTTATCGCGAAAATAAAGGTAGAAGGGTTTGAAATAGGGGACGAATATTTTGTCGAAATTCCTTATTATCAAACAAAAAATCATGTAAGATTGTTTAATCTACCTTTACCGTGTCGCGCGATATATACGAATTCCACGCGGGCGAAGCCGCGGGAGGAAAGCTAGTTTTAAATAAAATAGTATATAGCCTGAGAAATGACATAAGATACTTTTTACATAGAAACGAGCGAAAAGAAACTTTGCATGTATCCGTACAAATAAATAAAATAAAATTGTCTCTAAGTAACATAAAATTTTTAACAGTTTTTTTACAGTGATTTATTCAGCCGTCTGTCCTGATTGAGTAAAAAAACACCTATACATCCAAAGTTTCCTCCCTCATCATACATTTTCTCGTTTATAATCTCAAATATAAAATTATATTCATATAAGCTTTCTAATCAATACATATCTTCAAACTTTCAACTAAATCATAAATTTACTCCAAACTTTCCACATTCAAGTTCAAAAGAGTAAAAATTTCAAATCGGAACAAAATATACAGCTAAGTACGCATGGGGCTGTCGGCGCCTCAAATTGAATTCCATTCACCATCGCACATGAAACATTCAGTTAGAATTTCAATGCGCTCACTGCGAAACCTGCCAAAAATATGTACGGATGTGGTGGTAAAGAAAAATAAATAAAACTTTTGCAAAACTAAATTATTTACCATGAAATGGACGAAACTAGATCATAATTATAATAAAGAATGTGAAAATTAGGTAGTGTAGATTTTAGAAAATTGTTTTAGAGTATAACATTCAAATAAATTGTTATAACAATTAGTTTAAGATTTTGCTACCATATGTTAATCTTCAAGTGCCTCAGTTAAGATATTTAAATCTTTTTGTATCGTTAAGATGTTATCATAAATAAATGTAAAGTTATTCACTTTGATTTTATTGGTAATGTACAGGAACGGGTGACGTGTTCCTCCAGCACAAAGGGAGGATCCTCCGACCAGGCGAGGTGATCATGCCTGGCGGGCTACTGCCCAACAGTTGATGAAGGGATGTCGTTTATATGCTAATCGGCGCGAGAATGTCACTTTCGCGATTCAGGATTAGTAATTACTCCGTGTAGTTTATTACGTGTTTCCTTCGTAGTTTAGTGTTTCTTCGCTAGATGGCGCTGTCGTATGTTTTCGTCGCGCTGTATGTGGAAGTTGACACAGTAAAATACTCCAACACTCGTGAAGAGAGAGAGAACGGGAATGTTATGTGCAGTATTGGACACCAATATAATAAAAATTACGTAAACACACATATATATGAATAACTTAATTACCTAAGACGTTTTATAATGAGATTTTACAATTGGGCACTTCATTAGAAACCAGGCAGGTGATAACTTGTCGGTATCTTAGGAAGGAGTATTCAAATACAACAGTTCTATAGCGATATCAGAGTTCGTACAAAGGTTACAAGGTATTAAGAAATTAATCATTTCACATCACATTTCACACATGGCGTCATCAACTTATTGCTGATCTGGAAATTTAGGTATAGAATGTACAATCTGTGGATAGCTTTAGAATAGCGTGCGCTCATTTATGAATGAAAGTTATGACTGACTGAGTTGGTCTAGTGGTTGGCGTATGCGGCTGCTGATCAAGAGTTCTCGGGTTCGATTCCCGGGTCGGACCAAATATTTGTATGATCCACAAGTATTTGTTTCGGAGTCTGGATGTTTTCTATTTATAATATGTATAAATTTACAAAAAAATGATGTTTATGTATTTATATCAGTTGTTTAGTACCCTTATTACAAGCTCTGCTTAGTTTGGGACCAGATGATGTTGTGTGTAAAATGTCTGAAATATTTATTATTATTGTTGAAATGTTATGCCATGCACATCCCCGTCTTTCTGTAGCACACTTTTGTTTCTTTTCATGAAAAAGACGCCTCTGTGGTTTGTTTCCTCATTTCTTCCCAGAGTGAGTGCCGGAAATGCCGGCGCCTTCTCGCTGTAAAATTCGATGTGTAAAAATGACTGTAAAAATTTAATAATATCAGAGATATTTTCGATAGAACGCAATAAAGTGAAACAAATGATGTTCCACGTTTTATTTTTTTTTGACAAATTGAATTGTGATCTTTTATTCATCGTAACAAGTGTACCACTATTATTTTGCCTGCATTGCAGAACTATTTCCCTTGAGACAAATATTTCATAACTGTGAATATTTACTGTTCGTTGTTTGAATGCGAATTATGACAAAATGTAAATTCAACACAATAATGTTTATACTTATTAAATACTTATGTTATTATAACTTATACTTTTATACTAAATCAATTGTTCCTTATACTTCTTTATCAGTAACTAGCTTTCGCCCGATGCTCCGATCGCGTGTTTATCGGTTATCGCGGTAGAAAGCCTATGTCCTTTCCCAAGTTCAGTTCTATCTTCATATCAAATTTCATCAAAATTGGTTCAGTGGTTTAGGCGTGAAAGCGTAACAGACAGACAGACAGACAAAGTTACTTTCGTATTTATAATATTAGTAGGGATACATGGATAATATACTTCTAAGTTACTAGAGCCACGCAGATATCACAAACGGGCCGGCAGTGATAGACCGGAGACTCTTTGATGCAGAAGTATCACAATAGGTCATCAAACAGTATTGTCTGTACTGATTTTGACCACTACTCTTTTACTGCTATTGCTGCATTTGTAGGTTGGGAGAATGATGCAGAATGATCGAGCCTCCGGTCATTTGACGTTGGTCTTCTGTGTGAGGGCAGTACTACCAAAGTTGAGTCGGCCCATTCGTGCTGAAATCAGCGTGGAGTATCGTCACCCCTATTCGTGCCTATTCGTACCTATAAGACATCCATGACACGAATAGGGGTGACGCGTACCATAAGAGGTGACTAAGGGCGTTGAAGGGAACGAACAAGATAATATCACTTCAAAGAGAAGGAAAACTTGAAACAAACCACTATACCAATCTGAAAGTCAAACGTGACTTTCGTAAGTGCTTAAAACTTCTTTCTAAGTAGAGGTCATTTTAGCCAGAGAATGTTGATTTGATGAACTCTAATACTTCCTACTCATCATAATGATAAACTAGTCGCTTTAAACTCTTTCTGCAACCAATATTAACTCTTTCTGCAACCAATATTACATGTATGTATAGGAAATATTTTCGTTCATTTGTTTAGACTCAATTTTAGTAGAATGCCAGAAAGTTCTTTATTGAAATTTAAAAGCATGCGAGTGGATATACCATAAATAAAACCTCTTTTGAATTTAATAACATGAAATTTTACCTCTAACATTTTAGGAAAGGAAGGCTGAAATGTCTGCTAACAGTAAGCGACTGATATTAAGTGCTCGGTGAATAAACGACATACCCGTATATTAAAATCTTTGAAGAGAAAAATATTATTTTATAGAAGAAATTTGAAATTATTTGTAAAACTGTTTTATTTGCATTTGTATTCTATGTACTTTACGATAGCAACATGTATTATTCTTAGAAACATTTGGTATTAACGATATTTTTAAGTCTGTGAGTAAATCTTTTACAGATAATTTTACAAGTCGCCGCGTCGGACTTTACAGTTAGGAAGAGCCGTTATATATCATTTTGTGGAATAGATCTATGACCTTAATAGATTAAATTAGCGTCAATGATAATTAACTAGTAAAATCAGCGGTCCTTGGGGAACAAGTTAATATATACATCTACATCTATGCGCTTAAATTCTCGGACCGTCAGAAGGGGTAAGTTTTTAGACTAGATCATTATTCTGAAGGATTTTTTTTAAAATCAATCAAATCAAACAATTTTTATTTCAAATACACCATTACAACGGCACTTATGAAACGTCAAGTAGTCAGTCAGTAGTCAGTCGTAAAGCTGATTGTCTGTTCCAATTCGTAGATCCTATGGAGAAGAATAGACAAGAAACTCCATGGACACTCTTTTCCAACATTGTTTTTAGAAATGGTTACATTGTTTTAGGCATATTATTAAGAAAACAGTTAGATGTGAGGACAATGAAACGATGCTGATATTTACACTGGTAGTGTCCAAAATGATTAAACATTAATATACATAATAATATCATATAGCAGTTGTGAGATGACCAGCCCCGACTGGCGGCGCCCGTAGCAAGACCTATGCACCAGCCATCGTCCAGCTCAACCATATCGTAGGGAGCCGAACGACCCGCTACACACGCCACCGCCAGCAGGACTTTTGAGCGATCATGACATACTCACAACCGCCAGTCAAAAAACAAACTTATGCCACTAGTGACTACAAAGTGCTCAGATGTACTATTCAAAATGTATATGTATGTGTGTGTACATATATTTGTTTCCAAAATGACTCTGCCTTGTCTAATGGAAAGCATGAACAGAATCCAGGAATGGTAGACACCGTCCTCACTGTTACTATTTTTCACGCCAGCTTTTAACTGCTCGGCAAGTTAGTTTTAAATTTCAGTATTGTGTTACCCTTCACTCTGGCTGAACACGTCCAGTAAGTAAAGTCTAGCTACCAAAATTCTAATTCATTTTAAATTTAAACGTACAGCTTTGAATTTGTGTTCAAACATTTGACAAGTTTTGATTAAAAGTATACGAACATGTTTTCCTTTGTTCCCTTATTAATTTCGTACCAATAATAAATGTTAAAATTTTTGCTTTTTCAATATTTAGAATTACTATAAGGTAATCATATCGAAAAAAACATATTTTTGTATCTGCGAACCTCAAGAAATGCTAGTATTTTTTTCATATACAACTATTAAACTAAAAATTACGAATTTATTTCTTGATTTCTTTCCACTGCACTGTTTTGTGTTCAAACTCCTCGTTGGAACAGCACTTTATGTGATCAATAAATTGTTGTTCTGAGATAAATTTAACCTGATCGACTACGTATTGCTTTCGAGGAAGTGGGTCACTATTTAGTTTTTATCGAAGAATTCAAATTATTAAAAAGAAATAGCTCCCAAATAAATAAATTTCAACAAATTTTAATCAACGTAGAATGTAAAGACATTAAATTATTGTTGGCAAACCCCATGTTCAAAAGACGGTATGTTTATTATCTCGGCTAATTTAGTTTAGGCACAAAATAACCCGCAGCTTTGTTTTCACAAAATTCGAACAAAGGACGGGTTTCTTTGTGTTTAAATGTTTCATAATATTGTTTAATGTGATTATAGTTCAGTATTCTGTATATTACATTGTTAATAAATACATACTGTATATATTAATCTGGGCTTTAATTTCTCGGCCACTGGTTTTTAATGAACCACAGAGTTTGGTCGTATAGCCAGGAGTAAAAAAATTAAAAATATCTCTCACTAGATTGAAAAAACTCGATCCTACACACCCAAAAAAACGACTGTGTGGTTCTAGTCCAATCAAGTCCAATCAAAAAACATTTGGGAATTTCCACGCCCTAACAAGAAATTACATGCTCTGAGAGTTAAAGTGTAGATACAAAACTGTAAAAAAATCGTTTATCATCATATTAACTTTAATATCGTTATCATCATATTATTAGTATCAGCATCTCATAAATTAATTTTAATGGACACCTGCATCATTTGAAAAAGACGAGTTATGTAGTATAAACATTCTACCTCACTCGACTTTTTATGAATATATTATGTCTATAAATATACATTGCATGTAAAAGTTCCCTGTATACATCTAAGCGCGCAGTATTCCGAAATTTGTACACCAAAAAATATCCTACAGTAATTTCTTTCCGACCATTTCTTGGAACCATATACCTTCCATATTTATGTTAGTAAAAGGAAAGAAAAGAGCAAATTGTGAGGCTTACAAAGCCATGAACATTCTGAATAAAAGATATCCATCTTCGAGATATCAAATAAGCATTCACATTGAGGGCTATTGCACAACGCTATTTTCTGAATCAGATTCATGGTTGTGTTGTGGGCTTTAGTTCTTAGCTTTTAACAAATGTTTTATTTATACGAAAATACTGGCTACTATTTCTAAGAATAAACTTCAGGTTCGTGAAATTTCATGATCTATTTTTCAAGTTAAAGATTTTTTTTTATAAATTTTATATGAATTAGGGATGTACGATAAAGTTAACTTATTTTTAGAAAGTTATTTGTGTTAATTGTTTAATATTTTTAAAATTTTCTTAAGGAATAAACTACAATAAACATCACTAGGCTATCAAGTGGTTTAGCTGCATGGTTGTCCTCTCGGAAATATTAGATAATTTTTCAAACTGTATAAAGAAGACAACATAATGCCATTCTCGGCACCAATTTTGAAGAAATAGATTTGAGTATGTATGAAAGAGTCTATAAAATTGCTTACCACCTACGGGCACAAAATTAAGATAAATCATAACTTACATTAGAATAATATTTATACATCAAGTGATTTATACCATACTGAATATTGATATGCCAGCTTTCAGCATTACTACAATTTATAAGCCTGCTGTCTGACTCGGCCTTTATTATATTGAATCAATTTTACTGTCTTGTTAGTCTAGTGGTTAACGTATGCTGATCAAGAGGTCTTGTGTTTGATTTTGAGATTTATAAAAAACTGTATTCAACAACGACCTCTTAGGTCAAAGTTCTTACTCAGGTCATACCAAAATACATTGACCTTATTGGAATATCACATCAACAGTTACAAAGGGCTAATGTCTTCTTGCACTGACTATTAGAACAAGATTACAAGAGTAATTTAAAGTCGAATAATTTAACCAATTAGTGCATTACAGTAAAAGTAAGCCTCGTAGAGAAAACTTCGTCAATAAATAGCTCGTTGACTTGTTTAGCTTTAAATTACAGTTCATTTTATTTAATGAAGTCATGCTATATTATAGTTATACATAGTATACAACTGATACTACAGGTATATATATACTATATATATATATATATATATATATCGGCTTATTGCAAGAAGTCATTAACTGCAAAAAATCACTAAATATTTTTTTATCTTTAATGGTCTCACAATTATAGACAAAAACGTATTTAGTGATTTTTTGCAGTAATTATTATATCGTTGGTTTATTGCAAGAAGTCATTAACTGCAAAAAAACACTAAATACGTTTTAATCTATAATTGTGAGACCATTATAGATAAAAAAGTATTTATTGATTTATTGCACTACTAGTTAGTTGCCTACTATTACTATATATACATAGTCAGTTGCATACTATAAATATATAGTATATATATAGTATGCAACTGACGATCAAAAAGTACTGTTTGGTTTTTTTTTAAGGGAAGCGTAGCGTATGTATTCGTAAACAATGCCAAATACCAGTGTAGTTTGGCAATGTTACACGCTCGTGTCTCGGAGAGCACGTTACGCTGTCGTCTGGTCTGCCAGGCCCGGGAACAGGCCAGGTAACGCACCCTAGCAGAAGCAGTCCGGGGTGACCGTGTGAGTACTACGGAGCGGGCGCCGTTTTGGGGCCAGAAAGGGAACATGTGGGTTGCCACGGGGAGGAGCACACGCTGGCGGTCTCACTGCAGTCATCGGAGAGGATCTCTCGCTACCGGCCGTCATTCGTTCCATGGCCGGCAGCGAGCGCTGTTTTACCGCGGCCGCAACCTTCGCAGAAGCGAGGACGTAATCACGCATCTGCGCCTCATGCCGCCTTCAGTGTGGCCGCGGGTGGACAAGACGGGTTTTCCCTCCACCCGCATTATGTGGCCAGCCGCGAGGGGGCGGCGACGGTGTGTGCCGGACGCCGCCTAAGAGAGGGTCGTCGAACAGAGACGGTGCCCACATCAGGAGTGGGCAGGCGCTGAGAGGAGTCTAGAAGGAGATCTGACCCTGGACTTCTCCTCCTCCTAAACAGACTTCTAACTACACAAAATTAGATTTACTGATACAATATTTACTTACTTTTTTATATGAATTAACAAAAATAGAAAATTTGTTTAAGACCAATAACTTATTCACGTTTTAATTTAATTATAGTTTTAAACTTTCATTCATTATTTTGTAAGCTTTTATTAATACATGGTCTTTGTTGTAATTAGAGAATGATGAACTAAGCTTCAAGTTTAAAATTACAGTCTTTTGTAGAAAATAATACTTAGTAAAATAGGGGCTTTAAAAATCTTTTCGATGTTATTACTAAGACTAGATACTTATTTAAATTAAATAATTAACGAGTTACGTCTTAATAAAGATTACTGTATAATTTTTTTATTACAGTTTTTTTTATACATAGATAGGTGACTAAAAAAGCTTAAATTTTTTAGCTTTCTGAGTATCTGTTTCAGGAGTTATAAATATATTTTGGAATGCTTTTTTTCTTACTTTTTCCTTGTCATATATTAAAAAAAGCTGCAAAGTGCGAATCGGACTCGCCCATGAAGGGTTCCGTAGCAGCAAGTAACATCATATAAAAGTTCTTGTAGTTCGTTGTAACTTTAATCGATGTTTAAATAATGGTGTATTGATTGAATGAATGAGAAATTGCGGCTTACGATTTATGACGTATTTAAAAAAATCTATTTACTAGATCTTGTTCAAACCAATTTTCGTTGGAAATTTGCATGGTAATGTACATCAATTTTTTTTTAGTATTATCATTCTCTTAGTTTAGAAGTTACAGGAGGGGGGGGGGACACATTTCACCACTTTGGAAGTGTCTCTCGCGCAAACTATTCAGTTTAGAGAAAATTATATTACAAACCCTTAATATCGTTTTTGAAGATCTATCCATAAATAGATACACGTATAGTTTTTATAAAAAAAAGAGTTTCAGTTCTAAGTATAGGGATCCCCATTTTTTTTTTTTTTTGCTATTTTTCTGTAAAAATATTAAAGCGGTTCACAGAATACATCTACTGACTAAATTTCAACAGTATAACTCTTATAGTTTCGGAAAAAAGTGGCTGTAACGGACAGACAGACAGACAGACATGACGAATCTATAAGGGTTCCGTTTTTTGCCATTTGGCTACGGAACCCTAAAAAGGTATAATATGATAGTAGCTGACGCACGTTTACTCGTAGTGTGATTTTAGACATCGTCAACAAATTTGTTTACCATAAAAAAGGTTATAGAGAGCCATCCCAAAAAGATGAACATATGCTGTCGTAGACTTTTTTAGATCTTTTAAACAGGATTAATTCTTCCATACCTTATTTTTAGAAACTGTAAAGGTTTATGCAGCACATGCAATCGAAGCTCTCAAAAGAAGTAATTTTCCCCCGTTATTGCAACATATTTTATCTTTACTCCTTTTGGTCGCAGTGTGATGATATATAGCTTATACCCTTCTTCAATGATTGGGTCTTATTGTAGATTATATTATATTACATACTGAAATATATTTGTTCAAATCGGACCGTTATATATCTTTAAATTAGCGTAAGCAACCTGTCGTGGGGTTGCCTTGTTGCTACCGAACGACGACCTTGATGTGTTTGAACTTGATAAATGAAAATCCTTGATGATTAACAATGTATTTAATTGTGACACGACTTGCTTCGTGTCTGACTTCTTGTTAGGTGATTACAAATTTGTATGAATGTATAAAATAAACTAAAGCGCTGACTAAAGCGTAACATGTACGGTAATTGGACCGTACACAACCAAAGAAAAAACTTCCTAAATCTATTCAATTAAAGAAATGTGAAGGTTGAAAAGTTATGGTGGAAATACCGCGCCTACGAAAATTTAATAAAGAGAACACCACAAAGAAAATTGGATCAGAAGAGCTGACGAATAAACTTATTACTGATTGATTTAATACAAAAACAGGAGCTTATTAAAACTAAGTACCAAATGTTACTCCATTTTATTTTTTAATACGGAAAAAATTCAATTATGTATATTATACTTTCGAGAATATAAAACCGTTGTAGATCGTAATAATATCTCATTTCAGTTATTTTAAAGGAACATCATGACTAGGATTGATTCATTTAAATCATTTTAATTTTGTTAAAGATAATAATAATAATAAATGTTTTGTACATCTTACACACAACATCATCTAGTCCCAAAGTAAGCAGAGCTTGTGTCATGGATACTAAACAACTGATATAAATACATAAACAAACTTTTTTTTTTAAATACATACATATTATACATAGAAAAACACCCAGACTCCGAAACAAATATTTGTGGATCACAAAAATATTTGGTCTGACCCGGGAATCGAACCCGAGACCTCTTGATCAGCAGCCGCATACGCTAACCACTAGACCAACAAGGCAGTCAAAATGAACACTAATGAACAGAGCTTAATAATATCTTTAATTTTGGGTGCCGCCCGCGTGTTTGTTGGTTATCGCGGTAAGTAATAGCCTATGTATTATTAGCTATTTAATATTTGTAACTTCTATGCTCTACCCTAAGGTCTGGATCAAACGAACATTTAGATTTATGTTAGGCACCACCAGGGGGGTGTCACTCCGCAGTTTAGGTATAGTCGGCCGGCTGCCTGCCGGGTCAAACACGCCGGTCGAACAGACATCGTTAGAACAGATAAGAGCTACACGATAGAAAGAGACGCAACTGTAGGTAAATTTAATCGTAGTGATTCGGCGCTGTGCGATCTGAATTGAACTTAATCAAGAGATCAAATAATGAAGACAAGAGTTTGCTAAGGCGCACAATAATAGTAAAAAGTTGTGGGATGTAGTCAAAGATATATGCAGCTTTGAAAGAAAATCGGACAATTACTCAGCTCTTATACAAACAGACAATCCATTATCCAGTGTCAATGAGATAAACAATTATTTTACTGGTGTGGGCCAGAGATTGGCAGAAAAACTTGATGATAAGACTTGTCAACGTAGAAATTGTCAAAATTACATCTCTGGAGCCGCTGCCTCACTTGTCCTTCTCCCTACTAATGAGAAAGAAGTTGAACATCTCGTAAAGGATCTCAGGGAAGAGGCGGCAGCTGGAATAGATCGGATACCTGCTAAAATTTTAAAGCGTTATATTAAAATTCTTTGCGGTCCAATCGCCCATATTTGCAATTTGGCCCTTGCTACTGGTACCTTTCCTCGGGCATTTAAGATTGCGCTCGTTAAACCGATTCACAAAGGTGGTGATAAAGACAACATGTCCAATTATAGGCCAATCTCAATTCTGCCAGCGCTATCAAAAATCTTGGAAAAATTAATTAATGGCCGCCTTGTAAACTTTTTGGAGACTAATGCGCTTCTTTCGCCTGTCCAATTCGGTTTTAGATCTGGTAAATCGACTGATGATGCAGTGCTTCAACTCACTAACTGTATAGTGTCGGGGATGGATAATAAAAGGAAATGCATTGCTGTGTTTCTTGATTTGGCCAAGGCCTTTGATACGGTCTCTATTCCATTGCTTTTGAATAAGTTGGAAACGATTGGTGTCAGAGGTCTGCCATTGCAACTTCTCAGGGACTATTTGAACGATCGGAAGCAATGTGTCAAAATTGGTGAATGGATTAGCGGACTACTCCCTATTCATTACGGCGTACCACAGGGTAGTGTGCTCGGACCCAGCCTTTTCTTGATATACATTAATGACCTGTGTAGTCTGGAACTGAAACATGGAAAAGTGCTGTCATTCGCCGATGACACAGCACTCTTTTTCAGTGGTGAAACCTGGGAAGAGGTTTTTCATAGCGCTCAGAATGGTTTTAACCAAGTCTCCTTATGGTTAAAACAAAATGTTTTAACTCTTAACATTGATAAAACCAAATATATTACTTTTGCTCCCAGGACTAATCTTCTTCCACCGGTAACCCTTAACATCACTGCACACATATGCACCCAGATTACTGGCCTAATGTGTCAATGCCCGCCTATAGACAGATCGAACACTATTAAGTATCTTGGCATACATATTGACCAGACGCTTACTTTTAGGGCCCACATTAGTGTTCTTGTTCAACGAATTCGCAAACTAATATATGTTTTCAAAACTCTCAGAAATGTAGCTGAAACTAGAACTATCAAAATGGTGTACTCTGCTTTATGCCAATCAATAGTTAACTATTGCATAAGTTCCTGGGGTGGGGTGAGTAAAGTGTACCTCCTGGAAGTTGAAAGGGCCCAAAGAGCTGTACTTAAGGTGGCTGCTGGACTCCCTTTTCGTTTTTCAACCACTGAACTATACAAACGTTGGGATGTCCTCACAGTTCGACAGACCTTCATCTTATCGGTGGTTGTGAGAAAGCACACAGAGCTACAGTACGACCCAAACCTCAATAGGGACAAACGTAGGAGGGGTAATGTATGTCCAATTGGCTCCTGTCACACCCGACTTTCGCAAAGGTATTATTTCTTTCTAGGAGGATATCTCTACAACAAAATAAACACATGTCTGGAAATATACCCAATGCGAAGGTCAATGTGTAGATTGACTGTATGTAAGTGGCTCAAAACTCTTGAATATGATGCAACGGAGAGCTTACTCGTTCCTATGCGCTGATTTACCTCATACACGTTTAAAACTTATAATACACACACACACACACACACACACACACACACACACACACACACACACACACACACACTCGCACACATACACACTCGCACACATACACACTCGCACACATACACACTCGCACACATACACACTCGCACACATTACACACTCATACACAGGTGCGCGTGCGCGCAACCTAACGCACATATAAACGCAAACACATGACATAAATATATATCCTATCCTTTTCCTAGCATATTATCTCATCATTCAATGTTAGATGTTGACTTAATCAAATATTGAATCTGTATTTTAATTCTGTTGGGGGCCTGGTGACCCGTAACACAGGTATACCAATACCTTTCTCGGGCACCAGTCTCTCACAAATGTAATTGTAATGTATTTTGAATTAAGCATACATTTGTGTACTGTATACATTTGTGATGGGAAAAATAAATAAAATCATTAAATCATTAAAATCTTTTGACACCGAGGGTATCTATAACTTTAATTTACTTTTCGGAGTGAGTCTTCTGTACAGGTACTATTATGTATTCTGTGGCACCACCACCGTCTCAACTAAAATAGAAGAGACTGGCACTGACTTCTGTAACACAGGGTTTTACTTAGCTCAGAAGTCAGGGACTTTATAGGAATCATGTAAATAAGTTCGTAAATAAACTAATAATGTATGTATATATGCAGATAAGTCATTTCCGATCTGGGCCTAAAATTAAAATCCTCCAAATTTTAAGTAGGGCCTCGATAATCCGAACCCCCGCTTATCCGAACGCCTCTATCATCCGAATGACCTCTCCCCCCTGGTCATTGGCCATATCTCTCAGTGTATAAATTAATTCGCAGTATTGTGTTATTCATTGTTTGCTGCACGTCGATTTGCCGTTCATCTTCTATTTTGTTTACCTCTCGCTGTTTCTATCATTTTCTGTTTATTTTCAATTATGACGTGAAAAAAGTGTGCTAATTCATTTGTATTTAAAATACTTAAAAATAAATAAAAAAATTGTAACTTAAATTACAAAAATCGTTGATTCTTTGAAAAAAATACCTTTCAAAATACCTACATACTTTAATGCGAACGCTCCATAGATCCGAACAGTATGTAAATTTTGGGTATTCGAATTATCGAGGCCCTACTACATTAATTACTGCTAACACATTTTCAATAAGTTTACGTATATTTAATATAAGTATATGTGTATATATGTTCACCATCTTTTTTGAGCACCAGGGTCGCCCGCGTGTTAATCGGTTATAAGAGTAGCGTATTTACTTTCTCCAGAATCAACGTATCTCCATGACAAAGTAGCGTTTTAACTATGAAAGCGTAACAGACAAACAGATATTTTGAAATTTATAATATTACTAAAGATAAATAAAAATCGGGTAAGTACGTGTCAGGCCACGCATAGAAGCTATAGCTTTTATATAATTATTGTTTGTTTTAAAAGTAATACTTAATGAACGTAACCTTCCTCTACTTTAAAACATTTCGCTAGGAATAAAAGCCGATTGCTATTTTCAGTTGGAGTAATTGCAATTACTTCACTTAATTGGGGACGAAAACAATTTATTAAAATTTTCCGAGTTTATAATTAGAAAAAGTTAGAAATTGTATGTTCGTTATAATACATTTAGAATCAGTACCGTATATTGGAAGTGGGCCTTGTCTCAAGGCGGACTGATGGTCGTTGGAGCCGACAAGAGTTATAGTGTAGACCGCGATTAGTCAAAGGTAGTGTAGGACGCCCTACAGAATGATGGGCCGACGACTTGTAAAGATTGGCTATTCGTAGTGCCCAAGATCGGGATGATTGTGTTTGAGAGAGGCCTTCGTTCAGCACTGGACAGGAGTAGGTTGAAGAAGAAGATGAAATACTTTATTAAAAAAAGAATTAAAATATCAAGTTATAATGAACATAATGGGAAATTATAGGTTGGCACATAGAAGTGTTTTTTTTTCAATTTAATCATTCAAATTACAATCACAAAAAATAGATTACGTACATAATCTATTTTTATATATATAATTCTTGTGTGAGTGTGTATGTCACTGAACTTCTCTCAAACGACTGGACCGATTTTGATGAAATTTTTTGTGTGTGTTCAAGGGGATCTGGGAATGGTTTAGATTCGCAATTGGACCCGGTAGGTGGCGGTGCGATCAAGTTCTGGAATTTTAAAGTTGGGCGATACGAAGTTCGCTGGGTCAACTAGTATATATATAAATGAATTTCTGTTCGTTAGTCTCGCTAAAACTCGAGAACGGCTGGACCGATTGGTCTAATTTTGGCCTTGAATGATTTGTATAAGTCCAGAGAAGGTTTAAAAGGCTAATATATAAGAATACGAATTGCATTTTTTTTATTCATTATGGATTCCTTTTGTTTATTTTAAGTTTATTTTTTACCAAAGTTTAGGTTTTCTATTTATCGATTGAGGCAGTACGAAGTCTGTCGGGTCAGCTAGTAAATTATATATTTGAATACTAGACTACACATAACTTGTATAACAAACTGTCATCTCGGGTATTCCCGGACTAATTCGGGTATGCCATTCTAGCCAGTTGTAAAAGGGTTGGTATGGGGTTTATTTTAAGTTTTCCTTCTCTTTGCGAAAAGTTGTTCTACATAATTTTATGACACCCAATGGATCGCTAGGTGAGGTGTCATCACATGCATAAAAAATATCTGACGCATTGAATCGAACATACTAATTTCACATAAATACTGAAAAAAGCGTAGATTAGGATTTGAGTATGCAACTTAAGTTTTAAATATTGATTGTCTTCACTTTTTGTAATTTTAAATCTCATATTCCTTATTCATATTGTGATAGCCTCGCCTTCACAACATTATTAAAATATAGAAACTTATTTATTACATCCAAATGCGACAAGTGGACGCGTCACTACTATCCACAAAAAAAAGGGGTTTGACCCTAGAAGCAAATTTATTACATCCTTAAATGAATTCTGTAAAAACATTTGAGTGAGGACCTCTGAATGGTACTTCAAACATCTGTAAGACATAAACTATTAAAAGTTTGCAGTTTGACAAGCCGAGCGATACTGTGATTGTAAAAAAGGGATAGGTATCAGGTAGTCGGGCAGTTATGATGTTTGACGCGGTCTTGAACTTAGAGGCTGAGAGCGGCGAAGGTGAACGGAGCTAGGAGAAGTCACTTACGCGGTCGATAGAGTAGTGGAGTAGATAAGTCTTTTATTGAGTAAGTTGAAATAAGTTAGCTTTGGAGAAACCCAGGTGAGTTCGTGCCTATTATTTCCAATTTGTATTTATAGGGTTAGGATAAATGTAATTATTTGTATTTCGGTCTGAGTGTTGTAATTATTAGTTATTTAATAATTTAAAGTAATCTACACTTTAATTGGTTTATCGGTACCATTGAATGAGAAGAATGTGGAGGCCCCTTTATAAGGCTTGCAGAGTGGATAACCGACGTTTGAATGAGTGAGGAATCCTGACTGATCCTCTGGCTTCCTTGCTTGCGTTCGAATGATTTTCGGTAATCTATCTTTGTATAGTTTTATACGGAGGTGGTGTGTAAGATGTGTATGCTGTGCGTTTGAGTTTGGGGTGCTAAGGTTTGGATACTCGGGGCTTCAGTCGGCCAGATTAAGCTTTATAGTAGTCTAGCTCCCTTGGAGAATCGGTACCTTTGTACTGAAGCGTACGTACGAGAGCCGTGATTCGATCTACGTTTAGCATAGTTTAATGCGACTCGGGACGTACTGGTATGATGTCTTTTCTGCGTCACAGTTCCCCGAGTTGAAGAAAGTTAGTGCGCTCAAGTCTTGCGTGCACAACGGAAGATAGCGTGAAAATAAACCAATTAGAATGTATTTAACTTGTACGTAATCTCTTCTAGCTTCCCTTTGTTCGCGGCAGGCCTTTAAAGCCAGTGGAGAGACATCGTGTCACTAGGCTGTGTCTCACAAGATAGTGCGAGGCGGGGCACTATCCTAACAAATCTCTCTGTAGAATGATGCCTTTAAGAATAAAAAACTCCTCCAAACGAACTATTACTTACTTCACTCAGACTAGGGTCGAGCTAGGGACCGTCACAATATTATTTATTTGCATTCCACAATCTTAACAATAGATGGTAAATACATGCACAAATCTTGGGAATAATCTTGGACCCTGTATGGCACAGCAAACTTCATATAACAATAATTATTGAAATTTAATTTGAAAACATGGTTATAACAAAATGAAATTCTTAAAAAATAAACGTGAAACAAACTTTTTTTTTAATTTACGTGTTATAAACCTTATGTCGCATCTTCATGATAATGTACATACAAAACATAAACTTTGACAGTCGGACAGACGGAAAGAAGTTATCTAACTTGAAACACGGAACCTTACAATCCAACTTGACGGAGCAGTTTTCTATCAGATTAAATAACTTTCCGGAAATGCTTACGTAAGAGGAAAATTCAGGTGACACTTTTATTTGGATAGATAAGAAGCCTGTAAAGGCAATGGCCTCAAGGAAAATGTAGAAATTTTTGACGAAATTTAAAGTTTCTATTGCTCGCAGGTATTTTTGGGCGGGCAGGCTGTTTATTTCTCCGTTGTATTTTAAAAATAAATATATTGATTTAAAGGGAATACGTATGTCATTTTTTTTTCTATCAACTAATCGTCGTCTACTGCTAAACGAAGGTCTCCCCGAGGAGCGTCAACTATCACGGTCTTCGGCATTCTGCTGACAGCCGATTTCTTTAAACCGACATTGAAAATATAAAATGCAAATGGTGAAACTAGAAGTGCCCCGTACAATCACCATTCAAGTTTAATATGTTGTACAAGCTTATATGTCGATAATCGTAATAAATAGTAAACTAGGTATGTCTTATTCTGCAATTGCTACAATATTATTGAAAAGTTTCATATACCTATATCTGTATAATAGTGTTTCATTCTATGTATAATATGTATGTATTTTAAAAAAAAATTGTGTTCATGTATTTATATCAGTTGTTTAGTTCCCATAATACAATCTCTGCTTATTTTGGGACTAGATGATGTTGTGTTTAAGATGTCCGAAATATTTATTTATTTATTTCTGTAACAAACATCCGTACTAACTTACACCTTTATAATACATATTAGTAAAATATCAACCGTTTGTCTCTATTATGGCAAATAAATCGCTATTAAATCGTTTAAATTTGCATAATCTGTTACGAACCTCAGTTGCAGGCGTGAAATCGTTAGAACCACAATCAAATGCCTTACAGTCAATCGTAAAAATATTTTTTTCATATCAGATTTAGAATAACTCACTCAAATTTCTCTGAAATGAAAAACGTATAAATAAAATGCATACATCTATTAGATTTTAATGGAGATATTTACACTTTTTTATATGCCGGCTTCTCGAAGTAATTGTTATTCGATGTTTTTATTTTGTTTTCTTTTTAAAAAAGATAACCATCGCATTAGAAACATACATTATATGTATTACTTTACAAACATACGTGAAATGGACACTATTTGTGAATCACACAAAGTTATGTCACATGTGGGATATAAGCCGCAGTAAAAAGTGGGGTGGCGACCTCTGAAACCACTAGACCAATCGCGCAGTTGAGTAAGACCATTCTCTATATCTCTAATATGATTAGGTTTACTAAAAAAAACATGCACAACTAGCATATCGATTCATACACATTTCCTTCTCCATAATATAAATGATTTCCAACAAAATTTTCAATGACGCATTCGAACTCAGCCATGTAGACGCTATTCAAACTGGATATCAATGAAAATGCTCTAAAAAGAGGGTATATCTATATCTAAAAGAGACTGTATATATATGAATGTATATGTATGTGTATACATATGTCGTATTATATTCATGTTAGTATAGTACGTAAAAATATCTATAAGTAAATTAAACAATATTCCCTTGCTCCTATGATAGACCTGCTACACAGCTCTGCACCACCCTTAGGCTGCTGGGAGAGAATTCCCATGGTATTAAGTCCGCCTTCAGCAATTTATTTATAAATAAGTAAATCTATGACTTTACACTTGAAAAGGTTAAGTTATTTGAGATTGGTATTAAATTACCGGTGCGATACTGACATTTGGACGGTCATATTTTTTAATGAACTTAACGGTGTCTGCAGTATTACCGGCGGGGTTTGTTGCTTTTGAATTGTATATTGTTCACTGTTTTAATAGTTTTAATTTTGTTCTAAAGTATTTTTTACAATAAATGTAGCCTACCTATATTATTTCTTATAACATCACCTGTTTGTTAGTAAGGGCTTCGCAAAATTGGTCAATCTATTCTATATACATATATATATATATATATTATTTACAAGATAAGTTCAGGAACAACATGCACATTATTTTTCATTTAGGAACAAGAACACAAAACAAAACCAAAAGCTTACGCGCTTAGTGTAACTCTATGCACTAAATCCAGCCGTATCCAAAGTTAACAGTGCTTTAGCTCAAAACTTTTGAACACTGCATAAACTGTTAAAATAGAAGTTTAAACTGTGCCGTGTAGTTGGCAAGTTTAAGCCTTCCTTACATCCCTTTCATAGATGAATCTTATAAAGTTATTGTTTTATATTGGAATTTTAGATTTCGATTTAAATACTTCTATTTCTTTAGGAAAAGAGTACTCCCATTAGGAATATAAGTCCTCTGTCGCAGGTCTACATTTGTTTTGTGTCAACATCAGCATGGCTTTACTATCTAAAACTTATATTATTGCATTTAAAAAAAGACCGCACGGTATATATTAAACTGCACGGTTGCCTAGTGGTTTAAGTTGTCGTCACGCCGGTTCAAATCCCACATAGGACAACACTTTGTGTGATCCTCAAATCCACAAATAAAACCAAAAGTGGTTGTTCTGAGTCTCTGTGTTCTTTGTGTAGGTTTCATGTATGTTTATAAAGTCTCTGGATACACAGGATGCATATTCCTAATGTGGAATGGGTCTTTAAAAAATATTAGTAATGTGACACAGGCCATATAAATTTTATCAAATATAATTACGTTGTTTCGGATACATTTATCTGATTTATGAATCAATAGAAATACATTTCGCTTCAAAACAATTGAATTAAAAGTTATTTTCATTAAGTTGACTTCGAGCAAGTCTTGACAAGTTCACAGTTATTAAGCAGACTAATTAAGTAATTTGAGTCTAAATATCAGTGTGTCCGGAGTGAGGCTTGACGTAGTGCGCAAGTACAAATATTTAGGCACGTGGCTAACTGACGACTGGGAAAGCGATATGGAAATAAAAACACGCATAGAGATCTCCCGGAATGCATTTAACAAAATGAGATCAATACTTTCCAGTCGCAACCTCAGTATTCCCCTGCGCACTCGTCTACTGCAATGTTACATTTGGCCCATTGCCCTTTATGGTTGCGAAGCTTGGACTATTAAAGAAGACCTTCGTAAACGTATTGAGGCTTTTGAAATGTGGACTTACCGACGCATGCTCTCGATCAGCTGGACTCAGAAAATCTCCAATGTTGAGGTTCTAACACGTGTCGGTCAAACCCGCAAGTTGATGAAGACCATCAAAACAAGAAAAGTTGCCTACCTCGGTCATGTCTTCAGACACGAGAGATACAATTTACTGCAACTCGTTTCTCCGCAATTTTGCCCATCATAATGATGGGCAAAATTGCGGGGAAACGTCGAGTAGGCCGTAGAAAAAAATCGTGGCTTCGAAACATCCGCGACTTGACCGGAGTCAAGAGCGCCGCGGAACTCTTTCACCTCGCCAGGGACAAAGCGAGGTTTTCAGGGCTGATGTCCAACCTCCAGTAATTGGAGAGGAACAACAAGAAGAAAAAGAAGCAGACTAAGCTAACTGTAAGTGGACCCGCTTTTAAATTCATTCAAATTTCAGTAGAGAATGTTTTTTTTTTATTTGAATAGTTGGGCGTTTTATTCAGTTTATCGTTAATTTAAACAAGCTTCTAAATAGGAATAAAATTCTGGAGAATCATGTTGTTTTGATTTCTGAAATCTATTTGAAAATTGTTTTAATTGTGAATCTGTGCTTATATGTATATTTTTAATTTACATATTAAGTGGTATAAAAATAAAATTTTAGAGTGTGGCGACTTCTACTTACAGCGCAAAGCGAAATATATACAACAGCGAAGAAACACTGAACCAAGAAGAAAACACGGAATGAACTATACGGAGTAACTACAAATCCTGAATCGCGATAGTGAAATTCTCGCGCTGATTAGTATTTATACAACATCAAATCATCAACGCCAAAAGCGTTCCTCCACAAGTGGGTTTTTGATTTTAAAATAAATAGCTTTTTTTGGAAATGCAATGCCAATTTACACTGGCAGAAAAGTGATGATTAAAGAGTAACTTAAGATACTTTTTTTAGACTAGCTTCGATCCGCGTATAACACCGATCTCGGTGAGTTTATAATGTGTTTGTAGTACTGGACATTGCTCTTGTGAAGCCATTCGCACATATTACATAAAGAACATTGGCCTTACGTAACCTCCTTCAAATAAATTTTAAGGGTAGAATCAGAAGCGCTAGAATGTTACCACAAAGTCTATCGATGTAGTTCGGCAAAGTTTGTGTAAAGACGTCTAACGCACGCATTCTGTTCTTAACTTTTGTTTGGTACTGATTGGTAAAGTTAAGATTTGAGATATTGCAAAATTAACTGTAAACAAATAAACTTAAAGCATACTTATAATCCAACAACAAATTTTAGTGAATTTTAGTTTAGTTATCTCAATAACAGAATTCGCACTAATGTATTGCTTTAACTTCAAACTTACTTAAACATAATAAACGCTAATGATAAAAATTGTTTATCCCGATAAGATAGACAAAGACTTTCATCATCATCATCATCAACAGCCTTCATCAGTCTCCTTAGAAAGACTTTATTCTGTGTTAATATTATTTTTGTTCGTAGTGGACCACTTATGCCAACTACGGTAAAGTAAAAAAGAAATATAGTGATTTAACCAGTCTGTTTGTAAGTTCTACCGTAGCTACTAAACTACACAGCCGATTTTAATGAATGTAGTGTCCCTAGTTTCATAATAATGGCCTGGGTATCAGTGCTTTTGTAAATTTTATCAAAACGTATTTCAAGTTGTGTAGTCAATTTATATTGTTTTTAAACTCCCTCTTAACAATGAACAGTGGCATATGATTTTACTTTTACCATTTTTATATTATAAATATAAAACAAATATATAGATTTTGTGTTTATATTTTCTAATACAAAAATATAAAATAAAGAAAATAGCTTAACTATTAGTCTACTAAGACTCATAGCAAAATAGGAAACATTACATTTCATACAACTTACATATTCGTCGATAATAAAAAAAAAAAATGTCATTTGTTATGTTAAACCATTGAGATGGATCAATACATGTATGTATATGGTGTGATGTTAGGTACCTTATCTAGACTTTCTGCAACAATCCACATTTTACTATCTTTTAGTTTTGTTGACTTGAATTTTAGTGAGTATGTATTTGTGTGAGTATTAGTGAGTGTTTGTAGCTCTTACACGCAAAAACTACTGAATGAATGGATTTTGATGAAACTTAACAATAATATAGCTTACATATCGAAATAACACAAAGACTACTATTTGCCGCCATGACGAACCTACACGCGGGCGGAGCTGTGGGCAAAAGCTAGCCTGCTATAAAGATAAATAGCTAGTTGTAACAGAAAAATATAAATCAACTTTGGAGGCTTCAAAGTTGTTTGAAAGTTATATAATTCATCCTTACATTAAAAATAAATTAATTGTCTGACCTCTAAAAAGATTCGTGCTCTGATAATAACGTTTTTGTTTTGTACCTAGTATAATTTGTTTATCTTCTGATTGACTTCATTATAGGTGCAGTGATTGCGAATGCTACTGCTGTGCTGTCTTGGATTCATTGTCCAGGTCAGACCAAATGTTTGTATGATCTGCAAGTATTTGTTTAATGGGTTGAATGTTCCTGTGTATTTACAAAAAAAAAACAAGTACTCCATTAGGGATTCAGCTTTCGTAGTACAAACTTTGCTTAGTTGAAACTCGGCGATCAACGTTACATGTCAAAAATAAACTAGATATCACATGAAAAAAGATGTATAAAAGATCAACAAGGAAGAATCAAGGAAGTCTATAATGCTGGATGAGGAAAAGCGCAAACTTCGATGTAGAACGTTATTTATAAGAAAATTGATCTGTCACACGCATTCGATAGAGATAGATAACATTGGAGATACCGCGTGTAAATTAAGAAACTTTTCCATGCTTTTTGATATGATGACAGGTGTGAGAATTGGCTGAAGCATTAATGTTCCAATGTTTATATAGATTCAGACTGAGTTAATTTTATTGTTGAGCATGTTATTGTGAAAAAACTGTCGTTTGCTGTTTCAACTTTTTAGTGTTGTAATTAGTGCAGATATATTTACTAGATTTCACCCTAGCTATATTTATCTAGAATGCCCCATCTTCCAGCCGGTCCAGTAAAGCCGGCCCATTCGTGATGAAATTAACTACCTCTAAATATGGGGTAAAGGAGACGTAGAACTATCGGCAAGCATCTAAAGATTTCTTTACGATGGTAAAGGTTCTTTTGGCTTACGATACTACGCTTTCGGGTTGGTATAAGGTTTGCGTCAAGTTTTCCTTCTGGTACTACTATCCTACATAGTTTATTCTATTAGGTGTCTCTTATGATACTTATGGGATGGTTAGAGTTGATGAAACCCTGTATTTGTAATTCGTCACCAAGCATACACTTAGTTGAGGAAAATAAAAAAAAGAATTATGTTTTTGGAATCTCAATTTTTAATCTATTTTGTTGAAATAAAAATATCACCATACCGAAAAAATATCTTTTAGTTCACAAGTGGCTTGAATTCACATCTGTAATATTCTGAAAGTAGAATCTCCGAGCTCAATATCCATTCAAAAACTAGAGGCGGTCTCAGTTTGAATAACTTAAAAGGCAGAGTTAAAAATACTCAGCGTGAATTCTACGAGCGTTGAAATACAAATTTCAACAGCAAACTTTATAAATATTTAAATAGGCATTTGAAATGTTGATAAATGAACGATGGAAATAATGCTTCGTGTTTTGTTTTGTATTACATTGTGTGTTTATTTTGGTGATTTACGGGGAGCAATGGTTCGGCTCAAATGATCTGACCGACTAGATTTCTGCGAGACTCTGTATACCATCAATCGGAATCGTACTGAAATTAGATTTTTAGTCATGGGGCCATAACGATTTGTAAGTTAAACATGTCTGTCTGTGTGTGTATGTGTGGAATCGTGGTACCCAAATGGATTAACCGATTTTGATTTTGTTTTGTAAGATAGGTTCATTAGTTGGAAGTACTTTTAGCTGTTTGATAAAAAAACCGCCCACTTTTTGTCGAGGGTTTTTGTACATTTTCTATTTACTTATTTAATGCAGTTCAGGCATTGCTTTCACCCGGTGAGTACAGTTATTGCAGACCCAACATTCCTCCTCGCTAAGTTAAGGAAGTGAGATTTATAGCTCTAGAAGTGGGGAACAACACAATTCTGATTCTCAAGTTCCAAGTTTCTACGGTTAGTTTGGTACGTGTATGGATAGTTACTTACATTAGATGACATAAAGCTATAGTTGAGCATATTAGATTGTCAAGTTTCTTAATGATGGTACTTTTAAGCATTAATAACCATTATATATTTGTAGTATAGTGTTCCCGAACTTCTGGTAATTTATTATGTTACAATCAATGAAAACCAAACCTAATTGGCTTTATGTAGGAAATCAAACTGATCACGATGTTCCATTTGCCACTGTAAATAAATAATATAAACAAACAATATCTAAGATATCATATCCGATAACTTTAAGAAATCATGTGGTTCTAAATCATCTCGAGCAGCAGCATGACCAATCGGTGCGGTTGTAATTTCCACTCGAACGGACTAAAAGCATACATTAGGTCACTAGTAAGTCGTACAACCTCAGAATAGAAGTATCTGTAAACTGGCAGAGTCGCTATCTTTAGGCCAATACCATTATCATGGCCGACTTAATATCAAAACAACGGTAAAAATGAAAATGTAAATCTTATTGTCTTCGTGTAAGCAGAACTGAGTCTATTAACTTATATATTACACATTTAGATTATAATCATGACTCCTAAAAATACACGATATTTACTGAAAGGAGAAGAAATCTGATATACCCTGTCTTAATTCCTTGTTTTGTTCGAGTTTCGAGGAAAACAAAAGAAACCAACATTCCCTGTCAGCTCAGTCTTTATGTTAATACTTCAGTATGAGTGATAATGTTCAGTGAAGGCATTTTTATTAAGCGTCAGAACGTTGAGAAGATTTCGTTGGGTATTTCATTGGGTTCTTAAGGATTGTTTCTGGTTAGGGATTTCTTTGTATCCTTCGATTTTTTATTGTTTATGCTAGAATTAGCTGTTTATTCCTATGTCATAATATATTGTTTAAAGTAATTGCTAGAATTTATACAGTGATAAGCTTGGCCAAAATATTTCAGATATGAGTCTATTTTCGATCACATAGAATTCGGACAGTCGTTATGTCGTTGAGATTAAGACGTGATTATAGGCATTGTAGCGACCCATAAGTTCGCTATAAATGGTGACCGCGATGGCTGAACTAGCATGAAGATATATGTAAGTTCGTTTTTTTTTATTAATAGCTATTCTAAACCTCACACTGCCGCAGTGGCGCAATCGTAGCATATGGGACTCTCGTGCCAAGTCACGTCTCGTCTCGTGGAAGTCTCGGTTTCAATTTTCAAATTCTGACTAAAACTTTGCATGACTTGCAAATATTTGTTACGATTTCTCTGTTTAATATGTACCTATGTAACTATAGCCGGTTCCAAAAATAACGGGTCAGTCACATAAACCAATAACGGGTCAGTCACATAAACCCGAATATCTCCCGAACTACGTATGCCATCCTAATGAAACGAAGACTGTTCAATTGAGAATTTAATTATACAGATAAAAAATAAAATAAAACTTAGTTACACCCACAATATTAATCTTAAATTAAAAAAAAACTAAAGTAGTCATATTTTTCTTAAGATTACATTTTTTTTATGATTGTTTTTTTGCTGTTTTTCATCACTTTCTTCATTTAATACTTTGTATTGCCTCCACGTGATGAAGCCTCCAGTGATGAAAAACAGCAAAAAAACAATCATAAAAAAAATGTAATCTTAAGAAAAATATGACTACTTTAGTTTTTTTTTAATTTAAGATTAATATTGTGGGTGTAACTAAGTTTTATTTTATTTTTTATCTGTATAATTAAATTCTCAATTGAACAGTCTTCGTTTCATTAGGATGGCATACGTAGTTCGGGAGATATTCGGGTTTATGTGACTGACCCGTTATTTTTGGAACCGAGTGTAGTTGGTCGACTGCCTCCTTGGTAGTTGTTAGCGTATGCGGCTGCTGATCAAGAGGTCTCGGGTTCGATTTCCGGGTCGGAGCAAATGTTTGTGTGATCCGCAAATATTTGTTTTGAAGTCTGGGTTTTGTATTAAGCATGTATGTATTTATATCAGTTGTCTAGTATCGATAGTACAAGCTCTGCTTAGTTTGGAACTAGATGACGTTGTGTGTAAGATGTCCGAAATACTTATTTATTTAGTTTAAAATTTGGATGGCGTTGTAAACCATGTGTTCTAAATGTTATTGTTTTTAAATTTAACTATCTTATGCGCACAGCTTCGTTCGCATGTCACTTATAGCGGTAAAGAGTAGCCTATGTGCTTCCTCAAGAATTAAACTACCTCCACTTTAAATTTCATTGAAATTGGTGTAGTGGTTTAGCCACGGAAGTGTAACAGACACAGTTCCTTTCGTATTTATAATATTAGTATTAGTATCAAACTTAAACACACATCCTGTACCGAAAGATTTTATCATGTACATAAACTAGCTTTCACCTGCGGCTGCCCCCGCATCTATGTCGGTGGTATAAAGTAGCCCATGTCCTTTCCTAGGCTTTAGATTATCTGGGTACAAAATTTCATATAAATCGGTGCAGATTGATTGCGCACAAATGATTGTGTTCATTTACAACGGTGACTGATGATGATATAACTGATGAATCTAGTGCATTAATACCTTAATGAGGAATAAACACGATTGTATCATTAGGTAAATTAATACTGATGAGCTTTGCTTAATGACTTGTTATGCTATCCGATATCATACCTGATTAATTAGGTAAGATTAATAGCATCCAATTGGAATTTGTCAAAATAGTAACTTAATTTTTTATTTTCTAAACACGAGCACATAGTTCTGGAACCGTAGTGACTGAATTAAAATACTATTTTAAATTTCTTTCCAATTTTCTTTTTTTAAATTGTTATGGTCTAAAAAGTTTTAATTACATTATAGATAACAAAAAAAAACACCTTTGAAAATCTTGGCGAAATTGCATATTGATTAATAATACGTTTGAAAAAATCAAGTGAAAAAGAAGTAAAAGTAACAAAAGTTCTACTTTCAATTATTTATTTTTTATTTTATCAACATAAATTTATTCGTAGTTATGTCTTCGTGTCACTACAGTATTCATCATCATCATTATAAGCCTACCGCAGCCACTGCTTTACATAGGCCTCTCCCATTGCAGACCACTCTGATCGATTTTGGGCTTCTCGCATCCAGCACATACGGTAGTCACTTTATAAAAATTACTGTAGAATTAAACTGCTCCAACGCAACGACTGAAAAACAAATCAAACTTCTGACTTTAGAGATAATACTTAAAAGAACTGTTCTAAAATAAGTAACAAATATAATTACAAAGTAATAGCACTTAGATGAGTATTGATTGACGTTTCATCTCACAAGTAGGGTTTTAGAATTCAAACTCTCTCGGAAACTAAGTTCAAGCAGTTCTTGAGTGCTGAACAAGCTATTGACACTTGGCTCTAAATGTGCCTCTTTCTGTCTCAATTAGTTCTGTGATGTTGTATACACCATTTTAATGGTACAGGAGGCTAATGCGATATACGTATCACCTCATCTGATGATCAATGGTAACTTTTGCACATGGACACGAACAACACGAATAAGTGCGTTATAGTCCTTCAAGTGCTTGAATATGGGTCGGTCTTTTGTGTTACAGCAAGTTTTGTTGAAGTTTATAAATAGTGCACTGTATTACGCAACACAATTTGACAATCACACGGTAAATTTTACTGAGGAATCTTGGTTATGGTTAGGGTCTGTAGGCATGTATTTTTCATTAGGATGGTCTTCTGATCATTCTGAATTTAATGTTGAATTTTGTGAAAGTGTATATGTATATGTTAGTATTTTCTGAATATATAAAGAACTGAAAACAAGCTTTAAGAACTTCTGTAATGTTTTTACATAAGTTGCTGCCAAAATGATTACTCTACCTGATGAAAAGCGTGAGAAGAATTCAGAGTAGCGGTCACCATACTAGTTGCGGAAACTAGACAATAGAGACAATACAGCATGGTGACCCACACTGTGGTGGTTTATATAGATGTTTCTGCATCCATGGTACTCTGGTCTCGCACTCACCTACGAAATATGTCAGTATGAATTTTGAGTTCATCGTACAATGATATGTAATAAGTTTCAATTGAAACCAAGACCTCTAAATCAGGAGATGGAGTCACTAACAACCAGATCAACATGCTCGTTTAAAGCAACTAAATAAAATTCAAAAAAATCTGTTCCATCAAACCAAATATCTACCAAGTTATCAAATTTAATTTTTTTTCTTCCAATCCTTTATTCCCAATATTATTTGTGGTCGGCTACTAGTTCAACCGGTTTTACCTGAATATCAGTTTTTCCACGGAGCTACTGGCAACTCTAAGGGAGAACTGAAATTCAAAGGTTGAACATTGTCAGTATATTAGAAGGAAGAACTATAAGACTTTGTAACTTTAACTTAGCCATATAAAAACTCCTATATTCCTTTCCAGAGTCCAAAATGTTGACTTGCCGAAGCAGGAACATGCCGAGTTTACGCTGATTTGATCTATTACAGTCTGAGAAAAAGCTTTTGCTGACTTAGTGAGATCATTCAGTTATTTTCATTACATTTACCGACTGCCTTGCGGTGAGGTGCTGTGTCTTATTAAATTTGCTTGATTGATTTAGGGATGCTATTACACGTGTTGTAATATCGCGGTACTATTTTGTGCTATCATAAATCGCAGTATTAAACATCTAATGATTTACAAGTATGTATACACAAAAGAGATACGCTTCATTACATAATTTATAGACCAGTTTGATCTAGGCATAATCATGGGTTCAAAACCATATATATTTCATTGCTATGAATCTATTCATACTTGTCTTATTTGTTCACAGCTAGCATTAACACTTAATTTGACCATGTCGATGACCACTAACATCAATTTACTGCTCATCCAAACCTGCCTATAGAAGTTTTCACTTCCAAAACCCTTTAGCTTTAATTTTAATCGTTTCTGTATCCATTTTCCATTAGATTAAGACTGCGCGCCTTATACAGTATTGCTGTTATCAAATTACCCGCCTAATGTGGTCGATTGATAATAATAATACACATTAATGTTAGTCAAAATTACATATTTCTTAATTATGTTATCATTCTATTTTAATTGTTTAGCAACTTAGAATAACTTTATTGCGACATGTGATTGAATATTGAATTAGAGTAGATTACGGAAAAATATTGAAACTAAAGCCGGTTCCAAAAATAACGGGTCAGTCACATAAACCCGAATATCTCCCGAACTACGTATGCCATCCTAATGAAACGAAGACTGTTCAATTGAGAATTTAATTATACAGATAAAAAATAAAATAAAACTTAGTTACACCCACAATATTAATCTTAAATTAAAAAAAAACTAAAGTAGTCATATTTTTCTTAAGATTAAATTTTTTTTATGATTGTTTTTTTGCTGTTTTTCATCACTTTCTTCATTTAATACTTTGTATTGCCTCCACGAGCTCTTCTGACAGCTTCCAGGCGATTAGGCATGCTGTACACCAAATTTCGGAGCCGGTGCTGAGGAATACCTTCCCATTCCTCCACCAGTGCTTGTATGAGCTCGGGAAGCGTGATTGGTGGGGGGTTTCGACCTTTCACGCATCTCTGAAGCTCGTCCCAGGCGTGCTCGATGGGGTTTAAGTCCGGGCTTCGCGCTGGCCACTGCATGAGTTCGATACCGACCTCTTCAAGGTAGTCATGTACAATTCTGGCGGTATGGGGACGCGCATTATCATGCATTAATATGCCATGCCGGTCCATCCTGGCCATGAAAGGACCTACATGTTCATTGAGGATCTCTTCCACGTACCTCTCTGCATTTAGAGTTCCATTTTGAATGAGCACCAGCTCGGTGCGGGCCTCAGCAGAAATCCCAGCCCAAACTTGTACGGAGCCTCCACCGTACGCCACTTTTTCCTCCACACACGCTTGATGGAAGCGCTCCCCTGGTCTTCTGTACACCAACTGCCTACCATCATGCTTATAAAGCATGAATTTAGACTCGTCCGTGAACATTACCCTAGACCAATCGTCTAGTGTCCAGTTTAGGTGTTCGCGCACGTATCTCTGTCTTGCAATTCGATGTCCCCGTTCCAGTTTGGGGCCATTTGCGGGCCTCAATGGTTTCAAATTTGCTTCAGCAAGACGTCTTCTTACTGTTTGAGCGCTTAAATTGCCACCTCCAAAGCGAATAAAGTGAGTTTTTAGACCAACAGCAGTTTGAAAACGATTTCGGAGCATTGTAGCCACCAGTTGTCTGTCTTCCCTGGCCGTTGTGCATCTTGGTCTGCCATTTCCTGGTCTTCTAAGGTGTGATCCGGTCTCTTGGTACCGCTGGACTACCCGCTGAACAGTCGACAAAGATACACCAATGTTTCTGGCTGTTTCACGCTGGCTCCGCCCAAGTTCCAAAAAAGTTAGGATTCTGGTACATTCCTCTAGCGTGACTGCCATGCTTCACCTCACAGAATAATAATTATGCACGTGGAAGACGTTCACGATAATTTTTTTTGTGACAGAATAGAAATGGAAAGCATCCATAATGACATGAAACAAAAATTTTGTTTTTAAAAATAGTCATTTTTTTAAATTTAGTTTTTCTAATGAAGTTTTTTTCATCAACCAGTTTAAATAATATGCAATAGAAGCGCAACTAAAAAGTCTTTATTCTGTTTTTTATTTCATTGATCTAGCTTTTACAGTTCTGGAGGTATTTCAATTTTTGTGACTGACCCTTAATTTTTGGAACCGAGTGTATTACTATTAATTTAGTTGTACTGATATCCAGCAAATGGATTTTTTTATTTTAGACGATATTTGCAGTATATACCTGGTATACTCCTGAAATTATAAAAAATATCAAAAATAAATATTTTCATTTGATAAAGTATAGGCAGTTAAATCTAGATTTTAATAGGGAAATGTATATCTATTACAGATCCCATACAAAAAAACTAATAAAATTAGCTTATGATAACTTCATAGATCGTGCTGAGACGGACATACAGATTAACCCGAAAAGCTTTTGGAACTTTATTAAGGCACAACGCACTTTACGTCAGTCCTGTTCTGAATTCGAGTTCAATGGTCATACAGTCTCTGGACGCGATGCTGCGAATGCTTTTGCGACATATTTTGAATCCACCTTTTTAACAGACCAGTTCAGGCCTCCATCTAGTTCTACAACAATGGAACCTTCTAATAATTTATGTTCTTCGCGTGTCAGTATTGAGTATATTAGCGAATTTGACCTATTGCAGGCAGTTAAATGCCTAAAGTCTCAATCATCAATTGGGCCCGATGGTATACCTGCCTACATTATAAAAGACTGTATTAATATACTTCAGGAACCTTTATTACATATTTTAAAAGTACCTATTAAAACTGCAACATATCCGGATTATTGGAAAATCTCGCGAGTAACACCTATACCCAAGGATGGCTCCAGGTCCCAAATCATTAATTATAGACCTATTGCCGTTCTGTCAGCATTTGGTAAGATCTTTGAATATATTTTAAACACCCACATCACCAGACAAATTAAGCAACAACTGAGCGAATGTCAGCATGGGTTTAGAGCCGGTAGATCTACCTCGACAAATCTCATTAACTTTGTCGATTACTGTGTCACTGAAATGGACCATAGTAGGCAAGTGGACACGGTATACTTTGACTTCAAGAAAGCTTTCGATCGAGTCGATAAAGAAGTACTCTTAAAAAAATTTGCAGCTTTTGGATTTACTCCAAATTTATTGGATTTTTTTACCAGTTATTTTTCCAATCGTAGACAGTATGTTAAATTGGGTAATCATCAATCTGACCCATATGACACTCGTTCAGGTGTGAGTCAGGGAAGCACCTTAGGACCGACGCAGTTTCTAATCGACTTGCCAAGCGTAGTTAAATACGCTCAGTGTATGATGTTTGCAGACGATCTGAAGCTATACCTGGGAATCAGAAGCCCCGATGATTGTGAGGCGCTCCAGCGGGACATCGATAGTGTTGTGGCCTGGAGTGAACACAATTGCTTGGAATTAAATTTATCTAAATGTAAATTAATGACATTTACTCGATCACGCTCCCCATACACTTACAATTACAAATTATTGGGTTTCCCGCTGGATCGAGTCACAGAAATTCGTGATTTAGGTTTGACCATGGATTCGCGTCTCACTTTTAATACACACATCACTAATATCTGTAAACAAAGTTTCAAATCACTGGGATTCGTAATAAGAATGTCGGCACAATTCCAACACAGGGGCACTATCGTCGTTCTGTACTTCTCTTTTGTTCGCAGTGCTTTGGAGTATAACTCCATAATCTGGGACCCACACGAGGAGAGGTATAGAACAATGATAGAACGTGTCCAACGAAAATTCGCACGGCTTTTATATAAAAAACTATATGGGTACTATCCTTATCTATATCCATCACTTTTTATTCTCGGCATGGTGGGACTGAACACTTTGATATTGCGACGTAAGTGTGCCTTAATGATGCACTATTACTTGTTACTAAATAATAAAATCGATGACATACATTCATTATCCCGCTGTCTGTTATGGGTGCCGAACCAGTACACCCGGCTACGCTCTTGCCGTCTCCTAGCTGCACCGCAGGTTCGAACATTTACGGCACAATATGCTCCCACTAGTCAGGCAGTTAGATTGCTCAACTCCCTGATTGCTCAATACCCGGACGTCGATTTATTCCATACTAATTTGAGTACATTTAATAGATTCTGTATGCTTTTCTTAAATTATAGTTTATAATACTCACGGGCCCGATGGTCCAGTGGTTAGTGAATCTGACTACTGTGCCAAAGATCGTGGGTTCGATACCCACCCGGGACAAATCTTTGTCGATGAGCACGATCATTTGTTCTGTGTCTGGGTCTAATTTACTTTTAATAATATGATCATGTATGTACATTTGTTTGGAAGTGTATCTATTGGTGGTCTGGTCACCATGGCGTTTGTCCTGCCTGGCTTGGGATCAGACGACTATGAATAAAATGATTAGAATATTATAAAATATTGTAAATCATTAATTACGATATCTGTAACACTACTGTTGTAATGGCACACTACACGTGTTGGGTAACTGTAAGTGTAGTGAGCAGTTGATTAAAATAAATAAATAAATAAATAAATAAATACCACCCAGATTGAATTTCTTACGAATTCAGTTATGTCCGAATCCGAATCCGAATAGGTTGAATTCTACGATTTTAGATAATAGGTAGTGGGATTGCGGTCACTATAACAGTAACTCATAAAAAATTGATACTGGACTTAGAAAATAAACTCCAAAGACTGTATAAATCGATCTCCAGTTTAAAAACAATCGTAAGGGTCAGTAAGGAAATTAAATTGATTAATAAACATCTATCTATCAAAGTAAAAAATATTTTATGCTGAATATATAAACAGTATTATGATGAGAGAAATGCGAAAACTCAGGGAGCAATCAGTAAGTATGTGAAACCATAAAACAAATCAATTATTTGCTAAGCAATTTCATCCAATTTGGAAAACACAAAAAGGGGTAAACAAATCCAATTTCCCCCTCTAGATATAAAAGCGGGATATTTATATTAATACCCGATTTTACGATACATATTCAGAATCCGAGTGTACACAAAGATAGATTCTTTTTTAATAAAAAGGCTGGGAGCGCGGCGCGGTGAGAAATATAAGACTACAATTTTCTTTTGTACGGTAAAGCTAAAATGCCGGGTAATGTATACACGTACTAGCTATCACAAATGAACATTCACTGTTTATGTAAACAAATATTGTAATAAAACCTAATTATGTAATTCTTTTAAAGCTGCTTTCAGGGTAAAATAACCCCGGTAGTTTTATTTATAAATTTCATACACCTTTATCTTAATTTTGATGGAATTTTCATGTTTCTCATTTCATAAAGCAGTGTAGGCACAAAATGACTCCTAACACAGTTTCTGAAGGTACAATAATACCTATTTCTTTTGCATGCCCGACTTTCTAGCCTGTGAAGATTTTTATCTCAATCATAAGTATATACACACATCAAAAGTGTCTAGGGATCAACATATATTTTTGCAATAACTTTTCTCCTGATTGATATTAATTAAAAATTTCTTTAAGGATTCATCAAATAAAGTGTTTTCGTTTGTCACAGTAACGATAAACCAAGTCACCTTTGCATTAGTAAAGAAATTTGCCATTTTCCTAATAAAGGGATTTTTGACATTTGAACCACTAACATTAAAGTTCGAAAAAAAGACTGAAATAACAGTTTTCTTTAAAATTTTATTAGGTAACTTAAACAATTAATAATCCGTGTTTCTACTGCGAACACTAACAACACAAGAACATCGGTTTGGCATACTCAAAATGAGTTCATCCAAATCACGCTGTGGAATGGCCGCCCATGTTCGTTGCAACAACAAAAAAAGGTCTTCTTGCGACTGGATACCCTCCATATTCGGCAGAGCTCTTCTCTGTAGCATATCCCATGCATGCTCATTCGGGTTCAAGTCTGGCGACTGAGCAGGCCAGGGCAGGACATTGATGTTAGCTGCGGCGAGAGTCTGTCTTACAACTCTTGCGGTGTGCGGTCGTGCATTATCATGCATTAACTGAAATAAGGGACCGATTTGCACTTGTAGAGGAACGATGACGTCTGATACAATCGTCTCAGCATAAATTTGAGCGTTGAGGTTGCCTCTGATCCAAATCAACTCAGTTCTTCCGCCGATCCAAATACCCGCCCATACCATGATGGTTCCACCACTATAAGGATGGACTTCCTGGCAGGATTTTAATCGCTGTTGGCGTCCAGGGGTTCTCCAGTGTCGTATATGTCTTGTATCCG
This sequence comes from Phragmatobia fuliginosa, assembly GCA_932526445.1. Lineage (NCBI taxonomy): Eukaryota > Metazoa > Arthropoda > Insecta > Lepidoptera > Erebidae > Phragmatobia > Phragmatobia fuliginosa. The sequence goes on from OW052057.1 coordinate 11,177,168, forward strand.
GTCTCATACCAAAACGTGACTCATCAGAAAAGCACACGAAACGCCATTGTTCTTCTGCCCAATTTCTGTGTTCAAGAGCCCATTGATATCGAATCCTACGATTGTGCATTGCTATAGGTGGTACCCGTAGCGGTCTTCGGGAATGAAGGTTCACTTCATGCAAGCGGTTTCTGACTGTTTGGTCGCTAATTAAGTTCCCTGAAGAGTGATGAAGCCTCACGGCTAACATCATGGCGGTTATTGTTGGAGCTCTTCGAGTTAAGATTTGAATGTATCGGTCTTGTCTCCGTGTGGTGCAGCGATACCGTCCTCCATGGCGCTCAGCCACGGTACCAGTGCTTCGGTAACGTGTCCAAAGTCGACTGATAACACTCTGACTTGTATTCAGAGCTAAAGCCACAGTACGTTGCCGGGAACCAGCTTCTATCATTCCCACGGCTCTGAGCATTTCTTCCCTGCTTAAATGACGTCGCCGCTCCATAATAACGTTGGTTTTAATCAGTAGTAGGGAAACAGTAGCACTAATAATTTCTTCAATGCGTTGTATGTTTTTATAGGGAAAATATTGGCAGCTGATTTTCATCTTTTACTCGAATTTGATTGACAGTTCCTGATTCAAATTATGAAATGCACCAAAAAGGATCCATATAAATTTATAAAATCATAAATTTATTACAAAGCCACATCTCAATCTCAAGAAATCCGCATAAAAATGCTTGATCCCTAGACACTTTTGATGTGTGTATATAGAATAGCCATAACATATCAGCATTAAGATAGAATTAAATAGTTAGAAAATATATGAATTATTATTAACGACGGCACAGGTTGACAATAAATACCTAAACAAAAAAAAAAAATATTTAATATTTAGCAACTGCCAGCTGCACAGCCCACAGGCCTTATGTGATTGGTAACAATCACCGAGGGTAAGCAACGATGGCTTGGTCAGACATAGATGGATGCATGATATGTCATGAGTGTTTCCGTGATTTGGTGGTCACGTTAAGCAATCGATCCCAGTTGTTAGATACATTTGTGAAATTTAGTTGGAGGACTTTGGGCGGCATAAAAACATTCAAGAGCTAGATTACATAGCCACAACGTGAATTGCAAGTTACCAACGGGCACTCGGACAGCATCGAGACATATGACCTTTACCCTCTCCTGAGAGGTGACACGTGCCCAGCAGTGGTACGTCACAGGTTGTTAATTTGTGTTGTTTGGTACTAAAATTGTTCGTGTAAAAGCCGAGTTCTAAAACATGCAGAAGAACTAACTTTCTTAACTTTCAATACAACTCTAACAAAATTTTTGCTCATTTCAAAAAGTTGTTAAATTGCGATCATTTCTGAAGCTTTCATTCCACACAGATATTGTTTCGCAGCAATGAATTCGTTTATTTAACTTTGTCCATATTAAATTTCTAAGAAGAAACCGTAATGCAAAATAAACTTTTGAGGTTTTATTTCCCCAAGCAGAATAAGAATAGCTGTATACACAATATATAAAATTGTCTCTTTCTTTGCTTTGTAAGATTGATGGTTTTTATATTTGACAAAATGGCTCATTATTCTAACAATAATGTCATCGCATGGACATCGTTGAAGTACAGGTTATCCAGATGCTGTCAGTAAATTGAACTGAATTTGATTTCAGAATGGAACTTGCTTTTGGGATGTTTAAGTTTAATATTTAAATGCGCTTAGGACTTTAAATACGGTCTTTTATTATAGGTTACAGGTGTGGACGAACGAGTGTCGTGTTCCTTCATCACAAAGGGAGAAGCCTCCATCCCCCAAATAAAAAATATTTTTTATAATTTTATTGTAACACATTGTCAACGTAATTACAAGACATATTCATGCAAAGTTTCATCCTTTTAGCACTAACCGTTTGGGCGATAGATCAAGGACGGACAGATATGACGTATCTATAAGGGTCCGAGTCATGAACTGTGGAACCCTAAAAAGGAGGTCAGTTAAAAGTTTTCACTGACGGAACAAGTAGATCAATGTAAATAGAGACAGTATATAACAGCTTGCACTCCTCTATCTCCTCCTTATGTATGTTAATATATAAGCCCATAAGACCTAAGAGTCCTTACTGTGTTGCTATGTGAACAATACCATGTATGTTGTAATTTTGAACATTTTTTGCATCAAACAGTAAAGATTTTTATCTATAAAGAAGTATCGAAACAAGTGAAATAAGCTTAAGGGGCCCCCGGAGGCTGAATTGTCCATACAAACGGTATACCAAGATCATTTGCAGTATAAACATATTTCCACGATGATATGTTGATATTCGGACTTAGACTGTATTTATTTAGGTTATAACGTCTTGATTTTTAAAAATAAACTTAAATAGAATAAAATATAATCAAATTGAATTTTACATATTTTACATTGTAAATGTCATATTTTCATTTTGTTTTTTTCTGTCTTAAAAACAAAAATATTTTTAATATTATTTCATCAATAACATATCTCATATTATTATGCTACTACTTACACAAAATAAATCGAAAAAATATTGAGTTTTCATTCATGATTATCGATATTACGAAACACATCCATATTTTCACAAATTTCAAGCAATTAGTAGTGCTATCGCATCAAAAAATATTTCAATGTGTGTGTGATTCGTGTCAGTCAAATAATGATAGCCGAACCTTCTACGAGAGAGTCCGAATTACTACGAATGAATGTCAATCCACATACGCACATACAGCGGTGCACTCGTATCTACGTTGTATTTTGTCAAACAGAGACAGCAATATTTTACGAACAAATTTCAACTTGCAGTTTCGAGTGTCGTACGCCGGCCTCTTAAGACATGGTTCGTTAGGTTCATTGTTTCGAGGGCCCTCCCAAAAGATTCTGATATTGAAAAGTTTTGCTCTTATTTGTACCTCTGATTTATACAAAAAATAGTATACTGTAACACCTTTCCGTCGAGGATGGCTTTAGGGAAAGTCGTCTTGAATTAAGTACATTGTGGACAACAAAACGTATTACTGAAAAAAAATACAGCGATGCTCAAATGTCTCACTCTGACCATCAATGCGCCTATTTGGTAATGTTTTAGCAGTAGCTAAAGTATTTTGTGAAACAGATCATTAAATAATAGTCAAGTACCGGAATATCTATGAATTGGTTCAACCAAGCCATTAAGAACAGTAATTCCAGAAATTAGCATAAATGTGCTTCACACTACCAGTTCACCGAGGAAAGACGATAGCACTAATGCAGTAATTTCAGGTTGGTCTTTTATGTGAGAGTAGAACTGCACTTGAATGAAAGGTAAATAATTGCGGTTTACGATTTATGACGTATTAAAAAAACTGCTAACTAGATCTCGTTCAAACCAATTTTCGGTGGAAGTTTGCATAGTAATGTACATCATATATTGTTTTGGTGCTATAATTCTCTTATTTTAGAAGTTACAGGAGACACACACACATTTTACCACTTTGGAAGTGCCTCTCGCGCAAACTATTCAGAGAAAAAAATGATATTGAAAACCTAATATAATTTTTGAGGACCTATCCATAGATATACATGGGTGACATATGGATTTGATGATAAAAAACTTTTTAGTTTCAGTAAGTATGTAGAACCCCCAAAGTTTTTTTTTCTATTTTTATGTGAAGATATTAATGCGGTTCACAGAATACATTTAATAACCAAGTTTCAACAGTATAGCTCTTATAGTTTCGGAAAAAGTGTCTGTGACATACAGCCGGACAGACAGACAGACATGTCGAATCTATAAGGGTTCCGTTTTCTGCCATTAGGCCACGGAAACCTAATAGCAGCGTTGCTAAACCTAAACGGAAACTATGTTTTTCTGAAATAAGTTTTTCATCACCAATAAGACATATAATTAGACTTCGATACCACCGAAGCGCTGCTACTCACAAATAGAAAATCACCGAACGAATCACAAGCAACCTTTTTTCTGTCAAACATTAAAATTGTTCTACACCAAAAATATCTCCACCACACACAAGGTCATATGCCGAATAATGGTACATATTTTCTGTTTCTGTGGCAACTTTATTAACGCGTTCGTCTGCAAAATTTGAACAAGGTTTTATGCGTGATGGCGGGAATGTAACGTGGAAAGGGTTTGATCATGCTTTTTCGTATTGGTTGTGATATTTTGATTTCGTTGGGTTCGTGCTAACACTGTGTTATAAGATGATCTTTTATAAAATACTAGCTTTCCACCCGCGGCTTCGCCCGCGTGGAATTCGTATATATCGCGCGACACGGTATGGGTAGATTAAACAATCTTACATGATTTTATGTTTGATAATAAGGAACTTAGACACAAACTTTCGTCCCCTATTTCAAACCCTTCTTTCTACCTTTATTTTCAATCGGTTCAGTGGTTTAGGCGTGAAAGCGTAACAGACAGACAGGCAGAGTTACTTTCGCATTTATAATATTAGTAGGGATTACACCATCGGAAAGTAGAGATTTCATCAAACAGAAAACACCCTAATTTTTTGAAAAAAGTAGATATTTTGACGGGTGAATTTTCGGTAATAAGTCAAAATCGGGTGAAAAAATAAATATTTCAAAACAAATAAATTACAGTGTATTCGAGACATAAAAGGTAAGTTTTCACTAAATTTCGTTTAAAAATATTTTTATTTGTAAAAGATAAAAATAAAAAACCAAAAACTTAGTTTTTTGAAATTTTCACATATAATTTAAGGTTCTGTGAAAAAAAGTGTAAATAAAAATCGGCCAAGTGCGTGTCAGGCCACGCACAGGAAAGGGTTCCTCAGTCACCCATAATGGTACGTGGATTAGAAATTGTATCCAATGGATAATTGTTATGTTTACGTATTAATACGTTAATTTTGTATGACTTTTCCAAGTAAGCACATTGTAGAAGTTAAACCTCTATAACTCCTGAACTAACAACGTCATCTAATTCGTTATAGTTTTCATTTAAAGTTATTATATGGACCACTATTACGAATTTTTCCAGATTTTTTGAACCGGCCGTTTATCTTTTAGAGGGGGGGACGCCCTGTTTTTACAAAAAAAGTGGCCTTTAAAGTGGAATTTCTCGCAAACGGATACCTAAATCAAAAAATGGGCTTAAAGATCGTCTTAACAACCTTTTAATGTTTTTAAAAGACCTATATAATGATACCCCAGATGATGGGGTAGCTGCGAGAAAAAAAACATCCCCACTTTACGTGTAGGGGGAGTACCCTAAATAAAAATATTTTTCATAATTTTATCGTAACGCTTTGTCGACGTAATTACAATACATATTCATGCAAAGTTTCATCTTTCTAGCACTTACCGATTGGACAGTAAGGAGGACGGACGGACGGACGGACAGACGGACATGACGAATCGATAAGGGTTCGAAGTCATAAACTTCGGAACCCTAAAAATTGTAGATCTTTTGATTACATACAACTTTGCCATTTAACTTTTTTCCATAGGACTTGTTGTTTTGCCGGAAATCGAGATAAACCGTTCTTTACCCTTTGTTTTATATATTTAGCCATCCAAAGTGACTCTACCCTGCCTGATGGAAAGCATTAGCAGAATCCAAGAGTCGGGGCTACTACACTTGCTGCGAATGCAGACAATAATGTATGGCGGCCCACACTATGGCGGCTTAGTGAGATGCTTTTTCACGCCCCGCTTAAAGGACCCGAAAACCTCCCCCCCTACCGCTTCCCGACCTCAGATCCCCCGTAAATTATTTTTCCTTTCATTTTTATAATATTCTCCTCCTTTTCCAATAGGTTTCATCCTACTATAATTTTATTTGTTTTCAAAAATTATCTACCCTGGACTACTGGTCTATATGTCATTGTCAAACTATCATTATGGTTGCCATGCAATTGTGTTATGCCTAGCAACCTGTGAAGTTTTGACAGGAGATAAACAGTGATAGATTTTGATACCTACGATTTATGTATTTTTATAATCACCTAGCTTTGGCCTTTGTATCTCGATTATTGCAGTAAAAAGTAGCCTATGTCCTTTCCCAAGTTCAGTTCTATCTTCATACCAAATTTCATCAAAATCGGTTCAGTGGTTTAGGCGTGAAAGCGTAACAGACAGACAGACAGACAGAGTTACTTTCGCATTTATAATATTAGTATGGAATAAGTACATCTACTGGAGTGAGTTTTCGATTTAAAATATAGTTTTTTTGATCTTCTAAATGTGGTTTTATTTTTGTATCAAATTGAATATAAGTAGAAAAGGATTAATTACTTACAATTTAACAAATATATTTTAAAATACTTACAATTAAGAAAGTGGGTGTGTGTTAAATAATAACTAATTAAATAAATGTATTATTTCGGACATCTTACACACATCTAACAAAATCTAAAAAAACACAGTTTTGTGTGTACTTACGCCTGAAACGTTATTATTTAAAAAGTTTTGTTCTCTCTTTTATAATTTTCATATCATTTGATTACACAAAACGGATTTTTTTAGACTATATTACTGCACGACCTCTCGTGGGATACTGACAAAAAGAAGCCTAGTTTTGATACATGTGTGTGCGTGAGCGCGTGTGTTTACTTGAACGAGCTGAGTTTTGTGGCTTCACTGGTAACTTTCTATCTAATAACCTTTTTTATTCATCTGAAATGATTAGTATCAATAAATAGAAGGAGAGAGGAACAGTTATATAAACAAGGAAAATCCTAAACTAAATAACGGTGTACTATTTATCCAAATTATCATCATCATCACCATTCCTCATTGGTCATCCTCTATGGCAATTATTATTGTAAAGTCAGTGCCCTCCAATATACACTTGAAATTAGTTTAACCTACGAATTCAAACCTCAAGTGTGCGGCGTACTGATAAGTATGCCGCACACTTGAGGTTTGTGTCACACCGTGGAAAAACTCACATACCACCTGTACCCCGACTTATATAGATATTTCATTACAACTCTCTTGGAATAAGTAAATAGTGAAACAGAAGCGATAGACATCCTTCCTGTTGATATAAATTGTTCTAGTTCTCAAACAATGTTCCTAATGCCCTAAGTTTCGTTATTTATGTTCGTAAGTAGTCTTGAATCGGAGTTTGAAATCAATTTATAAAGATGAAAAGTCGCTTTAGAACTTATTTTATTGTCTAAAGCTAAATTTTATACGTATCATGAATAACTGTATTTGCCAAGAAAACAAATTTCAGTATTTCCAAATCTAATATGTAGTTTAAAACGATACCAGTTCATTGTGTTCTTAATAATGAACAGAATAGTGCTGTAAATTTTTATTAAAAAATTTAAGGGCTGACATTGATAGTGACGCATAGGAGCTGAATGCTGGATGATGGTGATGATGATGAATATTGATGTACAATTAAAGTATTATCTTCACAAATTTATTTTACCTAGGTCAAAATTAAACAGAAATACTAAAAAATAAAAATCTATTAATTCTAAGCATAATTATATAAGCAGAAAAAATACGGTATGTTTTCGTAGATATGACGTTCAATTCAGGTGTAAGATATTATGAGACAATCAAAGTTTTTTTAGCTTAGCATCTAAATGTAGATATACATGCACTTATGACTAAAGAACGTATTATACGACATACGATTTAAGGGTCAAATTGAAATGACAAGCTAATCGCTGGGTTGGAGCGGTGCCGTTGCTGTGCCGTTACAGTGTGCTATGACCTTATGGATCACTTTCTTAAATATTTTAGCTCATTTTTAAATAAACCATGTACTTAAAGCTATTAGACAAATTAACACAAAAGATAGAATCCAGAAGTAGGATGACAATGCAGCATGGTGGTTTATATTAAACCATCCAAAGTGACTCTACCCTGCCTGATGGAAAGCATGAGCAAAATCCAACAGTCATGTCTGTATCATTCTACCGGCCTTATATTTTGAAGTAAGCCTTTCACTTTTCATAGACTATACACTTTATACATTTTATAAAGACTAGCCAAAATGTACTGCCCTGTTACACAATGTAACAACCCACATAGAAACGGAGAAAAGCCAGAAAAAAACTATTTCTTTTTTGAATTAAAAAAGACAACTCTCGCATTAGAAATATAAATCCTGTGTCGTGGGGGACTTTACAAACATACATGAAACATACACACATAACACCCAGAGTCAGAACAACAATTTGTCAATCACACAAAGTGCTTTCCCACGTAGGATTTGAACCCACGACACTTGGCGAAGTACAAAGCGGTGTGGCGATCACTTAAACCACTAGGCCAACCGTCAGTCAGTCATTCTAAACTATTAAACAACAAAAATCACCGACATCGAAGAGAAAAATAAGTTTTGATAGGGCAATATATACAGTAGAGCTATTGACGATAAAATTCATAGAATTTTGAAGGAACGCGTGAATCAAATACGGACGTGCTAGCCTATTACGATTACTGATTCCCAAATTGATTTGGCAACTGATGTGCTAAATTCAAATGGCTGACGAAGGTTTGTTGCGTGTCTTGAATACTGATTTCTGTAAATACCAATAGTCAAAGGGTAAACATGGAAATATGAATATAGTAATGTGTATTTTCTTTCTCATGGTATAGGGCATAAGGTTTTTGATGATAATTGATTAATTTTGGAGCAACATTGACACTAGTTATTGAAAAAGAAACTTAAGTGCAATAGTAACTTTTAAATGCTCATCTCGGCTCTCTCTAGCATTTAAAAGAGAGGATTAATTTAATGAAATGGCTGAATAAATGAGCAGAAACACATTTAATTCTGTATATGGATTTAATTAACATAAAATATGTATATGTCTAGAAATCTGTAAAATGTGAAGTAGTGTGTTTATTAGTGGTCGGGTCGCCGTAATGCGGGCCTTGCCTGGCTTGAGATCGAACGACTTTGTTGGGAATGTTTAAGTTTATTTAAAGATGTTATTTTCATGAATTACCATATTTCATTTCTATTATTCTATATATTATTTCTACAATATTAACGGGATTCCCAGAACAATACTTCTGTACAAGGTAAACATTTCTCTATTTGAAGAAGCTCAATACATACCCACATAATCGATATAATATTACGAGACGTTGTAAATATAATTTACTACTTTTACTAAGTGTTGATCACAGAGTATAATTTCATATATTTTTATATTTAACTCAGTAAAAACTAAAGTTAAAATCTTCCAGTTCGAGCAAAATAATCTATCCATTTAACACTAACAAATGTGTTGTAAACAGATTTTCGTAAATAGATAGTTTGCTCGTCTGTTTTAATGACCAAATCTCAAGAGACATTATTTAAGTAAGAGTTTTTAAATAAATAAATAAATAAATATTTATTAGTCGTATATTTTCTTTTGTATTTGATATCTTGTATTTGGTGTTTAATTTAGAATAATTATTATAAATTTTATGTTTTTCACTACCTAATGGCATATTTTTTTAAATTTTGAACTAGCTAGTGGATCAAAATTTTAAATATTTCCATTTATATGCTACATAATGACAACTAAAAACGTTGTACCCCCTTTTAAAGAATGAATATGAAATTTACCAAAGTTTATATGGAGAAGGAGTGCAGAAAGCAAAACAATAGATCTACCTACGAATTTCGACCACCAAGCGTCCACTAGTTAGATTTGAACGGCGTTTTGTTTTCACTGGCCAAAAATTCCGACTCAGTAAAACTTTATAAAGCACTCAATCCACTGCACAATAACCACAAAACACCAGTTTTAAAATATAAATAAAGTTTCAAAAAACATTCACATATAAATGTTCGAAAGTATTGCAGCATAGTTTTATGAAAGAATTGTACAATAGAAAAGTGTTCATTGTAAAATAAAATACGCCTCAGTTCATTCGAATGCATTCCAGCAATATTCAATTTGGTTTCGCTACTTCAGTAACCTCAGCCAATCGGGACAATTAACTTGCTGTCCCCAACCAATTTATTGTGTTTTTATTTCTTTTTAAAATTGTACACTAAGAAAATTCAATTGCACTACGTATAATAAAACACAGAAAATTGAAGTTCATATAACAACCTCACACATGTAACATATACGGCCGTCTTCAGACGTCCATGTTCAATCAAACCAGGCAGAACCTGTTCTGTATTTTTATTCGTTTCATTCAGCACATTTTCTTAATGTTCTTTGAGCCAATTTCAGCCACACCAACCACATCAACGGCGACCAGCCAACTACAATGCATTTTGAAATAGAATAATACTAAATTTGTGACTAACTTTACTGGAAATTCGCTTTGGCATTAACACCAAATAGTATTTTTTTTAAACTCGAAAGCACGGCAAAGACTATGTTAGCATTATTTCTTTATATATGATTCAGATGACGACAATATAGTGTGATTGAAAATTTGTAATAAAGTTTTATAATTCTAAATTCTCGTTCTTTTGCACACCATACAAAAATATCTGAAGTTGTTGACATATCGGAGCAAGATGGAGATTTTCCAACCCTTCTCTTATTTGAAATGCATTGCATGCAGGATTATTATATGGCTCAAGTGTGTGCGCAAATCTCCGGTCTATCACTCTCATAATCCGATGAGACGCCTAACCACCACGACCGGGGAGAGGGATGAAATGACCGACGGCTTTACGTGCTCTTTGAGCCACGGGAGTTAAGATCCCAATCTCCAAGCTGTTGTTAAGTACATCTTTAAATTGGGTTTTACAAATATTTATGTATTTATTTATATTCTTTTATATACTTTATGCACAAATACATGCATCGGCGGACTTAATGCCTTAGTCATTTTCTGCCAGTCGACCGATTGGGCGATGCAGAGAAAAAATGAGGTAGGTGCGTAAAGGGTGAATGGATAGATTATAGTACAAAAAGTCATAGGTAATATACATACATATTATATGGTAAGTAATATACCTACATAAACATACATATATACGTTTATATTTATACACATACATACACGTACTTATATTTATTAACGTAGAATCCGATAAGAATCTGTGATAAACTAAGACCCCGTCGAATCCGCTAATTCGCCTAATAAAAGCTTCTTTACCTTCATCTTGAATGTGTCTCGATTTTTCGCCATTCTGACCTCGAGAGGAAGCGCGTTCCACAACTGCACAGACTGGACAAAGAATGAGGATCCAACGAAACCAGTAGTGTGTGATGGGCAAAGCAGGAGGAGATTGTTAGCCGAGCGAAGGTTTTTTTTTTTTTTTTTTTTTTTTTAAAGACAACTCCCGCTATAGGAATATAAATTCCTGTGTCGCGGGGGACTTTACAAACATACATGAAACGGACACAAAGAACATCAAGTTTCGATTGTGATTACTACACAAGAGTTGGAAATGTGTTTTTAAATAACTGGGGGGGGGGATGGGAAATTGAGGATAGTGTACAGGAATGTGAGTGCGCGCATTTTTCTGCGTTGACGAATCGGTAACCAACCTAACTGGGAATGAAAACTGGAAATGTGGTCATACTTACGAAGATTAAAGATGAATCGAATGCAGTTATTGAGAAGACGATCTAACTTGTTGAGGAGATCTGCACTATACGTTAAATATATTTTATACTATAAATATATTCTAATAGTAAACAGCAATGCAAATACAAAACAAATGATCGTATTTTGAGTATACAATTATTTTATCCTATGCTGGAATCGAAACCACAACCATCGTCTTATCAGGTTGCACCACTAACCACAAAACCAACAGGTCATACTTTGAATACAATTTTTGCATAGATTTATTCGCTTATTAAGTAATACAAATACAATAAATGACAAACGGACAAAGATTGAGAAGCTGCTAGTCACATAGTAACGTATCAATAACGTTGTAAGGGCTTAGGGTATCGAAATACAATAGAACCCGAAGGGTTTCAGTTCCTATGTTTGTAACCCCTAGCCCCGGTAAAGGGGGGTTAGTAGAAGGCCCTAGCCCTACCAGGGGGCGTTACTCACCGGTGCGCAGTCAGTAGAGCTATGTGAAATATCCCAGGGCGCCTGTTCACAAGTAGTATCTATAAGCTGAGAGAATAACAGACAGAGTTCATATGTGTGCATATGTCGATTTGGGTAGCCAGGTATTCCCCAAGAAAACATGGGTTCAGTCTCACACACATTTATTCATTACACACATGAAGCACAAATAGATCCACCTCTTACACACTAGAGATAATACACAAAGTTACAAAGGTGGGTTGTTCAACATTATAGTACTAAGATTCTTATATCTAAATATAAATCTAATCCTAAATAAGAGGGTTGCTATACAAATAGTCTATAACTTAGGCTTCCCTGGATCTCTGGGGGCTCGACCGGGAAGAGCAGACGTCAGTGAAGTTAATACGGGAGCCCCGATGTGGTCCCTGAGGTCCGTCATCTTATGTCCTTGGGGATTTGTCGTACAAGAGGAGGCTCTCCTTTACACTGGGCACCTCTGCTCGCTTGATTGCCCACACACAGCTAATGGGATTCTCCTATTGCACCCAAGGTACAGCCGAAGGTAGACCAACGTTGGTTGAGGTAGATCTCAAACCAGAACTTGGAATCAATCCTTGGAATCAATCCTTGGAATCAATCCTTGGAACCCTAGGAAAAAAGAGGAGACACAATCCTAAGTACATAATCACACAAACAGACTGGTACAAGGAAATATAGTTAAATAAAGAAAGTAGAATTCTCACCACTTTGCAGAGCGGGTTAAACACCAGGAATTCTTCACGAACCAATATTACAACGAGCAGAGTTTCGCCTAGGACCGCAGTAGAACTAAGAGTGCTTTTTCCGGGGAATTAGGGCCCGCTTTATATATATTATATCTCAAGGTCCCACTGGAATAAAACTCTTACCCTCCACTCGTTAACCAAAAAATATCACCTGATTCCCATAGACAAATAATAGACTTGTGACCAAAGATAACATAGAACACAATTTACCACAGAGTATCAATCTCATCCGTGCTACATTTAGGAGAAATGACGCCATCTGACGACTCGAGGTTGAAAGTTTATCTAAGACCAAGGAAGAAGGAGTGTAAGAGCTACCGCTAACCTGATAAAGATGGCGCTCACCTAAACACGTCATCTTATTGCGTTACCAATACGAATTATTTATACTAACTAAAAAAAAGTTGTTACAGTACCCCCTCCCCCGTGAAATTTCCTGAGCAGGGTGCGAAGGAAATTAAAAGATTGCCTATATAACATAAGAACAAAAAAATCTAAAATTGCTAAACAGTGAAGCTAAGTTAGTAACACCCATTAAAACAGAGATTCTCTTCCTAAGTCCCAACGAAATCCAAATTTAATTTCTATTAAAAGTTTCAAAAGAATTAAGTGACACTAAGTAATCTCTAAAGCCAAAACTAAGACAATTCACAGCAAGAGTTTTAACAAAATAACATCTAAGTTTTAAAAACTGTTCAAAAAAGAAGGCCTGACCTAAACATATAGACAGGAGTTAGTGGTGAGGCATCAAATTGATGCAATCTACCAGCAGGCAAGACATCTCGGGCGATGAGTGCGTATTGTCTTTGGCGAACTTGTTACAGTCACGACCCGCTGTAACTAGACTATATCAGACGGGTAGACTAGAGCCTTAGGCCAGTCATACCCCTATACAAAGTGAAGAGAAGTGCAACATGCAGAGAAGGATGTGTGTAAGCCAAGTAGGGCATTACTCCACATAAAAGAATAACTGCAACTTGCAGATAAAAGTTGTGTGCAGGACTAGCATGGTCCTGCCACATCAACAGACAAAGCTCCATAACATCATCATCAACAGCTGTGTCAGGTGACAAGGGACCTGACACAACAGCGTGTAGGCTTGTTTTAATTCGCCAAAGACACACACAGTCACCAACCACAAAATATCCAACCATTACTGCAGACACACCAATTGATACCCACCACCAGCAGAAGTGTGAGAGGAAATAACATAAGAACTAGTCACCAGACAATAGGCGTCTATACTCAAGTTGACTAAGTATAAGTTCCCTAGTGTACAGCATAAGGACACAGACAGTTCAGTAAACTCAAAGTAAACCTAACCAGTTAAGTACAGAGAAATAAAGTTTTTCTTTAATAAGTAGTGGCCTCGTTGAGACGAGTCCAATGGACCCCCTACCAGCTCAGGCGAGGTGTAGTGAGGACCGTCACCATGGGCTGGTATTGGTTCCCTAACCGATACATCTTTAGAGAGAATAGGTGACCGCTGACCGCAGACATAGACACAGACAGAGATGCTCCATACTGGTCACGGACACCTACCAGTTCGGGGTAATCGAAACCACGAACTAGCAACAGACATATCTCAGAAGACACCTAAGCATACTTTGACAACCTAAAGTGACTAGATTCTAACAAAAAAACTAAGGTAAAATTTCACAAAAAAAGTAAATTCAAAAGGATCACCTGAATACCGAACTATATTCAGTTCATTCAAACCATAAAGTCAGAAACAGCTTCATATCAGCAGAAGCAGGGACAGAGAGGCGCTGGCACCAATGCTGCCACGCCGGAGAAGACAATGCAGTTTGCAGCTTATCCCCAAGACTTGCCACCGTGTCATCAGCGCCAACTGAAAACCCCATGGCAGACAAAGCATTAATAAGTTTATTCCTTACTAAATAATTTATACACCTAGCTAACTGAGCCATGATATTATACAAAAAAAATTAAGTTCAAAGTTCACAGTTAAAGTTATATAAATTCACAGTTCTAAGTTCTCAGTTAAAGTTATAAATTCACAGTTATAAGTTCACAGTTAAAGATTCAAATTACAAGTTACATAGTTGACACTTCAATAATAAGTCTATCTCAACATCAAATCCAAGTTCAGAGTTCAAAGTTATAAGATTAAAAAGTTATAGCTCTAATATAGTTATAAATTTAAAAGTTATAGCTCAAAGACAAACTAAGTTAATGCACCAGGTCAATCCCAGCGCCAAAAGAGGAAGTTACACCGCACTAATTCACTAATTACAGTATATGGTTATAGTTCAAGTCAGTATTAATATGTAGTACATAAAGTACTCACTATTAGCAATATAAAGTAGGGTTAAAGTGAGTATCTACAGTATATAACTGTTAACACTATAAAGTATACTTTTCAAAGTATATGGTAATTCACTATTACAATCTAATGTGAACTATGTTAGGGAACAGCACTAAGCTTTTTCAGTACACTAGAAAGAAAAAAATATTAATTACAAAAGAACAGCATAGACTGTTGCATCTAAATACACAGTTTTGTTAAGTTGACTGAGTTAACCAATCAACAACAACAATAAATTAAGTTGTAAGTTAAAATGATTTAAAACGAACAAAGTTCATAAGATAAAAGTAAAATTATTTAAAAGTAAAATTATTTAAAACCAAAAAAGGTTCGAATTTGTGAGGTAACTACAAATTCTTTTTTTTTTTTTCTTTTTAAATACAACAAAGTCAGGTGTAGTGAAATTACCACATATAAGTTGTGAGTAAAAGTATTTAAGACAAAAAAGATTTAAATTGTAGGGAAACAACAATTACACAAATTCAATTTTTAGCTAAATTTTAAAAAAACTAAGTATGTTACCTCCCAGCTGTTCAACTGAAAGCAGTTACAATAAAAAACACTAATTGGTGATTTAACGCGTTTGAAGAACACAATTAATCACAGTTATTGGTTAATACAAGTTAATAACCTTATATTATTGCTTCTTTAAAACAATTACACAACACAAGTTTCAAGTTGTAAAAAGTTTTCTTTATCCTAACACAAGAAGGGTATTTCTAAATTGAATTTAAATTACCTTAATAAATTTATATTATTATTCATCAAGACAAAAGGAGAACAAATCCTTTTGTTTAAATAAATATAATAAGTTTATAGTCAAGTATTGACTTGATACAAAGTTCTAAAATACAAATTCCTTACTTATTTTGTAAGTAGGTAGTATAAAATAGTGTTGAAAAAAAGACACCCTCACAAAGTGACTTTTCTCCAACAGACAAAAAGGGGTAAAAATATAAATGTGTGAGACCGAACAAGACAAAAAGACAAAACACAGAAACATAAAACATAGAATTCCAAAATTATGATGATCCAAACTTACCAAATGTTTGTGCAGTGTAAATTTTCAAAAATTTAGAATTTTGGGTTTGCACGCCGCATAAAAGGTGGTATGATGCGCTGAAAAATGCAAACAGAGATTAATTACATGCGCACTGCACTCGCAAAACCAATTAACGTCCTGGGGCGTATCGGACGGATGTTTCCTTGAAAAACAACCAAACCACCCAGACACAGCACACACACAAAGAAAGGTTCGGTTTCTAAGCCAAACGTTGGCGCGCCAATTTGTAACCCCTAGCCCCGGTAAAGGGGGGTTAGTAGAAGGCCCTAGCCCTACCAGGGGGCGTTACTCACCGGTGCGCAGTCAGTAGAGCTATGTGAAATATCCCAGGGCGCCTGTTCACAAGTAGTATCTATAAGCTGAGAGAATAACAGACAGAGTTCATATGTGTGCATATGTCGATTTGGGTAGCCAGGTATTCCCCAAGAAAACATGGGTTCAGTCTCACACACATTTATTCATTACACACATGAAGCACAAATAGATCCACCTCTTACACACTAGAGATAATACACAAAGTTACAAAGGTGGGTTGTTCAACATTATAGTACTAAGATTCTTATATCTAAATATAAATCTAATCCTAAATAAGAGGGTTGCTATACAAATAGTCTATAACTTAGGCTTCCCTGGATCTCTGGGGGCTCGACCGGGAAGAGCAGACGTCAGTGAAGTTAATACGGGAGCCCCGATGTGGTCCCTGAGGTCCGTCATCTTATGTCCTTGGGGATTTGTCGTACAAGAGGAGGCTCTCCTTTACACTGGGCACCTCTGCTCGCTTGATTGCCCACACACAGCTAATGGGATTCTCCTATTGCACCCAAGGTACAGCCGAAGGTAGACCAACGTTGGTTGAGGTAGATCTCAAACCAGAACTTGGAATCAATCCTTGGAATCAATCCTTGGAATCAATCCTTGGAACCCTAGGAAAAAAGAGGAGACACAATCCTAAGTACATAATCACACAAACAGACTGGTACAAGGAAATATAGTTAAATAAAGAAAGTAGAATTCTCACCACTTTGCAGAGCGGGTTAAACACCAGGAATTCTTCACGAACCAATATTACAACGAGCAGAGTTTCGCCTAGGACCGCAGTAGAACTAAGAGTGCTTTTTCCGGGGAATTAGGGCCCGCTTTATATATATTATATCTCAAGGTCCCACTGGAATAAAACTCTTACCCTCCACTCGTTAACCAAAAAATATCACCTGATTCCCATAGACAAATAATAGACTTGTGACCAAAGATAACATAGAACACAATTTACCACAGAGTATCAATCTCATCCGTGCTACATTTAGGAGAAATGACGCCATCTGACGACTCGAGGTTGAAAGTTTATCTAAGACCAAGGAAGAAGGAGTGTAAGAGCTACCGCTAACCTGATAAAGATGGCGCTCACCTAAACACGTCATCTTATTGCGTTACCAATACGAATTATTTATACTAACTAAAAAAAAGTTGTTACATGTTGACCTTTAGACATAAAATCGATTAATCAAATCCATTGAACAGTACACTATGATACTTTTATCATCTTCGTTTATCTAATAAAACGTAACTAATATCCGTCTGTTACGTTTTTTTAGCTAAACCATTTAGCAGCACCAATTTCAATGAAATAGGACATAGGCTATTATTTGCCCTGATAACGTACATACATGCTATGGGAATTAAATAAATAAACAATTTGAAAATCGGACACAGAACACCATCTAGTCCCAAACTAAGCAGAGCTTGTACTATGGGTACTAGACACAACATACTTTTTTTTTGTAAATACATACCTACATAATATACATAGAAAACACCCAAACTCCAAAACAAATATTTGCAGATCCTATTTAATATCCCATCTAATATCCCAGATTATTAGAACCGACCGAGGTATCGAACACGAGACCTCTTGATCAGCAGCCGCATAAGCTAACTAATAGACTATTAAGACAGTCAATTACGGTAATATGCTAGTTAGTGTAATATATTTTGATTTTTAAAATCATGTATGATAAATTTTGCTCGCCTTTAAAAGTTCTATACATAATAAAAAGTCTGGAGCTGTATCTTTTCAGATCGTTCAATAACCTTTCAATAACGTTGTATAACGTACAAAACACACGAAGTTGTACACGTCAGCTATTCTATTACACATATATATTATGTATGTATTTAGAAATATATTAGTATTTTTGGTACATGAGACTGAAATTACAGTTGGTTTCGTATGTGGGCGTTAAAAACGGCTCTGTCTATCCCCTCAGGAACAAATATCTGTCAGTCTGTTGATGGCTGTTGATGTATGATGACGTGAGGGTTTGTGGTTGTTTTTTGAATTTTACGTTACTTATATCGCAAGAGTAACACAATAGGTGATTTATTTTCAATTAAAAGGATGAAAAACAAGCTCAACTTAGGGCCTTTCAAAGACCCTTCCATGTTTCTTCCAATCCCATGTCCAACACGAGTTTCTTATAGTAATTCAACTATATTTATCACTTAAATAAATATACCTGATACACACTAGTGTATTAACATATACTGATACAGTGTACTAACACTGTATCGTAAAATATCTCAAAGTTTGCAAGCAATCTTTTCGCAAAATGAAATGACTGATAAAACATACCTTTATTTTCTGGTAGCTTTGATTTTCAAAAGTGATTGTATTATTTACATAGTATCTTCGGAACCTTGCCTAAAGAGACTCCTTTTAATACTATATTTTAGTTCTTATATTTTTTAAGGTTTTTATTTTAAGGTTCATTGTTCTAGTTTATAACCAATATTGTTTAAGATAAATAAATAAAATAATGCAACGTAAGCAATGTGTTCTATGTAGCATCTTAGTTGAATTTTTTTATTACTAATACCTATTTCAAATTCAAAGTACCATACTAAAATCACAATCATACCGTTTAAAAGGGTACTTAAAAATAACTGTCAGCGGTCATAGGACTCTTGGAATATATATTTTAATGAGTTATATCCAAAGTTAAACGCTGCAAAGTTGGGAATGGTTAATAAACAATCCCTAGGATCGGATCCGTAATTTCATTTTAGACCCTATAGGCGTTGATTTACACCCCATTTACTCAATGTTTGAGATGAAATTTTTTGTTTTGGAAGAGTTACTTTCGTTGGTCATCTTCATGCGAATGGAAGTTATGATGCGAGTAACCGAGGGTCGAATTAAGTTGCGTGCAATTGTAAGCCTATGTTTAGCAGTGAACTGAGATAGGCTGATGATGATGATGATAAAGCTTAGGTGGCCAGTACCTGGAAAGGCACCCAAAAGTTTGTATATTAGAAAAAAAAATAGATGTTCACTACTACTAAAGATGAAACTTATCAGTATTGGAACTTCAAGGTAAAGCCGTAGTCGTTGAATATCATCTGTCCATACGATTTTTTTTAATATTTTAAGCCAACCAAAGTAAAGTACCACACAAGCTAATAGAAACTTATGAGTAGAATCCAAGGGTAGTATTCACTATCCTCATTATAAATGTAGGAAATGCAGCATGGTGACCCGTATTACGGCGACCTAGTTAAAATGATTCTGCATCATTAGGCATCCGGTTTCTCTGGTGTTCTCTGGAATTCGAAGAGGCTTTCAGTAGCTGACATTTATTTTTATAAACAGTTAAACCTGCTTGTAAGAATAATTTAAAACACCAAACAATCACAATTAAACCGAAATCTAATTACAACAAAAACTAAACCCTTAAAATAACTCGCGACACACTAATATAATATACCCTAAATAAGTGATCGCGTTAATTCCCGTAAAAATAATATTAATTAACACTAATATCGATTTTATGACAATTTTGAATCGATTCTCGATAATCTTTCAATAACCAACCATACCTCGAACTTTGACCCTAGTAATTAAACTGCGGACATCGTTTTACAAGATTAATTATGTCTTGGGTTAGTTATCATTGATCAAAGTGTCAGATTAAAATACGTCTCGTGGTTCTCTTCTCTTCCACACTTATAGAAGTTTTTAGAGTATTAGAAATGGTTTACATGACGCTAAATAATCCATTTATTTCGAAACAAAACACTTAACTTTCAACTATCTGATTAGTACTTGATTTCTTGAGATTTTTTCACAATATGAGACATAATACAAAACTATCATACTAATCAATAACTGTAAATTTATTTATTTTTGACAAACTTTTACATACACAAAAAATAGTGTTTACATTATTTTTGATGTATACACTATTTTGTATTCATATCAATCATGTAGTACCCGTGACACACGCTCTTTCTATTTTTGGAACTACACGTAGTGTGTAAAGTATTAATAACAATGATATTTATTCTGCAAGTAAGTCTTTCACAGACATTTGTACACGTGAGATACATAATATCACAAGCCATTTTTCATAACTCTACTAGAGTGGCAATTTGGAATTTATGATAAAAATTAAGTTTTCTTTTCATAAATTACGACGAAAACTTAATTATTTTGAAAAATAAGACTCTAAATCATTTCAAAAAGTAATATTTGAAAAAATTATCTTGTTAGTTTAGTCTTACATTTTTTTAGTCTATTTGCATGCAAGGTCATTATATAATTTCACGGGTGCGATGCGGTCTGATTTGAGGCGTATTGAAATCCTCAAGCAGCTTTCATATTAACACGTTCACTGCGGGCCACATTTTGAAGAACTTTCAGATGGTGCGGCTGAGGTCGAATCAGCCCTAAGCTAAACTTCCTTGTAATGCGGTTGAGGCCTTTTCTGCCTCATGTTTCAATCATTTGGTAAATGTGTTGTAACTTGATCAGGAGCGTGATTCGATGTTAAATTTTATGCTAAAATTACTTGCATGGTATTGTTTTATGTACACCTAGCTTCGCCCCGGGTTCTGATTTTTAGTTTTAGAGAAAACACCTAAAATATATTTGAGGTCGTTTTAGACCACACATCGCACTAAATCGGGGCGGCATTAGTGATGGCAATGAATTTGTATCGATGAATGTCCATGTCTATCTTATATTTCTATTACTTTTTTATATTGTTATAGTATTGTGCATAAAAGTATAGGGTGTTGTTAAATAAAATGCAAACTATTCGTTCATCTAATTTATTCTATATTACTTTGCATGCTGTTCGTTAAAACAATGCAAGCACATAGCTTTCTTACATTGTGAACAATTACATTGTGACTAATTAGTCATAATTATTTTTACTTTCTTTGCAGCCTGCATGGCACCTAATGTAAGTCGTAATTTTGCATAGCAAATGACGCAACGTTTCCTTATTTGACCCTTTGCAAGGATGTGCTGAGACTCTGAATAGTTATGTTATGTTTTGCAGAAAGTGTAATTATATAAATATATAGAAGAATTTTCAGCTTTTATAATATAACTAAGGTATGGGTGTCACGGGCTCTCATTCTATAAATATATAACTGAACACACACAAAAAAACATTAAACAAAAATAAAAAACAAACAATGAACACGATTGCGCAAAGACACGTGCTCCAGTATCGACTATGGTAGCGTCACTAAAGTCGACTTACCTGCTCTCACGCCGCCCGCGCGCCCCGACGCTGGAGGTCGAAATCGGCCTCAACCCGCACCTTATTCAATAATTTTGTGATCAGTGCGTTTGAGGCGTATTTCGACCTCAATTTTTTTTTTTACAATATTGAGTCAATGCTTTGCAGACATAAAGAAAGCTATATTTGTCTTTGTCATACCTCATACGGTTGAGTGTAAACAGCCGCCGCACTAGAGAGAAAACACAGTTTTACGCGCCGCACCAGCGTAAAGTCTACCATGAGGCTGAATCAACCTCAAGCCGTAGTGAACGTGTGAATTGGTATCAGGACACAAAATTTTATTCGCAATTTAGTTAATAATAAACACATAATATTAGCGACCGTACTTCAGCAATACTGTATTGTGTGAACCAACCATTAGACCTTGTTAGAAACGGCCAACTCATGGGCGAATAGCATTACATTAGTTTAATAAGTACTTTGAGGATAGAATTTTAGTTGAGTACTTTATTTCTTGGAAATATTACAGATACTTAAATATGCTGGCAGATTTATTTTCTTGAAATTGACGCTTTTATACCGTTTACTGGTAAATACGTACTGTGCTCGGACGTCTGTAGGCAGTTTTGTATGTTTTAATTACAACAATAGTAACATAATACATAATAGAACAATACTAGCATAGCCAAAATTACTATAGATTGGAAACTTCAGTACTATCAGCCCTATCTTACATATAATCTAATCTTTCTACGATAACTAATTAATTTTCACCGCGATCTTGATTTACTGTCAATTTAAGGCGATCATCTTTATTTGATAACCTACCTAAACACTGCGAAATAAGGTCAGAATTAGATTGTTTGTAAATGTAATTGTGTAGATTATTCACCTACTTGTAATAATTGATTTAGTAAGCAACCGAAACGTTATATCTTGAGAGGGAATTTCTAATATGGTGTGTAACAGCTTATTGGAGGAATAAACATCTCAGTTTTGTATAGAAAGTAACATATCTTTTGTGCTGATCACCTTAGCATGAACTTTATAGTTACATGCATGCCTTGATGGCGCCCAACATGGGGCTGAAGATGTAAAATCCTTACTTTCTTACTAATGTTATATAGAATAAACGCAAAAGTTTGTAAGTATGTATGTTTGTTTCTCTTTCAAGCAAAAAGCTAGTGAACGGATTTGAAAAAAACTTGTTTCATGTCATTAATTATGTTATTTGTTTGTAATTTTCTTGTAATTTTTTTTAGTTGTGTTTGGAGCCCTACACATTGTTATGATGTATGTAAAACTCCAAAATGTTTTCAGTAGTTGTTTTTTATGGTTGTATGGTTAATCCTTCCCCTACTAAAAAACCTAATTATAATAATTTGATGTCGTCGGCAAAAAAATATTATTTTAATAATGTCATACATTATTATATATAATGTCACTTGACTCATCATACTCTAGCAACTCATTATGCCTACAAAGAGGCCGTCGAAATAAAATAATCTCGACGAACCCGCAATTCTATCGTTGAAAAATCTCTACGACGTCGGTACTCGTAACGGAATCGCCAAGTATATAAAAATACGACGACGATAATGTCGCCACGATTCTCTCATTTGTGGAGATGACCCCTAAGTACATACACACTGTTGAACTTACTAGTTGGGTGTCTCGTAATGTTAATAGAATTTATCGTACTTCACAAACCCTCTGTAACAGCATGTTTAGATAAACGGAGTTGAGCAGGCTTTTTGAAAACCCATGTTAACAGATAAGGAAGTTAGCTTTAAGGGCTCAATATTTGAATACATGGGCCTAACGTACTTGAACGTATTCTAACGTTTATTCTCGGAATATTAAACGTGAATTACTTCAACGGATTCTGATGTTTGCGTAACCTTTGTTTAAGAAACTGTTTGGAGTAAATTGCGACAAGTTTCCGTTTTCGCAAGCAGATGGCCAATTAGGAACTGTTGCCGATTGTGACATATACAAAGATTTAGGTGTAAGTCACGTTTTAGACGCGGACGTATTTTGCTTAGGGTTAGGTATCGTAATATTTTCAAACAGAATTGGATTTGCGCTGTATATCTTGTTTAAAATTTGTGTAATTTTTTTAATAATAATCATGTAATCATGACGTCAAACTAGCAAGGTATATCCATAAAGGGTTTGTTGAGACTAATGTTTTATAATAATGTATTTTGATTCATACTTGAATATTATTTGCCTCGTTAGCATAGTGGTAAGTGACGGTATGCGACTGCTGTGCTTGAGGTCTCGGGTTCAAATCCTCTGATTAAAATGAATATGATTTAAAATGTTTTTTTTTTATTTTACAACTTTATACACTGAGAGTACAATGGCGGACTTAATGCCAAAGTCATTCTCTATCATTCTATCGTGGGTGAAAATTATTGTGAGGGTGCATTACACTTTGGTTTGGAATAGTAAAACAGACATGAAAGAACTAAAAATTAAGAAAGATATGGGACATAAAGAATGAAATATGATATATCTGTGATACACGATATGAAATACATACACTCATACATACAATATATAGATACATTCATATACATATATATTCATACAAAACATATATAAACATTCTAATAAATAATATATCCGGAGAAAAAGCTATCCGTCATAAGTCCGGATACAGAGTTTTGATATTGCTTGGTAGGAACTTACTTGGACTGTGGAGCTGTGATGGCGGTTGCTACATTTTATAAAGTCAAAGAAATCCTTATTCCTAAATAGTTTGAAAATTTGGGGGATCGGCCCTTTTCCTGTCCGGCTCGAAGTAATGTTAAATACATTTGAAATCTACTTAAAACTTCAGGCCACGTTTAGCCGTATGTTTTGTTACAGAACCTACATTTCAAGTAATTTGTGGTTGTCAATAGAATGATGTTATTAAGTAAAATACTGTTTCAAGTATTTATTAACAAATTGTATAAAAAATACCTCCAACAGTCTGCAAATAACATGTTTGATAGATTTAAGGTAAACAAATCAATATTCTTTGAAATTAAGCAGTCTATGCATTACGTAAATAAATTTTCCTTTATGAAAACTGCTAATTGATGCCAGGTTAGTAATATCTATAGTATCTATACCTCTATATTTATATCTCTCTATCTAAAATATCTATAGTGATATTTACAAGCTGAGTTTTAAAATTGGATATAAATTAGGCTATCAAACTTGGCAGTTATTAAGCGGATTTCTATCAACATCACTAGATTAAAATCTTCCGAAAGAAAAGTAAAGAATTACTCCATTAAATCACTTACCTACTTTAGTATCGTCATGTTCGTACCTAATAAAGTAGGGAACCTAAATTGTATCTATTCAAGGTCCCTCGTACAGTTTCCACACATGTCGAAGAGAAAGATATTTGCTGGACCAGACGTTTCCCGAGGGTCTTTTTTGTACCCGTTGTCATTCGGCACGGCACGCTACCTTTTTGTAACACGAGTTTATGGCTTGGTGTAATATGTACGAGGTAGCGGAAGAGAATGCAAGGATTTAGGGACATATTTTTATACTACGCAGTACTGGAATAGTTATATTAACATTGTGGGAAACAAGTATTGAGCACAATTATAAAATTGCAAGTACTTATTCTTTTTCTTTTGATGAAATAGCAACCAGCTGAATATTAGCTATTTCTGCCAATGTCATGTAATTAACACCTTCAATTGTAAAGTCTTCTAGTCTTCAAGTCTTCGTCGTAATGAATATAATGTTAAAAAAAATTGGATGAGATGAAATGGGGACCGTCTCCTGAAAAAACAAAAAACTACCTCCATCAAGTACTTAAAAGGCGATTCACACACTGGCGATGAGAACACGCGCGTAGGCGCGCGGCAGCCAATCCCGAATCTGCTAGCCGCACGCGCTCACGCGCCTAGACGCGTGTTCGGTGTGTTGGACCTGGCGTGTTTTCTATACTAATCGATATACTTGCATACAATATTAAAATCTGCCGCTCCGCGCTACGCGTCGTAGCGCGGTGTAGTGTGTGAATCGCCTTAGTAGTTATGACGTGTAGATGATGAAGACGTTGCAAGAAATTTGACTTCTATTTAAGGGGAAGTAATATACTGTGAATCTTGTGATGCTTTCTTTAAGAAGATTAAGTACCCCTTACATACAACATTATTTAATTACTATTGAAAAACTTTGTTAGTTTCTACTACGAAATAAGTGGCCCAATAAAACTCTGTTGTCCCCATTTTTGTACTTTACAACATAAAAATTAAACGTATTTTTAATAAAACCTTATCTTTGTACCACACAGATCCCTTCGTAATATGAGGCTCGAGATCAATGTCAGGGACTGAACCTGATCGATTTGGCTATTAGACTTAGCCTATGACAAAAGCAATGAATTATATGTAGGCTCGAGGAGCAACAATGTATTATATTTTATCTCATTTTCACAGTCTTGTACGAACCGGGATTTTTTAAAGGCTATATTTTTATTCTTCAGGATTTTCTTTCCCCTGCGGTTAAATAGGCGTTGATTTAATAGGCTTTCTGGTTTAAAAATTGTTTTCATGCTTTTAGAGATCTGTTCTTTTTTGGTATAGGGATAGGTAAGGGGAAAGATTCGATGGCAAGTGATTACCGCTAAACATGACCTTGTAACTCAATAGAGATATGTTCACTGTAGCCTTGTGAGCTTGCTTTCTCCGTCACCAAGGTTGGACATCTCTCCCCGTAACTTCTGGTACTCTGTAAAGTTCAACGAAATAATAACTTATCAGATTACAGTACACATAAGAGTGAATGACTTGTTTTTCCATCAGGTACCTTAACTTAAAAATATCGGCTGGAACTTCCACTCATGTGATACCGACTATATCGGGTTCGGCACTTTAAGTAACTGGGTCGCTGGGTCACAGAGGCTTTAAAAACGATGTAGATATAGACAGTGAATGCAGGTTACTAGCTGTCCGCTGCAATGTGTTGCCTTGCAGATTTACACGATGTACTGAAGCCGAGATAATAACACGTGCCATCTGCAGACTAACTTTAGGCAGAGGCGACGTATGTATTATTATACTTATCCAGTATAATAATACATACGGCCTGGCCACGAGTTTTGGTCTTAGCGAAAAGCGGAGCGGCGTCGGTGAGCGGTGCGTGTTGCACGCCACGAGCCCTAGTAGCGGTTAGTTGCAGCGGCGACGGTGGACGTATTTAGGTAGTCGAAACGTGTTAAAAATCATGGCGTTATAAAAATTATCCCCTGTCTGTTTAGAAACAACATTTTTTTTTTAAATATGATAGAATGAGTGCACGAACTAAATAAAGATCGGTATTTAGATGGTGGATTTAGTGACCTATACGAAGGTCCTACCTATAAGAGGTAACTGATGTTTCCAAGTGTTTTGCTAAGTAGGTACTTACAGAGACAAAAAGCTTTAAAAACTTGTCAACTACTTACATTGCGTATAAGACATACTAGTAGTTTCGTGTGTAGTTATATCTACAGACAAAACTACTGATATGTAAACTGTTTTGCTAATTAGGTACCTACTGACAGAGAAAAAAATTAACTTTTAAAACCTGTCAACTATCCACCTACATTATGTAAACATACCAGTAGTTTTGTCAACATATCAGTAGCTTCGTTTGGTAGGTAAACGTAAGTACCATTATATTCCGGAAAACATTGTTTAATTTCTTCCCACAACCTTTTTATATTTATGTTGGGGATATTTTGACATCCATATAGGCGGTCTATTTAAAATTTCTGTTATAAAAGCCTCGGTATCCATTACCGACATAAAATCGTCTAAAATTTTTTGTTTTTATTTAACGCCGCTGAGTCCGTCACTCCTGCACCGCTGTCCACGCCGCTCTGTTTCGTGGCGTCGCACATGCTAACTTGTGCTTTTGTTCCTGCCGCTCTCCATACCGCTCGCCACTGTAGCAATTCGCTCGGCAAAAACCGCTAGCTTTTTCGCTATGAGCGGTGACTCGTGGCGTGCCTCGTACATTTTTATACTTTTGATATTACCGCTCGGCGTTTCGCTCTTAGCTGCCGCTCACAGCGGAAAGGTCGTGAATGGGCCGTTACAGTCAGCTTTAAGGGCTGCTGTTAGCGGAGGCACAGGTCGATAAGTTCGTGGCTATGATGTTGAAAATTTGCGCTTCAATGGCACACTTGCATTTCTTCTCCAACAGCATCCTGAATGATTTTTCAGATAGGTGGAAGTCCCTCTTACGTCTAGGTTGTATTTCTAAATAAATTAATATTTAAAGTGTGAAATGGTCTTACGAATATATGTGTTATGGTGTGTGGTGTGCATATTTTTTTTTACATTTACTTATACTTTACTAGCCTTCGCCCGCGGCTCCGCCCGCGCCTTTATTTGTTATCGCTATAAAAATAATCCTATGTTCTTTTTCAGGCTTTAGGTTATCTGGATGCAAAATTTTATTTAAATTGGTTCAGTGGTTTAATGGTATTAATAATAATAATTAATATTTCGGACATCTTACACACAACTTCATCTAGTCCCAAACTAAGCAAAGCTTGTATTATGGGTATTAAACAACTGATATAAATACATGAACATACTTATTTTTGTAAATACATACCTATTATACATCGAAAAACACCCAAACTCAGAAACAAATATTTGGTCTGACCCGGGAATCGAACCCGAGACCTCTTGATCAGCAGCCGCATACGCTAACCACTAGACCAACAAAGCAGTCAAATAATTGTGTTCTCATTGTAAAATATCTAAGTACGAATTGTTTGTTATTAAATGTTTGAATTTTAATATATTCTTTTGTTGAATAGATTATTGTCTTCTGAATTTGGAGATTTGGTGTTGGATAGTGCATTTTTGTCGATAAATGTTAACGGATTGAATACATCCTGTAATATTACGACAGTTAGAAGACAAGAATTAGATAAAGTAATTGAAAGATAAGTAATGTAGTTAAGTAATGTAAAGGGAAACGGACAAGCGTGAAAATTAATTAATTACCTAGGAACAAAATCTACAGAAGTTTATTTATAACGAGATTAGTTTATTTCTCGTTCTCAATCCTTTCTGCTTTTAATTAGTTCTACTATTATAGGCTAATGAAACATTTTTTGTTTTTTGAGTACATGGAATTTAAAAGTAAAGATTTTAGAACCCACAGACCATACAGCTAGTTGAACTGAGATGTAAGTAAAAGGGAACACCCTATTTTGATAACTTTAAGTTTCTGTTTTAAGCTATTACAAATATTTTTTAACTTCTTTTATTGAAAACTGATGATTGCAATTGCAACGATTGTTATCGTTGCTTTTATTCTAATAAGTTAGTTTATCAGGGTTCAAACTTCTTCACCTTATTGATCTTGAAGGACAACAACGTATTGACTCCTGAATAGATAGCGACTATGAACGTTTAGCAGCAGTTAACACACATTCTTATGACTACTTATATATGTATTCAAATCAATTGTCTGGTACCCATAGTACAAGCTCTGCTTAGTTTGGGGCTAGATCAACTAGTCAGATTGTGTGTCAGATGTCCGAAATATTTATTTATTTATTAACAAGGTGGCAGCTGTTTGTGAAATTGCCATTGTCAGACAAGATATCGTTTGATTAGGGTTAGTACTCTGTTCAAATGATTGTTTATTCACAAGCCATGTTATTGGAAGGTCATTGTACCGTCATATGAAATAGAAATGTGGCGCACGTGTCTGTCTGTGCATCTAGATATATGCTACAAGATTTCGAAGACAGAATCCTAAAAATTAGCAAATTCACTACATTTACATTGTGATACTACATTACGATACAATTAAAATAATATCTTTATTCCTGCGTGATACATGGTTTAAGTAGTAAGTAATAAGTAGTAAGTAAGTAATTGATAAAATTTATACAATAGATAAGCATGTCCAGCACTCGGACACTCTTTATCTTGTTGAGATGAAGTCGCGATTACAAGCATTGTAGCGATAGTTTTAGAATATATAATGTAGCTGTAAGAGCAAAACATACCCATACCATATTCATACATTAGGAAGTAAGGTTCGGATAATAAAACAGTAATTAAATAATAAACATGGCTGCAAAAGAGTACACTGTAATTGTGATTTGCTACGACCCACTGAGTTCGCCATAAATGCTGACCCCTACGACGGAACAAGTCTGAAGATTTAACTTCGCTATAATCTTAAACAAAGTTTTGCTGTACTACTTTCATTGCCACTGCAATGAAAATGTTTCGAAGCTACGACATAAAACTCGCCTTTTTGTATAAATGAAAACTCACTCAATCTGGTTCATAAAATATACCTTTAAAACATATTTTCTAACAAAAGCATAATAAAGGTCCATCATTTTTTCCAAGGTGAAACTCATTTTATATTTTCTACTACGTCTTAAAGACTCAAAAATGGCTTAAACGCAAATGACCGTGAAATATTTCTATTATATATAATAGGCCATCGTTGAAAGGACCGAGTTAATAAGCAAGCGTCGTCTTTTGAGCTAAAATTTTAAGATTATTTTTGTTCTTAATTTTTTCTAATCTTGTTCTTTGAGGTTCAAAAGTTGCACGTAAAGATATTATTCTTAAACACTGTCTTATTAAAAATGTGATAAGTTAAATAGTTTGTGTATTTTTATAAAAAAAGAAATTACTAAAACAAATTTGACCGCGAAGATCTCAACTGGATTTTTTTCTTTAATAGCCTGGCAAGATAACTCTACTCTGGCTGATAGAAACCTAAAGTGAGGGCCAAAACACTCTGCGAATGCATGCAGTGTGGCGATGACGACCCACACTACGGCGTCGTAGTGAGATGCTTCTTCATCAACATTCTATCATTTTGTTCTAATTAGAGAAGTGTCTTTTAAATAAAACTAGTAGAGCAAGAGCCCAGAGCCGCCAGACCTACGTCATTAGTGCAAAGCTGAAATTTTCAGGATTATTAGTACAATGTCTTGTTAAGATGTATGCCTACCCATTAACTTCAAAGCGGGGCCGTTTCTGAGGTAGCGCGAAGTACAGATGGGTATAAAACCTTACTTACCTACGTTAAAAGTGCAAAGCTAGTATTTACATATTTTTTCAATAATATTATTTGAAATTAAAATTCATTAGTGCCAGACACTTTCCGAGGGCCATTACTTCTGCCAGACGTCTTGAAAGTTGTGAAAAAATTAGGTAAAGGTAGGCCATTTGTATGCGGCCAGACCAATCCGAAGGGCCAATCATCCCCCAGACACCTTTAAATATTTGTAGTAATTAGGAAGCTTAGGTATAAATATTTGTAGTAATCTGTCCGTGTGGTGACGGATTAAGAATACAAAGTGTCACCACCCCTATTCATTCCATGGGTGTCGTAAGAGGCGACTAAAGGAACAAAATAAGCAGCTAACATCACTGCCAAGAGAAGGAAAACTTGAAACAAACCCTTTGCCAACCCGTCTGGCCAGCGTGGTATAGTAGGCCAAACCCTCCTTTCTAAGGAGAGGCCTATGTCCAGCAGTGGACTGTTAAAGGCTGTTGATGATGATGATGAGGTATATCATCTTTGGTATTATTTCAAGAACAGAATTGTAAAATATTAAATGGTTTTTACACGCTTTTTATTAGCTTCACCTGTATGTTTGTTTGTTTGTAACCAACTCCTTTGGGTGCGATCTTGGACTATAGTGGTCGCCAATTATTCGAAATTCGATCCATAATTAATTTGAATTATAAGCAACATTATTAAAGTTCTGTTGTCAAAGACTATATACCTCTAGAATTATTTGACAAAAAAAAGATTCCGACGAATTGAGACCCTTCTTCTTGTTTGAAGTCGGTTAAAAAGAGTATCGTCTGTATGTCAAATACATGGTAAGTGTGATTTATTATATATTATTATATATATTATATATATTATATTTATTGATTTAATGTATTTTTATGTAAATTAAAAAAAAATAGCTCTCTTCCTTCACGTAAACTTTATGTGTGCGAAATTTCATACTCCTCTGTCCATGCAATCCGTAAAAAGGGGCACTAAGTTTTTGCTTCACATATTAATGTATCAATATAAAAACTCATAACAGTGCAAACATACATTCATGAGTTCTTCTGGAGATAAGACAGAGGTGTTAAACTCTCACATTACGCCATCTAAAAAATTACAATAATATAAATAGGAAACTTGTATACATTTCCAACAGTAACATGTGTCTAGCGGCTTAACATGTTCTCTCATGCCCGGAAGGGTGACCACAATGTATTGCATAATAACATAAACATTCCAACTTTGAAGTTGCTCTCTGACTCCTATTGTACTTTATATTTTGCCTAAATGAGATGTTCGTAATTATTTTTAATGAAACAACTTCAAAGTGAATAAACACATGAAATTAGTTGACCTTAAGAATATTTTCGATTGCCTATTTTACTTGATAAACGAACAGATTATAGTTTTTGTTGTATAACGGGAATTATTCGCGATAAAATTATTTAAAAGGTTACAATACCTTCTTTAATACGATGATCCAAACGGGTAATGCCGATCGTGGTCACGGGTAGACTCGATATTGAAGGTATCGTAACTTAAATACGTGTCAAGTCACGCATAGAATAGGGTTCTGTAGTTACCAATAACGGCTTTCGTCGTGTCCAATAGATAATTGTCATGTTTACTTATTTTTCGTTCTTTTTGTACGATGATTTCCAAGTAAGCGTATTTTATAAGTTAGGCCTCTATAACTCCTTAATTAAAAAAGATACGTAAGCTATTATAGTTTAACTGTAAAGTTCATTATATTGACTACAATCATTTATTTTTCAGAGTTTTCGAGGCAGCCGTTAAAGTTTTAGAGGGGGAGGGGATGTTTTGCAAAAAAATGCCCTTTAAAGTTGAATAACTCGCAAATTAAAATATCAAAATACTCGGATACCCAAATCAAAAAATCGTCTTAGCAACCTCTCAATGTTTTTAAAATACCTGTTTAATGATACCCCACACGATGGGGTAGATGCGAGAAAAATAAACATCCCCACTTTACGTGTAAGGGTGGTACCCTAAATATAAATATTTTTCATGAATGTAATGTAACTCTTTATCGACGAGATTGACACATATATTCATGCAAAGTTTCATATTTCTTGTAAAAATGGTTACATAATGGTTGCATTCGGAAGGTAAGTCGAGGACATGATGAATTTATAAGGGTTCCGAGTAATGAACTACAGAACCCTAAAAACTATATAGATATTTGGACTAAAAGCTTTTTCGACTCCCTCGGTGAACTATTTCAGTTTAAGTGAACATCAAACGGCAACGACACCTCCCTTGAGGGTACTATGTTATACTTTACTCTATTCTACAGTTGTTAACTATATACCGTTTTTTAGGGTTCCCTAACTTTTGATTAGTCATGTCTGTCTGTCTGTCTGTGCGTCCGTATGTCACAGCCACTTTTTTTCCAAAACTATAAGAGCTATACTGTTGACACTTGGTCAGTAGATGTATTCTGTGAACCGCATTAATATTTTACACAAAATTAGATAAAAAAAAACAATAAATTTTGGGGGTCCCCCATATACTTATACTTATACGTTTATACTTAAAACTGAAACTCAAAAATCTTTTTTAAAAACCATACGTGTAGGGTATCTATGAATAGGTCTTCAAAAATGATATTGAGGTTTTAATATCATTTTTTTCTAAACTGAATCGTTTGCGCAAGAAACGCTTAGAAAGTGGTAAAATGTGTACCCCCCCCCCCTCCTGTAACTTCTTAAATAAGAGAATGATAAAACTAAAAAAAATATAATGGTGTACATCACTACAAACTTCCACCGAAAATTAGTTTGAACGAGATCTAGTAAGTAGTTTTTTTTAATACGTCATAAATCGTAAACCGCAATTTCCCTTCCATTAAATCAATACACTATTATTAAAACATTGATCAAAGTTGCAACGTACTACAAGAACTTTTATATGACGTTACTTGCTGCTACGGAACATGGGTGAGTCCGACTCGCACTTGGCCGCTTTTTTTTCTTTTGATGTAACTAACTATGCCTGGTATTACTCATCCAAAACTATTTATACTAATAGATTTGGGGCCAAATATATAAGTTTTGAAAAAACTATTTCTTTAATCACGTTATTTTGTATGGATTACCACCTCATTTCAGTGGAGCAAAGACCTTTTATAAAATTGTTTTATTGTTTAGTGAAATTTCAACTTTGAAACTAATCTTTTTATTAAAAACCAATAAAAGAACTCACCTTCAACTGCCATTCAATATTAGATCGGGTTGCAACCATTCTTCAAATAACCATGTGAGCATAATAGCTTTCAAAACTTCCACGCTAGATTTAACAATTGTCATAACAATAGAAAACCATTCACACTTCAAGAGTTTATTAGAATATTATTCGTGTAGGTTTATTACAGGAATATAATAACTATTTAAAAAAAAATAGCCTACCGTATATATATTGGTCGTGTGGTTACGGATTAAGAATACAAAGTGTCACCACCCCTATTCATTCCATGGGTGTCGTAAGAGGCGACTAAAGGAACAAAATAAGCAGCTAACATCACTGCCAAGAGAAGGAAAATTTGAAACAAACCCTTTACCATCCCGTCTGGCCAGCGTGGTATAGTAGGCCAAAACCTCCTTTCAAAGGAGAGGCCTATGTCCAATAGTGGACTGTTAAAGACTGTTGATGATGATGATGATGATTAGCCTACCAAAGTGATTCTACTTTGTCTAATAGAAAGCATAAGAGTCTAAGAATTGTGGTCACCATACTCAATGCAAATGCAGACAATGCAATGTGATGACCCACACTTTTTTTTTTTTTCGTGTGGAAAATTATCAAGGACCGTCACCCCACCGGGGGTTGCGCCGGGCGGGGTGGTGTGTCGGACTCAAACCGACTAAAAAAAAACGGTGTGCCCTCTCTGCGCTTCTCTTTTACGAGGAAAAGGAGTCCAGGGTCAGATCTCCTTCTGGACTCCTCCAGCGCCTGCCCGCTCTCTTAGGCGGCGTCCGGCACATACGGACGCCGTCCCCTCGCGGCTGGCCAACTAATGCGGGTGGAGGGAAAACCCGTTCCGTCCACCCGCGGCCACAGTGATGACCCACACTATGGCAGCCTATTAAGATGCTGCTGCACTTCATTGGTCCTCGCACTCACCAACAAAATTGTAGAAATAGAACGAAATAACACATATGTTATATTTGGGTTGGTCTTCTATGCGAAGGTAGTACTGACCCAGTTGAGCCGGCCTATTCCTGCTAACATCAATGTGGCTTCACTACCTTGGCTATTGATTGACTAATACAATTGATTCAGCACTTTCATTAAGATACATGTGCAAAAATCTGTTCTACAGGAGTTTCGAGTTGTATAAGCCCTTACTAATTAAAACGAGTATATGCCACCTCTTTTAAATACTACATATTTATTTTTATTTATTTAATCATAACACTTACGTCTACCATTATGTATAGATATATATACAAATAAATAAAATTGGAGTGTCTGTTTGTAATATTAAAATAACCGCTTTTTACTAAATGCATAATAAGTATGTATACACGGTACATATACCAAAATATTTTTTTTTACTATTTATGTCTGTCTGTCTGTTTGTTCCGGGTAATCTCTGGAACGGCTGGACCGATTTTGACGGAACTTTCACTGGCAGATAGCTGACGATATAAGAAGTAACTAAGGCTACTTTTTTTAGACTAGCTTCCCTCCGCGGCGTTACCCGCGGTTACAACAACAAACGCGGGTAACACCGCAGGGCTTAGCTAGTGTTGAATATAATGTCTTTAATACGTCGACAAATTGTTTTAATGAACTTAACTGCTACCAAGTTCACAGTACATGTTATTGAAATTACCGCAATTATGAAACATATCAGGTATTTTTTAAATAACTTAGTTTTACACCTACACTACATAGGTTTTTTTTTTTGAGGCTGGGGTAGTCTGAAGAGGTGCTATCAAATGACTAGTCTACTCTTTGCTCGTCTATGTCATAATCATAACAGTTTTAAAAAGACGGTCCTTTTGTAATACATGGCAATCACTCAGTGACAAATTCGATACCGTATACAATATACTACATTGTTTTAAATGTGTATTACAACAAATCAAAAGATTTCAAAACTACATATATATAATTTTAACAAAAAGGAACCGACTTCAAAAAAAAACTATTCCGAGTACCCAAATCGCGACATTATGCCTATGATATTTGAGGAGTTCTCTCGATTTCCTTGGGATCTCATCATCAGATCCCGATACGGTGACGATGGGACCATCTGTAAGCTACGCCCATTCCAATGCAAAAAGAATTTTTGAAATCGGTTCATAAACGACGAAATTATCGCTGAATATAAATAAAAAAAAAAAAGATTCCGACGAAATTTTTTTTTATTATTGTTAATTTTATTATTTATTCGTTTCACCTGTCCCGATGTCTATAATGAAATCCTATAAGTAAAATTTGACCTACTGTCGGGTTGCCGATAGAGCTGAAATTTTGGAAGCATATACATATGTACACATACTATAATGCGTGACTATGCAATATTATGATATCATGGAGCTAATTTGATGTTGGAGCTGGAAGGTGGCTCTGCAATAAAACTACACAATCGCATCAATCGATCGATCACAAAAGCTTTTTCTCAGAGAAGATTTTTCTTTTATTTATTTTTCTAACCAATAAGGTAAATTCCTCAAATGAGACAAACACATTTCTTTTCATTTCTTCTTCGGCTGCCTCGTTAGTTTACTGGTTTGCATATGCGACTGCTGATCAAGAGGTCTCGAGTTCAAGTACCGGCTCGGGCCAAAAGTGTTGTTTGGTTTTTCTTACAGGAAATTAGGAAATTCCTAATAACAACCCGGAGTATGGAAGTTTGGCGATGATTAACACCCGTGCTTTGGAGAGCACATAAATTGGTTGGTCACAGTTGTCATGAACATCTATGGCAACCGCTATTGTGAAGTCAGTTCCCTCAAATACTAGAAGTTTTATTGGTGACTGATTTTACAAAACAATATACATGCAAACATAGTTAAAGAAAACATTCACACATCGATTTTTCTCATAACCACTGCACATAATTTACAATACGAGTTGAATTTAAATTGTAGCTATATCTTAAAACTGGGATCAGCTGCAAATACAATAAATTATAATATAAATTTAATATTATACTAGGGGATATACAGTATTTTTGGCCTTCGATAACCTCAGTCACTCGTTGAGATACATTAAATATTAAATGCCTATTGAGTGTTCGAAGTCGCGGATTTGATTACCGGTCGGAGCAAATGTTTGTATGATCTACAAACATTTGACTTCGTGTCTTTTATATACCTATACCTAATAAAATATTAGGTATGTGACACAAAAAAGTATCTAGTATTCTGTCAGTCAATCTAGATGTCATAGTACAAACTCTGGTTAGTTTGTTGAATTGGCAGTCGTTTGTATATGTTTGTCTAATAATAAAAGCATGTTATTTAACGCAAAAATTAACACTAAAATAAAAAAAAAGTTCATCATCATCATCAACAGCCTTTAACAGTCCACTGCTGGACATAGGCCTCTCCTTGAAACAGAGGTATTGGCCTACTATACAACGCTGGCCAGACGGGTTGGTACAGGGTTGGTTTCCAGTCGCCGGCGCCCGGGGCGGCGTAGGCGCGCATACCTGCGTCTCATGCCGCCCTGAGAGTGGCCGCGGATGGGCGGGACGGGTTTCCCGTCCGTCCGCAGTGGAGGCCAACCGCGAGGGGGCGACGTCCGCGTGTGACCGGACGTTGCCTAATTAGAGAGTAAAATTTTGAGATGGTGCCCGCAACAGTGCGGGCAGGCGCCGGTTGGAGTCCAGAAGGAAATCCCCTCCCTGGACTCCTTCCAATACAAGGGCGCAGAGAGGGTCACACCGTGTGGTTTTAGTCGGTTCGAGTCCGACACACCACCCCGCCGTAACCCCCGACGGGGTGACGGTCCGCGGGGATTTCCACACGTTAAAAAAAAAAAAAAAAAAAGGGTTGGTTTCCAGTTTTCCTTGTCTTTGTGTCGATGCTGTCTTGCGTAGTTTATCCTTTTAGGCGCTTTTAACGACACCCGCGCGGGATGAAAAGAGGTGGTGACACTCTGTATTCTTAATCCGTCACCACACCACACAAAAAAAAACAGCTCATCAAAACATATATTTGGAGCATTGTATTTTTTGGCTGCTAAACGTGGGCATGGACTCGACGAGACAGAGCCAGTTTGGCAGCATTTGAAATGTAGTACTGGAGGCGGATGGTGAACATCAGTTGGATAGAGAAAAAATCCAAAGAGGAAGTCCTACTAATGGATAACAAAGAAAGAAGACTTTTGAATACTATTGAGGACAGGAGAGCCAAAATGGTTGGCCATTTGATGAAATCTGACAATCCTTAAAAACCATACTGGAAGGAAAGATACAAGGTAAAAGAAAACAAGCAAGGCCTAGATTGGCGTACATACAGCAAGTAAAGGGGAAAGTAGGAGTCGTGGCCTATTAAAAGGTCAAACGGATTGCAGAAAAAGACAAGAGTGGTTTTTGCTCCACCGACATGGGCTTGACCCTTAAATTGAGAGAGAATTATTAAATACCGAATTTCATGTGGAAAAATTCATAAATAAAAGCTACGACAAT
Organism: Phragmatobia fuliginosa; assembly: GCA_932526445.1. Taxonomy (NCBI): domain Eukaryota; kingdom Metazoa; phylum Arthropoda; class Insecta; order Lepidoptera; family Erebidae; genus Phragmatobia; species Phragmatobia fuliginosa. The sequence goes on from OW052057.1 coordinate 11,215,553, forward strand.
AAAATAAAGGCCCACCCATTATTAAAACATCAAACGTTACCGTGTGACATTCACTCCAACTGTTGTTATCATCTCACATTAATTTTACTGCGGAGTTATAAGATATTAGGAACAATTAGTGGTGGAGACCTAATGACCACTATTTTTCACAGGAGTTCAAAAATAGGCTTTATCACTTTATAGTACGAGTTTCTAGTACTTTTATGGTGCCAGCTTTCGCCCGTGGCTCCGTCTGCGTGTATGTCAGTTATTTTCGTGTATTTCGTTTCTCAGCCTCTCTATACTATTACCACTATCTATGTACCAAATTTTATTGAAATCGGTTTAATAGTTTAGACGTGAAAGAGCGACAGACAGATTTTCATCATCATCACCACTAATGACCCATAACGTCACACTGCTGGGCTCGGGGTCTCCTCTCAAGAGAGGGTTAAGGCCATACGTCCCAACGCTGGTCTAGTGCGGGTTAGGGACTGGCAAGACACGTTGTGGGTACGTAATCTTCCGCACCGTTGTTGTTTGCCTTTGGCGATTGTTTCAATTCACAGGCCACTAGAGTATGAGTGCGTTACTTTCACATTTAGAATATTATTCTATAGTATGTATTTAAATTTACAATTCAATTCAATTCAATTCAAAATTCTTTATTCACTTAGGATGCAATACAGCTCTTGTGACAGGTCAAGATTCTACATGTACATTTATGCCATGTTCGCAAACAATAGGTAGAGCCGGAGAAAAGAACATGGCAATAAAAACTCGCGGCCACTCCTTTCAAATCGCCAATGTTTACATAGTTTTAATGTTTATAAACCTGATATGGGGGTAAGGTGCTGCCACTAATATACTATACACCATATTAGAGGACTGATGATGATGATGATTACAATATCTAAGTACAGGTATGAAATAAAAAAAATCACCTAGTTATAAAATGACTTGTTCAGAATTTGACCAGCTGTTTAGAAAATGATTTAGATGTGGAAATTATGATTGTTTACATGTCTTGAATAAACAATTTCATAGTAAAAAATATAGGCAAACTTTACTACTTACGATTAACGCGATTAACAAAACCAATGTTTTCGTTAACACGATTAACGAGAACAATAAAGTTTTATTCTCATAGCCTTCTAGAAATATTCAAAGAAGATTATTACATCAAGATATGATTCCTTATCGAAACCAGTTCCCATTTTAAAGGAACGGTATCAAAATGTCGGCATAGTCGATTTAAATTCGATTACTGGTTGAGCTCTCGTATATGTGAACACAGGGAGAGTCACAAATCGCTAGATTACTTCGGTAAACATTGGGTTCCTCTTCCTAAATAAACATATTTCCCTTGTAGAATATACCTATTAAACCTATTTTTTCTTGAGTTTTGTACATAAGTCAGAATAAGTATTTGAGCAAGTCAAAAAACTAATAATTATGAGCATTTACAAAACTCCAGAAATATTGAATAATAGAGTTTTTTCATAAAATACACATACGAGTAGAATCTTTCTGCCTCGTTGGTTCATCGCTTAGCGTATGCGACTACCAATTGAGAGGTCTCGGGCTTAATTCCTGGATCGGGCCAAAAGTTTTGCTGGGTTTTTCTAACAAGAAATATTTAATTGGACCTGGAGTATAGAAGTTGGGTGAAGGTTCACTTCTGTACTCCAGAGAGAACGTCAAGACGTCGGTTCCGGTTGTCACAATCATTTATGGCAAATGTTATTGGGAACTCAGGACCCTCAAATATACTGTCCAGTAGTTCAACCATCGAATTCATTTAGTTCTCAGAATTGCAGAGGTCTGATTCCAGTCGCTGCGTAGAAATAAAGATATCCAGGTAAAATTGATTGAAGTAGTGACTGACCTAAAATAATTTTGGTAATACGAAAAGACTAGGAAGATTTAGAATATTTCATCATCTTATTCTAACTAGCAAATTAAAACAGAAAACTAACATCTGTAGTATTCTTTAAAGTAGTATAAGTTTATCAACTTACCTTCTCATGAATTATATACCTTCTAATGATTCATTAATATCAATTGAAGGAGCTTTCCAAAATATAATCACTCAATATTTTTCAAGTATCACTGAAGTATCTGATCAAAATTTAACAATGCATAAATTTTAATCTTACGTCAGCTTTAAATCAATGATCAAAACATATTTTTATTTGAAAATTCATACTCATAAACCAAGTAAATATTTTATGTTTCTAAACCAACATAACAGGACTAAGCGTTACATTTCTTAATTCTCCAGTGAAATATTAGAGGATTGCAAATGAAACATATTTGCGGTTATTTTGCCGGTATTTTGTAAAGAATAAACAACATTTCTTCATTAAAATTTTATTTTTATGATTGTTTTATCACAAAATTTGTTGTCCTACTGCTTACATTTACATTTATTTATATATTTAATATAAAATCTTAGTTATTATATTATACTTATATTACACTTAAAATGAATCGGTGGTGTTTTAATACATACCTTAATAGCTTTAGGTATTTAGTTTGGTGAATCTATTGCCTGTTTCTATTAACCTTAATTAGGTTTACAGTCATAAAAAAATGCAATATTATTATTTTGATAAATACAGTATAATATACAGGTTGTTTATTATTCAGAAAATATATATTACCTGTTACAACGGGGCTTTCACAAAAGTGTATAGTTTTTATAATTATTTTAAGTGTCATACATACAAAACTAACAAAACATAATACTAAATTTAGTAATCTTTGCTAGACAATGCCAGAACTACCTGTTCGGAATATGGTAGTCTTTTTTCTAGAAGTACCTAGATATTGTAACAATATTTTGACTGCCCTGTTTGTTGATTCCCGGATATTGAGATCCACAAATATTGTATGGGTATTTTCTATGTATAATATTTATGTATTAACAAAAAAATGTGTGTTTATGTACTTATATTACTTGTTTAGTCCACATAATACAAGGTCTGCTGTATTATGGGTACTAAATATTTATTATTTATTTACTAAATCTCTTCTATCTGTAACAAAACTTACTTATCTGTCTTGGTGGCGCAGTGGTTGTGTATAGGACTGCTGTGCTTGAGGTCTCGGGTCCGACCAAATGTTTGTAATAAATACAGATACTTGTTTCGGAGTTTGGCTGTTTTCACAGTACTTCATATACTTTCATAGTACAAACTCTGCTTAGTTTGAAGCTAGATGGCGTTTTGTGTTACATGCCCGAAAAAGTTATTTTATTTATTTCTTTTATGTTAGTAAACCGTTTTGCAGTTTAAAGCACCCATTCCTAAATTAATTGAATTTTAATGTTGTAGCAAACAAATAGAGTAAATACACACTATTATTTTCTATTTCTTTTTAGTCAAAATAAATAGCGTCCAAAAGACAGACGAACTAAAGAATAACTAAAGTACTTTTAAAGCTCCCTTGACAAATTAAAGAAAACGGGTATACAACTGACAGTTACATCTTTAACCCTAGGGGTATAAAAAATAGATGTTGGCCAATTCTCAGACCTACCCGATATGCTCACAAAATTTCATACATATCGGTCAAGCCGTTTCGGAAGAGAATGGGAACGAACATTGTGACACGAGAATTTTATATATAAGATACACAGTGAATGTCATAATCGAGAATATTTGCAATATAAACATTATTGATATATCAAACTTGCTATTGAAAACGAAATATTTATTTATTAGTTTATTAGTTTATTCCTTTTGCAATACCGCCTTTTATTTTCAACATACAATATTTACAGAAGTCTGTACAATATGAAATTTACAAATGATATTTACAATAGAGGGACTGGAAATGTATCCTAATATGTTTGTACATGTGTTTCTTACACTTTAAGCAATAGGTCTAGACATTTAAGTGTAATTTGTCAAAGGTATCATTATACAGGGTTACAGGTTAAGTAGACCTATTCCCGTTAAGGGCGTGTAGTTTACATCGTTTCTGACTGATTTGACTAGGAAACACCTTATCCTAAATCTGACCGATTTCGAGATATTTGAATTTAATGTTTTTTTTAGAAAAAAACCCGATTTTCGGCCATCAGTTTAGATATTATGAAATGTGTAAGTCTTATTGATGTGAAACATCTATAGCCGCACGTAAAACAGATTTCTGGCCTGGCGACGCGTCGCCACGGCACGCTATACCATGGTATATATATACAGTCTATATGCAGTAGTGTGTACTGTACTATTTTAATAATTAGTAATATTTTATTTTATCATTATGACATATTTAGTTCCTATTACAATATGTTCTTTTCTGCATATTACTTTTACAAAATAATGGCGATGTTTCACATCTGCCAGGCGTCCCGTGACGGCTCACATTTTTTTATTACTATTATTTGGTTTTTACATGTAAAATAAGATGCATAAGATGTACGTTAAATGAATACATAAGTCGTTATAGACGATTAAAACTTATAAAATTATAGGAAGTTTATTTTTCTTTAAAGGATACTTTAAAATAATATTATGGCACCTGTTTTGATAATGTGCTTAAAAATATCTATGTTTCAACAGCTATCCAACGAGGTATGACAATCCTGTGATTTATATTTTTTTTAGAAAAACCTTAGTTACCAAAGTAAATATCGTTACACATTTGTTGGTTTGTTAAGAGTATAAATTCTTCAAAATTAATTAACTTTTATATTAATTTATTTGTTGTTTTCTGTTTGTTTGTGAAAGCGTGGTTTATAGTGTTTTAAACTTATCATTATTTTTTATTTACTTTTGGGATTTGAAAAAATTGAAACCATTTACTTATCATGTGTGAGTCAAAAAACTTTACAGGTGTGGAAGTGGTATTCCTGGTATTAATATTTATATAATAATTCAATCTGATAACTTAAATTGCTAAAACATCCTTCGATATATCAAATTGAACGGAACCGCTAGGGAATTTCATTTGATTAACAGAATGAAACTTTAGTAAATCACATCAAAAGCTGTAAGCCGCTTTCAAGTTTGTTTCGTGTGGGTATAATGAAAATTTTGTGTGACCGTGCGTAATCGTAACACGGATGTCAGTTTGAGTGTTTCTTGTGTCTCTAGTTATATAATAAATGTAATTTAGCTAAAACGTAACTATTTACGTTAAAGAATTTATGTAATGCTGTTTTATAGAAGCTATTTGTTTTATTTATAGCTTAACATTACATTTTTACATCGTCAGGAGTTAGTGCTTTATTTTTGGATCACCTTTCGACAGTGTACGAGTAGAAGGTGTTATGTTTGATTGGATCTTAGATCAAAGGGTCGTGATCACCATACCCATTACGAATGCAGGCAATGTAATATGGTAACCCACACTACGGCTGATTCCCGAGATGCTTTTGTATCATCCTCGGGTCTTGCATTCAACAACGAAATACGACAGTACGAATGCTGTCATTTTAGTATTTGTCTTCTGTGGGATCCAATGTTGGTGGATGTTAAACTATTTGGTCAAACATTTGATTCATAAATAACAAAATTCACAATAACTAAGTGCGAAAAAATTCCTATACCAGTAGAAATAAATATTTGACCTGAATAAATTCAAACGTTTGATAGAAGGAAATTTATAAATTACCAAAGAAGTTTATATTTCGTGTACAATCATTATTATTTTAATGCTTTTAGCTTTAAAAAGTATCGCATTAATTTATTCATTACATTTGACAGAGAACAGACATTCAGCGTTTTCCCATCAACGTCACGAAAATTTAAAAACGAGAATTACAAATATAACTTTCATTTTTATTTTAATAATCATTAAGCTGACGAAAGAGTCATTTATGTAATCAGAAATAATACCTTTCAAGATTCTTTGAAATAATAATTTAGAAAAGTAATGACTCACTGACGTCAATATTATTTGTTAATACAAAGACATGATATGGAGCAAGATTTGGTGATGCAGTTTGAACAAGTGACGATTTCTTATAGTGAGTGAGTTTCTATCATCCCCCAAGGACACTTCATCAACGTTTCATATACACCTAAAATATTTCGTTGCTAGAAATAAGTTTCTCCTTAGCACTAGGCTTTGGTCTACAACACCACGCTGGGCTGGTTTCTTCTTCCCCATTAAAAGAAGAGTTACTCGTAGTTCTCATCCTGCGTTCCATATTAAAAAACCAATAAAAGGTTTATTTATCATCGGTTTTATGTAACGCTGTGGTATTTCTATCGAATTGGGTTGAGTCGGCCTATTTGTGTAGAAAAATTGTTCTTCATACATTGTACCAAGAATGTTTTAGCAGACGGTATCTAAAGTGAAATTAATTAATATAAATTTTCTAGCTGAATAAGTTAACGAAATTAACAAGACTCATTATGAATTAAACTAAAAAGCAAGCCACTTTAATTTTTTTTCTGATGTTAAATAAGTTTATACTTTTAAATAACGGAAAAACGGTTATTTATTTAGTAACGCATGTTATTAATGTAATTTATAAATTATATAGTAAAATGTAAGAATGTTATGTAATTTTTATCATACAAGATAATCACCGATTTTGTTAGTAGTCAGGTTAAAGCTGGTTCATGATCGTATTCAGCTTGTCAAGTGGAGGAAACACCTTAACTGATCGAATATAATATCGCGATATCCCGCGTGATGGAGGAGGATTGACATCAACGCCTATGTGACTCTAAAGGCGGTGAAAATAACTTACTTCGTCTCCCAGTTTACCTCCTATTCCTTTAACGATGCTCATTTAAACTAAGTCTTGATATATTTTAATCTGCGTCTGTTTTTATTAATGGCTACAACCTTACTTCTACCACCTCGCCTTTGACTACCGATCCGCCCACGTGTATGTCGGATAGGCATAGCCCTTTCTTAAATAGTGTGTGCTTTAAATAGTTGGTAAAATATTTTTCAAAATGAGTTTAGTAGTTCCAGAGATTAACTTCTACAACCTCACCAACTTACAAATTTGATCATATGAAATAATAACTTTCGCCCGCGGCTTTACCCGCGTGTATGTCGGTTATTGCTGTAAAAAGTAACCTATGTCCTTTCCCAGGCTCCAGAGTATCTGTGTACCATTTTTCATTTAAATCGATTCAGTAGTTTTGGCATGTAAATCGTACAAACAGACGGACTAACTTTCGCATTCATAATATTTAGCATTTGGAGATTGGAAACAATCACCGACGGTAAGCAACGACGGAGCGGTCAGACCTAGATGGGTGACTATTTGCGGTATGATATGTTATGAGTGTTTCCGTGACTCAGTTTCAAGGTCACGCCAGTTGTTATCGCAAGATAACACTCGTACAGCTTAGTTGGAAGTTTTTGGGCGGCTTACAAACATCCACCAGCAAGATTACGTAGCCACTACGTGTCTTGCCAGTCCCCTACCCGCACTCGGGCAGCGTATGGCCTTAACCCTTTCTTGAGACAAAACCGGAGTCCAGCAGTGAGACATTATGGGTTGTTGATCAGATCTGACTGATGAATTAGTCTCGATTCAAGTCTCGAATAAAATATTTTTGTAAGTTTTCTTAAAATTTTATATCTTTTTACCATCGTAATGGCTTCTATAATCTCATTTATAAACATAATGAGCCGTTCACTATTATTTTTTTCGTTGAGTTCCTGTGGAGCCTCACAAAATTATTTTCATAATATAAAGCATTATAGGTATTGTTCAAAAAGCTAATTAAGGACTTCCTGGAGTTAATAGCAGTTTCGACAAAGAACGGGTAGATTTAATAAAAGCAATTTATTTTGTAGACTATACTACCTATATAAAAATATTAGGTTAAACATTTTTTTCTGCGAAGTCTATTTATTTATTTAACGATTTTAATATCCTCGTCGCTGGAATCGTCTGCTCCCGGGAGAGGATTCAGGGCCATACATTCCCACGCCGAGAGTGGTTTTAAATAAATATTAAGTTCTACATAATATATTATACAGGGATTGCAATCCATACTAAAATTATAAACTTTGATGTAAATGTCCACAGACAGACATGTCTGTTTCAATGAAATTTGGAATCTGTTTTTTTTATATTTAAGACTACCAAAGTGATTCTACTCTGCCTGATAGAAATAATGAATAGAATCCAGGAGTAGGGGTCTTTCTTTCTATGCCGAGCAGTTAAAACCTGGAACTCTCTACCAGCACATGTGTTTCCTTCCTTCTATGACCCTGGGTCCTTCAAGCGGGGCGTGAGAAAGTATCTTACTGGGCCGCCAAACTGTGGGTCACCTGTCCGATGTGACAGTGAGTATGGTGGCCTCCACTTCTGGATTCTGTTCATATTTTCCATCAGGCACGGCAGATTCATTTTGGCACCTAATATAAAAAAAAATACAATGCATCATGGTGACCCACCATTTATTATGGCGGCTTTGTGAGATGTTTTTGAATCATTGATGAGAATGATGCAGAATGCATGGAGGTATCTCCATATATCTTAATACTTGAAGAAGGACCTAAGCTACTCTTTACTGCAATAACCAACAAACACGTAAGAGGAGCAGCAGACAAAAACTAGAGTTTTTATAAAATAAATTATAAATGTTTTTTATGAACTAGATATCAATTTAGCTGGCGAGCATGTAAATGAGCTTAATTTACTAAAAAATTTGAAGTATTCTCATTATATTAATTAACTTAACGTTACAGTGTATTCATAAGCTTTCAAAGGTAGTTAGTTTACTTTATGTACATGGAAACATTTTTGTAGACTAACTTAAGCCAAAATATTTATTTTATATCTTCTTTTTGATTAACGCTAAGTTAATTAATTTCATCAATCATCATCAACAGCCCTCAACAGGCCACTGCTGGACATAGGCCTCTCCTTAGAAAGGAGGTTTTAGCCTACTATACCACGCTGGCCAGACGGGTTGGTATAGGGTTGGTTCCAAGTTTTCCTTCTCTTTGCATTGATGTTGTCTTGCGTAGTTTATCCCTTAGTCGCCTTTTACGATACCCGCGTGATGAATAGGGGTGGTGACACTCTGTATTCTTAATCCGTCACCATACGGACAGTTATTTAATTTAATGATAGATTACGGTACGGTAACTTTCAAGAATTTCTTTAACACGAAAATTGTTTAAAATTAAAAAACTCTTTACTCCATAACAGCTCATTCAAATCAACAACCCATAATGTCCCACTGATAGGTTCGGGTCTCCTCGCAAGAGAGGGTAAGGACACACGTCCTCTTATCTTACTATGGCAAGCAATTAAAACTATATCTAATACTTCAAAATCAAAACCAGTGCCTAAACAATTATTAAAGTTAGCATCTACTCCTCAAGAAGCGGTGAACGAAGTGAATAGTTATTTTGTAAATGTAGGTAAGACGCTAGCTGAAAATATTTTAGGTAATCAGCAACATGGGGTAGATTTTACTGGCGGTTCTTTTTCTGATAGACTGGATTCTTTCGTATTAATTAATACTGACGTAAATGAAGTTCTAAATCAAATTTCAAGTCTCAAAAACAATTGTGCTATGGGCTGGGACAAAATTTCTAATAGAATTCTTAAGCGTTTTAAATATCATCTTGCACCTCCTCTTACTTTTTTATTTAATCTTTGCTTTGAAAAAGGAGTCTTTCCTGATGCCCTTAAAAAATCTGTAGTTATTCCCATTCATAAGGGTGGTGATAGAGACCGTATCTCAAATTATAGGCCAATCTCTCTTCTGCCATCAATTTCAAAAATATTGGAAAAGATCATTAATACCCGGTTGATATCTTACTTGGAATCAAATAAATTATTATCTGAGAACCAATACGGTTTCCGACAGGCTAAATCAACGTCTGACGCAATACATGCAGTAACTGATTATGTTGCAACTAGTCTGGATAATCGGAAGAAATGCTTAGCTATATTCCTAGACTTAGCAAAGGCTTTTGATACGGTCTCTGTTTCCATACTTCTACATAAGCTTGAAACTATTGGCATACGAGGTAAACAGTTGGGCTTATTGGCGAGTTATCTCTCTAACCGCTCTCAGTCCACAGCTATTGAAGACCACATAAGCTCTGAGCTACCTGTAAAATTTGGGGTACCGCAGGGTAGCGTCCTAGGCCCCACGTTATTTTTAATATACATAAATGAATTGTGTCAACTCAAACCAATAAATGGTAAAATAGTATCATAGCGGATGACACTGTGATTTTGATTTCAACCAATACCTGGAAAAGTACCTTTGAATCAGCTCAAATTGCCCTTTGCGATGTCTCTAAATGGTTAACCTGCAATGTTCTAACACTAAATACGAATAAATCCAAATATATGACCTTTTCCATCAGAAAAACAGGTGATGTGCTTGATGGTCATTACTTAAAAATTCACAATTGTCATCGATCAAATGTGAGTTGTTGCTCATGTCCTACACTGGAACCTACAGAGTATATTAAATATCTAGGCATTACTGTTGACTCCCATTTAAATTTTACGAAGCATATTGAGCTACTAACTGGAAGGATTCGCAAACTGATTGTAGTTTTTAAAAATATAAGACACGTTGCGGACTTTGTATTGGTAAAGCGAATTTATTTGGCGTTCTGCCAGTCATTAATAGGGTATTGCATTACTGTTTGGGGTGGGGCTCCATCTACAGCCATCAAGCGACTGGAGATAGCCCAGAGGGCAGTGCTTAAAATTAGCACTTTCCGTCCTTTCCTGTTTCCAACTGCTTTACTTTATGAACAGTGGAGAGTGCTCACAGTAAGACAATTGTTCCTACTGGGTATAGTACTAAAACAACACAAAGACCTACCTTATGAACCCATGAAAGCCACTTTCCGGAGAAGAAACAGGATTTGTGAAACCAAAAGGACTCCTCACACGTCATTTATAAGAAAGTTTTATTGTACATTAGGCCCATTTGTTTATAATAAAATAAATAGTATCATCCTTATTTACCCCCTTAATATAACACAGTGTAAGATTAAGGTTACTGACTGGCTACAAAGTTTGGGATATAAAGATACTGAAGAAATTCTAGCAGTGTTGTCATAGTATGTTCGTGTATATATAGTTTTACTATGTTAATATTTGTATATTTTTATTTTATATAAAGGTAAAAGTTAACTTTTCAGGAACTCTTACCCCAAACCCAAACACATCCTTTCAAACCTCATACCTCATACACACACACACACACACGCACACACACTCACACACACTCACACACACGCACACACACACACACACACACACACACACACACACACACACACACACATACACACGCGTATGCATACACACAAAGACAGGATCACTTCACACTTCACATTTTATTTTATTTATTTTATTTTTGAATTTTACTGTCAAATTATTAAATTATTGTACCTAGTTTATTACATGCTAGTTAAGTTTTAATTCCGGTGAGGAATGGCGCCGTAAGCCGAAATACAGGTTTTACCTAGTTTGGCAACGGAGGCTAACTCATGTTCGATTTATAACATAACCTAGTGTTTAAGTTGAACAAATTGTATCTGTTTTTGTGCAATAAATAAATATTATTATATTATATCATATTATATTGGCCGAGTGCGGGTTGGGGACTGGAAAGACGTTATGGCTACGTAATCCCGCCGTTGGATTTTTAAACCACCCGAAGGCCTCCAAATAAGCTTAACGACTTCTAGCTTATGATAATAACCTGCTTAACGTGACTACCGAATCATTGAAACGCTCATAACATATCATGCCTGAAACGGTCACCCATCCAGGTAAACCTGGCGGACCGATCTAGGTCTGACCGCGCCTTGGTAGCTTACTATCAGTGATTGTTTCCAATCACCTAAGGCCACTCGGTTATAAGCGACTCTCATGACAGCTCATTCAATATTGCATATATTTCTTCAACAAAGTACAACCATGGGATAGAAAACAGCATGAAATGGTAAAAGGAACTAATCGTCGTCCTCAACGAAAAACACTGAATTTTAGTTGAGACTGAAATCAAAGAAATGGTGGATAATAATGGTTTCCAATATACCTTGGTCTTTTCCTTTGTGGAGAAGGGCGTGAGGATTTATACACAAAAGACATCATAGAAAATAATATATTCAGAGTACTCGTAACTATTGTATTACAGTTTTTAGGAAGAATAGTGGTTCTTCAGATAAAGTGTTTGTAACCGAATTCTCACTTACATTTTTCGAGATTGAACACAGCCTTTGTACTGCTCAATAAATACCTATTGTGTTTGAAAAATAGCCTTAAGTAATGTATACTCTATAGTATTGAGGTCATACCATTTCTAGAAATAATATAAAATATTTTATGCTACAATTCTTTATTAACAGGGTATAGAAACCTTTTATACATCTGTGTCATTTCATCAAAAGAAGAAGAAGAAATTTACTTTTGTAGAATGTTGTTAAGAATTGAAAGAAAACTGTTAATAAAATGTTAATATTCTTCAAGAAAAATGAATATCTTGAATTATGATGAAGATTTTAACGCATATGTAGATAGATTTATAGATAGATAGAATACACAAGTGAAATTAATTTAAAAATAATATCAGCATTTGATTAATCGCTTACAACGAGTTTGCTTGTAATGGTAAAATAACTACTGACTGTTATTCCGTGTTAATTTTAAACGTTTAAGATATAATTTTCTTCCATGTATTTGAAACTCCGCAAGTCTTTTCTGCTTAATAAGAGATAAAGTACACTGATTGAGCAATCAAAAATATGTATTACTGTAACTGATTAAATAAATTAAAGAAAAAAAATAAACAGGTGACAACCCTGAAGGTAATAAATGAGTTTATGAAGAGAAAAAAATATTTATAAGACTCGATTTGTCTATATCAATACATCATCTGATCCGATCAATTTTGAGCAATATAATACGCGGTACTTGACAACATTTCTCATTATAAACAAAATTTTTTAGAACACCAGAGTTTTACGTTATAATAAAATCAATTCAGAACTTTATTCGGTATAAGCACGGTGTAAAATACATCGTCACTGTCTGAAATTCTATATATTTACTTTCATATATACATTGAACATTCTTAGCGCTGTTGTCTAATCTAGTTAAAATCTACAGTGAATGGAGAAATGAGTAATATTATTTCACAACTTCTAACGCTTATTTCTCTTACATTTTTTAATAGTGAGTCTCCAAAAGGCTAGTCTAAAATCTGGCGAATAAAAAGCATATATAAACGGATTTATTGCTGAATTAAACCAACCTAACCACGTTAGAATATACATCAGTACGGGATTTACATAATTACTTGGTATGAAAGGTGTAAGAAGATAGTATACGAAAAAAGGGAGCCAACAGGCGACGAAACCTCCTACAACTAAGCTTAATGTTTGTGCAGTTTTTGTTTCTCTTCTCAAAGAAGAAACTCTATTATTTTCTACATGTTCTTTTGTTGAATGTGTACGTCTTGCAGTATTTTTGTATTTGAAATTAGCTTTGAACGTCACTTCGTTGTTGTAGAAACGAGATTCCTTCTCTTTATTAGTTCTACACTTTCTTTTCTTCTCCGGTCGAAAGCAGCATGGGCATTTGTGATCTTGAGAACAGCAATCGTGGTGTTGCGTAGAGTTTTTTGAATTTTGCTTTGAAGCAGACTGTCTAAGTGATAGTTTGTCTGATCCTGATTCTGATTCCGTGCGGATGCAGGATAACTTTGCTTTCTGAAACAAAAAAAATGAATTATAAGCGTAATATAAATACTTTCAAGATAAAGTTTAATTACAGGGCTTAATTTTTTTATATATATAAGATTGAACAGATAGTTGATGATATACCAGTTATATAATTGATGATAAGTATAGTGTCTTACAAATTTCAATATACAGTTAGGGTGGGATCAGCACGAACGGGTCGCCTCGACGGGGACAGTACTACCCTCACACAGAAGACCAACGAATAAGAAGTTTCTTTTATCACCTAGTAATCTATATAGTATACTAAATTATTTGTATTATACATTCTATATTATATGATATACAATAAAAGCTTAACAAAAAGGGACGCTGTTCTTTATGCGAGTCCTATTTTCGCGAAAGGAGTTTTAAGGGCCACCGCACACTAGCTACTTTTAGCATCGGCGATCGGCAACTAGTCGCTTTTTAGAACCTAAATACGGCGACCGAACGCTCTACACCGCACACTTAAAAACGCCAAACGCGGCGATCGAGTCGCTTTTTAGAAGCGTGACACAGCAACTGAACGCTACTCTCCGCACACATTCGGATGCCGGTAGCAGCGACTTGGCATCTGAGCAGTCGCTAAAACGCGCGTTTCTGATACCGCGATCGAACGCAGGAAGTCGCTAAAACGCGATGCAGCATCGATGCAGTCGCCAAATCGCCGATCGCCGATGCTAAAAGTAGCTAGTCTGCGGTGGCCCTAAAGCAAAAATGAAATCAACACTCTGATAATGAGGATTTATTTTCCCTTCTCTATACAATGTTTTTGTTCCAGTTTCGATAAAATGACTCTAAACCCAAATTTAGTGGCCGTTAAAACTGGTTACAATTTTTAACGAGAGTTTGCTTTTTAGTATAAAAATATAACGGAAAACTCTAACTAATACTACAATGTGTTACTATTTAATTGAATTTTATGTTTTTACTGGTAATATTTTAGATTAAAAGTTTAATTTAAAACAACCCTTTACTAAACTAGCGATACAAGACGCCATACAATTAATTATGTATTAAAATATTGAGGTACATATATTTGTTTATATATTATATGCTTTTGAAAACTGATAGAGAGATGATTTGAGTACCTATGCTGAGAGTTTCGCATTGTACATCTCGTTAGAAATCACCACAGTTTCATACTTATATCTGCATACCTGAAGGGGTAAGCAGAAACCTGTAGAAGGATATATAAAATCCACATCACACTATTGTATTAAAGTAGTTATTATTAAAAACACATGGTTGACCTGCAAGTTCAACAAGACCTTTTTGTCTATGATTGGAGTAATCTGTTGCCTTGATATCAGATGTAATCCCATACGCCTAATTCAGCACTATATTAAAAAATCTGTATGTATATACATGGCTGTTAAATATCTCCTGAAATATAATTATACGTCTTGTTATTGAAATGTCTATTTGAAGTATCAAATGAAAAGTTCTTTTTATTGTTTTCTAGACTAAACGCCAACATTATCGGCGCCCATAAAATATATCTAATTATCTATGTCATATTTCGATCTTTTATGCCTCTCGCACTTTTATTCAGCATACTGTATCTTTCTTTAATACGACTCCCACTTTCGATAGCCTAAACTAATATACTTGGAACTCAAACTCAAAAAAAATTTTTTCATCAAACCCATACGTGTGGGGGGGTATCTATGGATAGGTGTTTAAAAATGATGTTGAGATTTCTAATATCATTTTTTTCTAAACTGAATAGTTTGCGCGAGAGACACTTCCAAAGTGGAAAAATGTGTGTGTCCCCCCCCCCCCCCCTGTAACTTCTAAACTAAGAGAGTAATAAAATTAAAAAAAAATATATGTTGTACATGCAAACTACTAACGAAAATTGGTTTGAACGAGATCTAGTAAGTAGTTATTTTTAATACGTCATAAATCGTAAACCGCAATTTTTCTTTCATTCAATCAATACACTCTTATAAAAAGATCGATCAAAGTTACAACGAACTACAAGAACTTTTATATGATGTTACTTGCTGCTACGGAACCTTTCATGGGCGAGTCCGACTCGCACTTGGCCGCTTTTTTTATTTCCAGTTGGGGAAATAATTTTACACATATTATTTATTTTAAATGAAAAGTATAATACTTAAATCAAAAAAACAATTTTTGTTGATTTTTCTGTACGTCTGTTTGTTTCGGTTGATCTTTGAAACAGCTAGACCGCAAATCCTTCTTTCATTGACAGATAGCTGATGATTTAAGTAGTAATTTAAGCATTTTTACTCGTGATTTTCAACAATAACCTTGGATAATACTGTGGGACTCAGTTAGATTGACATAACTACATATTACTTATTAACTACTAGGCTTATGCTAAGTATAAAAAAAGGAACTTCATTTCCTTCAAAACCTTTTGCTTATATTATTTTTTTTGTTTAAAAGACAACTCCCGCATCAGGAATGTAAATCCTGTGTCGTGAAGGACTTTACAAACATACATGAATCCGAAGAATCACACAAAGAAATCCTAAGTAGAATTTGAACCGACGACACTTGGCATAGTAGAAAGCGGTGTGGCGATCACTTAAACCACTAGGTCAATCATGCAGTCTTGCTTGCAGTATTTGCTTATGACGACAAAGTTACTTCGAATATTGATTTCAATATCGCTTTGGTATGCAGTTGCCTTTATTGGATTTCATATTCACAGGATTAGCAACATCGCATGGTATAATACATAACTGAGCGATCTTAAATGATCTTAAGAGGATCTTAAATGTTTGATATAGACTAGGCACTCGTTCTAGTTTCGCAAGGGCAATATATATTTCTGTAAATTTTAAACTGGTCAGTATAATTGAGCACAGCTGATATTTTTGCCCTTTTATCTTCTCACTCCATCTGATTTTCAATAACGATAACGCAGTTTTTCCACCTATTTCCCTACTAATTGTGATATTATAAATGCGAAAGTAACTCTGTCTGTCTGTTACTCTTTCACGCCTAAACCACTGAACTGATTTTAATGAAATTTGGTATGAAGATAGAACTGAACTGGGGAAAGGACATAGGCTACTTTTTACCGCGATAACCGACATACACGCGGGCGGAGCCGCAGGCGAAAGCTAGTTTCCTATAAGTTTACTACAAAACATTACTACCAGAAACTAAACAAAATTACACACCACATCATCATCATCAACAGCCTTTAATAATCTACTGCTGGACATACACCAATTCATATTTTGCTCAATCAGGACTGAAATAATTAACTGCCTTATTGGTCGACTGCTTGTGCGATTGCCAATAAAGAAGTCTCGTGTTCGATTCTTGGGTCAGGCCAAAGTGTTTTCTGGGTTATTTACAAGAAATTCCTAACAGCAGCACGGACGATGTCTCATACTCGCATCTTGAAAAGCATGTTAAATCGTCAGTCCATATTCGACATCTCTGAGCATCTCTGACAATTGTTATTTGGAAGTCAATGTCCTTCCTGAAATATACTGACAACTAGTTCAACCTTCAAATTCAGTTCGCCCTGATAGTTGCGGGGGTCCGATGCCAATCGCTCCGTGGAAAAACTGATATACAGTTATAACCAGGTGAACTACTTCACCTGGTTATAACTGAATATATTACTTGGAGTCGACTACTAAGTCGACTCCAAGTAATATAAGAAATAATAAAGGCTGATATTATGATTGCAATAACTAAATTCCAATTTAAATATTTATTAAAACTTTCATGTTTTTAGACCCAGCGTTTGCAGCTGTGCTTGATCGATCAGTTCTTAAATCGGTCTGTTGATTTCTTACATAAAGTATAGGTAGATAATTTTTAATTTAGTAAATTCTCTGAAAAGTAACCCGAGTCAATATAATAAGGTTTTCGCCTTTTAATATTCCGAGTAAACGAGCCGAGATGATGCCAAATACGTTTAATCTTTTCCTAAATTGATTCGACCCACGGATCGGATTTGAGCTTCGAAATTAAATACTAATAATTACAGATCAATTCTCTTTCTCAAAGGCTCAATCTCAGTCTAATAATATCTTAGAGTTAATATAAGTATTTTAGGAATAGTAATATTTGCGTTGGTATAAATATATATATTGAAAGAGTATTTGGTAGGATTAAGACTATTTAGTGCGATTTTAGAAAACGTAAATTTAATCCTGTTGGATGAAGAAAGTAGTATTTATAAACATTCATTACAAAAATTTCTGCTTAAAATATCTACCTTTATAATAAGAGAACGAAAAATCATACCCAATATCATTCCTGACTTGAATACATTAGTGCTAGATGAAGATACTTCGGGCGTCCCGATATAGATTAGAGCGCGTTATGACAATTTGTGTTAAAAAGTAATATAAACGTAATATGATATTTGTACATATTTTCGGAATGATCTTTTAACGATTTTTCATTTGATACCCATATTGCTAAGGTAAGAAAAAAATTAAACCGCTTTTTTTATTTGCGGACACCATTTGAAAAGTTACAGCCCAAAGCTGTAAATTGTTCCTAAGAAATAGATACACATATACATACATAGTCTTGAAAGTCAAATTAATAACCTTTTTTTAGGGTTCCGTAGCCAAATGGCAAAAAACGGAACCCTTATAGATTCGTCAAGTCTGTCTGTCTGTCTGTCTGTCTGTCCGTCCGTATGTCACAGCCAATTATTTCCGAAACTATAAGAGCTATTCTGTTGAAATTTAGTCAGTCGATGTATTCTGTGAACCGCATTAAGATTTTTATATAAAAATAGAACAAAAAACAATACATTTTTGGGGTCCCCATACTTGGAACTGAAACTCAAAAATTTTTTTTTCATCAAACCTATACGTGTGGGGTATCTATGGATAGGTGTTCAAAAATGATGTTGAGGTTTCTATTATCATTTTTTTCTAAACTGAATAGTTTGCGCGAGAGACACTTCCAAAGTGGAAAAATGTGTGTCCCCCCCCCTCTAACTTCTAAAATAAGAGAGTGATAAAACTAAAAAAAATATATGTTGTACATTACCATGGAAACTACCAACGAAAATTGGTTTGAACGAGATCTAGTGAGTAGTTTTTTTTAATACGTCATAAATCGTAACACGCAATTTACCTTTCATCCAATCAATACACTAGAATAAAAACATCGATGAAAGTTACAACGAACTACAAGAACTTTTATATGATGTTACGGAACCCTTCATGGGCGAGTCCGACTCGCACTTGGCTGCTTTTTAAGTGGGAAAAAATCAAACTAAGAATCATAAGCATAAAGTATCTTCGTCTGATCATAAACAAATAAACAAAACAAAATGATAATCAAAATTAATCTCTTTATTATAGACAAGAAGTAATATAAAATATACTTTAATCGAGGTAATATTAACATAAGTATTGCTCGAAACGAATGCTTGAATTGCTGAAACAACCAAGTACAACGACAGAATTTACATACCAAGAACAGATAAGTATTCACAATGCTAACTCAATGACGGTACCCATAAAATAATTTTGCTTTACTCCTTTATACGCTCTTTTTTCTTAAAAGCTTCCAAATTGGATTTATTTTTAGCTATTTACGCGTTCAACTTCCTTTTTTAGAGTATTTCTACGAACTGCGAAGTTGCTTTCACTGATATAATTATAGTTCCACCCTCTTTGTTCCACGTAATATTTTTAGCAGTGATATAGATCATCGCTTAACGTAGTTATTTCAGCTTTCATATAAATAATTCAACACATGACATAATATATTTTTAGAAGAATGTATTATCAAAAAATACGAAAATATTAAGTAAAAATACTTATGTTAGTGCTTTTTGTATTTGTAGCACTTTTGTATCGTGTGAGTATTATATTAATACAAGCTGTCGTTTTGGTGTCAGGCGCCTGAAAGCGAACCAAAACAGGTCAACCCATCTCTTGATAAACGGCACCCATCGGACGATATATCTTTAGTAAACTTATTGACATAAAATGGATATTCTTCATCATTTGCGGTGTAAACTCTTTATGGAAAACTTACATTTGTTACTTTAACCACAATTTATCACACGCTAGAAACCTCTAAAAATATGTTTCTAGTATTATGTGAAGATAAAGCATATGAGATTTTGGCTTCATTGTATAATCCAAGTTGAGAAAGTCTCTCCCAACTATATACTTTCAATGTTTTATTATTGGTAGCAAATAAAAAAAATCCTAGTCATTTATATATTAATACGAGGCGATAAGCGCTTACCTACAAAAAGAACAGAATAGTATCTACTTTATACATACAATTATTAGTAAGAAATGAAATAAAATTATATAGATATTTATTATTTACAATACAAACCTTATTACATTTAGTGCTACTTGCTAACTGGTGATGTCTCCTTGCCACCACACACGATATTCTGGCATAGACGTACACCATCACAGCCATGGGTAGAAAGAAGGAGCCCATGGCAGAAAAAACTACGTAGCCAGGATTTTGGTTGTAGCGGCAGACACCACCTTGATTGTGATTTGGTTCGTACCTGACAACAATAAATAATAAGTAAATAATAGTATGAATGCAAATTTGAGTTTGGTTGTTAGACTTTTTTTTTATATTATGGGGGGTAAACCAGCAGACGGATCACTTGATGGTAGGCATTGATGTATTAAATATATCAATGATGGTGGGTGATTGCCGCCGCCCATGGACTTCTGTGACGTGCTTATAAAGAGACCTAGGAAATAGACTAAGCAAAAAGTTGTATCTACTCAGATAAAATACCTTTATGAAATAAATATTTTTCGCAAACTTTATTTACAAAGATAAAGCCAGAATTTCGCTAAAACAGTATAAAGAGAAGGAAGTGACCTAAATTGCCTGTTATAAATTAATTGCTAACATTCTAAAATTAGGTACGGAAATTATGAAGAAAGTCTTGTTAATATATTTTAGGACTACGTTTTATTTAAATAAAGAGCTTTAATTACGAGAGATTGTTAACAAATAGAAGAACACTCAATAGCGTAGATTAGATAACAATTT
Organism: Phragmatobia fuliginosa; assembly: GCA_932526445.1. Classification (NCBI taxonomy): domain Eukaryota; kingdom Metazoa; phylum Arthropoda; class Insecta; order Lepidoptera; family Erebidae; genus Phragmatobia; species Phragmatobia fuliginosa. The sequence continues at coordinate 11,236,238 of OW052057.1, forward strand.
ATTGTTTAAGAAACATAACAACAGTACGATTTGTATACATTTGTCTTAAGATCTCAGGACAGTAGAAAATAGAAGATAAACCTAATATAAACATAGTTTGTTTGTTGTAGTGTAATAAAAATATTTTTTGCATATCACTCAACTGTTAATACACTTTTGAACTTGATTTACAAAAATCAAAAGGTTTATTCCACTTGCCAGTCAGACTCAACTGCTTCGACAGTTGTACTTGAGGTCTCGGGTTCAATTCCCGTGTCGGACCAAATTTTTGTATGATCCGCAAATATTTGTTTCGGAGTTTGGGTGTTTTCTATATGTTCTATGTTTGTATTTACAAAGAAGTATATTTATTTATATTATATTACTATTAGTATTATCGGTTGTCTAGTACCCAAAAAAAGCTCTGCTTAGTTTCGGAATTGATGGCGTTGTGTATAAGATGTCCGAAATATTTATTTTATTTATTAATTCAGACTAAGTAGAAGTACCGGGAGCACCGTCAGACTAAGTTTCAAATCTTGCGTATTCCACAAAACATGATCTGGTGACCTGTTTTGTATTATACTAGCATTTGCCCATGGCTTCACCTATGTATTATTCTGATGTATAATATTGTTTGCCTTTTTCACTCCCCGGGTTGAATTTACCAAACTCCTCTCTTAATGCTCGCCTACGCTCTTTAAGGAACACAAATGCCAAATTTCAGCTTCCTACGCTAAGTAACTTCGTCTGTGCGCTGTCTGTCAGTCAATCAGTAACGGAACAGTTTTATATACATGTCAGCAAAAGGGTGTTTGTCAGGGCCGTTGCCTTTTTCGGAATACATATTGTGTGGGCTGCGTGGTGTTTCTCGAGCAGAAAACAAAACGTGAGAACAACGAGTAGTAAGATAGTTTCTTGTAATCCGCGTCGTGGTCGGTCGGTGAATGCTCCCCGCTCGGCCCGCACAAACACATAAATAGACTCCACCGAAGCGATGTCATTTCACCGCTTGCGCCTCGTTGTCAAATCAGCTCCCGTATAATTGAATATTCCGACATACATCCGTGTTAGGCCACAATAACCGCTTATCACCAAGTGGACCGTCTACTTACTCTCAACCGATGTAGCTAAAAATACTCTGTTTCAAATCATTCTTTCAAAAAAATGAAACAGTCATTAACACACATGATTTAGTAGGTTCTCTAATTATTTTGGTCTACAACTCCCCTTATACTAATCACGGTCTGGACTAACGAGCTCATGGTGTAATTTAAACCCTTATAAGTACGGTTCATAGCAGATAAGATCATCGTTTACACGAAACGCCTATTATGTGTTGAATATAGTGAAGAGGTTTCTTAGAAAAAAAACAATGTTATCAATCTCACAGTCGCAAGCTAAGGCTCTAGTTAGATTTTTATAGTTAAAGTAGTGGTAAGTGTAACTTATTTAGCTATGTTAGACAAGACTGTAACTAACTTATTGATTTTACGTGTAATGATTAATAATCATCCGAAAGATCAACTCGATGGACAAAATCCAATTATTATTATGCAGGCACCACACTTCCTTAGGCGCTATTCGTTATGCGGGTTATTCGGTGAAGTGCCCTGTACATAACTAACAACCATAGTCTTTATAACAGTTTTTGAAATAGATAAATCAATTAAACGATTAAAATAATCTATCATATGATCAAAATAATTAGACTTCATTTAAGTATTGTTTATGTAAATTTAATAAAATAAAAAGGAAATTAAAATAATATGTAAAACGAAACCATACGAACGAACGAATTCGTTCGTATGGTTTCGTTTCGTTCACCATAAAAATGACAATGACACATCTCTACAATACACATATTTGCCTTATTTGGCATACCAGTTCGAGGAGTGAATGGCATGTTTGTTGTTTGGGCGAATACGGCGTAGACACATAACGAATAGCGCCTAACGAAGTGTGGTGCCTGCATAATATATGATAACAGGCCAGGCAGACTGATTGTTGCTGGAGGCGATAATACCTATATCTTATAGTGGAGACTGGAGTGGAGATTAGGTAAACGTGATGTATGGTGCCCTGAGGCATGATGACACGACGATTTATAGGAAATGGCTAATAAAGGATTGATGCATTGCCTAAGACCAGGGTGTCTGGAGCTCCTTGGAGGAGTCTTTCGTTCAGCAGTCCACGGCGATATTTTGATAAAAAATAGAGAATATCGGGCTCGATTGCACGGCACGACTACTCAAGGTATACTTCAAGATGAATTTGACATTACCCCACCCTGGCAATGACCAAAGTGCCTAAAAACACTTAACATCGAAAATACCTGTTCCGAGATTTTGTATACCTAGGTTGTCAGTGTACTCAATTGAGTACACTCTTGATATTATATGAAACTACACTATTTTAATATTTTTCTTCTATTTATTGTTTTTATATTCCTATTTCAAAATAGAAATAAAGAACATTTTGAAATATCATTGGTACTTTTCATACGACCTCTAATGGGATAATAACTGTTAAAAATTCTTAATGTACTGTGTAATGTAATTTCACAACTTTTCATAAATTGAATTTTATTTTCAACACATTTTATATTCATCTTTTTATCAACGGAAACGAGTTAAGGTAAAGAGCAGGAATTTCGGTACTTGAACCTTTTTTTTTCATTTTCTCGAGTTTAGTGTGCGACTTATTTTAACTCTACGACCATCAAGGGAAATATACCACTTATGTGTAGAAAATTTCCCAAGCGTCAGTAGACTACGACGAAAACATTGGAACAAAAAAATTTGGAATAAGATTGCGGAAGGAAAGCTTGTGGATTATACTAGTAACCCCTGTCAGACAATTGCCATAAAAAGTGTGGTTGACTGCGCAAGGTTCTTGAGTCAAGTAGGTTTGTATTTTTATGAAAGACCGAGAAAATAATGTCTATGGTTGAGTCGTTCATTTTATTTGGATGTTAGTGGATAAATCTTATACTATAGAGGACTAGCTTAAACACACACACACACAAATTTAATAGTTAAACGGGCATTAAAATCAACTGATGTTACGCAAATTTTTAACCATTTTACAAGTTTCCTATTAAATTATATTAATATGTAGTGATAATGTTTAATTTTATGTTATATGTAGGTTACAGTTAAGTTGTAACTATAATCAAAGTAAAAACTCCAAGTTTTATAAATGTTTTTTAAATAGTGTATCACCACAAAATTAAAATACTATAAAAATAAGAATAACTGGTATCTCACTCAGGAGCAGGATTCCAAGTTAGAGCCTATATTGTGGTAATACATTGATGATAAACATGATAATATATTCTTTATTATACTTTATTATACGTTTTTAATACTTACGATCCTGATAAGGATACCAGGATCGTAAGTATTAAAAATGTAACAAAAACGTATGTTCTAGTTTTGTTGATTGTAAAGATTCGTAGTTCAAATACTAGTATTGTAGTATTTTCATGCTATGTATTCAATTCACTAACAAGACTAAAAGTATTTTGTTACTATTCCTTAAATAATTTAGAATTCGGTGTGTTTGACTTCTGAACTGTTATTAGGCAAATCATGAATATTTCTCAGTGTTTCTCATTAAATATAAAATATTTCTCAGTCTATAACAAATCAAAGTTTGTCTGGTCTTAAAATCAAACAATAGTTGTGAGAATTACATTTTTTATTTAATTATAAATGTGATGAATTCCAGAATTTTCTAATCATACCTACCATACTTATTTCTTAGACACTACTTTTTCGTTTTGTTTAAGAATATTGGATGTGCTATTTGCTTCTTAGGCTATAAAGTTAAAAAACTAAATGGTCCTCCTACGTTCCGTTAGGTTTAGTTTAACTATAAAATTGATCTTTTAAGCATAATACTTCGCAGGTCCTCCCATTACACTATGATTTGTTCTGTATCTAACATGTATGTATTTAGAAATGTTTACGTATATCTGGTTACCATAGCTTGGGTTCTACCTAGTTAAGGATAAGACTGACATGCGAGAAATACCAGGTATATTGTATTTTTTTGATATTTAAGCTTACACCAAGTTTACATAATTAAACTTAGTATAGGATCAAGACCGCAAAACAGCAATGGATGGCAGTAGTCTGAGTGGTACCTGGCCTAAGTAACTTTACTCGCCTGATGCAGAGTAAGTGTAGAATACAATGTTAGTGGTCACCATCCTCTTTGTGAATGCTGACAATGTAGCATGGTGACCCACAGTGGCTGCCTAGTGAGATGCTTCTACATCGTTGAGCCTTCGGTCTCGCACTTAACAATAAAATAATACAGCACCCGTGTTGTCATTTTAGGATGACCTTCAGCTCACGTGTTTACTTCCCATTATGATCCTGGGTTCTTTAAGAGGGGCGTAAGAAAGCATCTCACCTACCCGTCGGCATCTCCACACTGCCTGCATTCGCAGACAGTTTGGTGGCCCCACCCCTGGATTCTGCTCATGCTTTTCAAGTAAAAAACAAAAATTACTTAACATGCCTACCCATTTTTTTCCATTGCTACTAAAAGAACACTAATTTATTGTTACTAATTCCTTCATTATATAAAATATTTCTAATAGTATTCACCTTCCTTTCTATTTCAACTCGAACGATGTTAAAATGAAACAAACAAATATGGTAATGAACAAATTCCCGTGTATTTACCCGGCTATGTTTTATAGCTTTGTTTCAATGAGAGAACTGTTTAGGGGCAACTAGCTAAAAAGGTTAAATGTTATTTACAGAATGTATGAAAAGGGTTAAAAAGCGGTTTGATTGTGTTCTAGATTTTTATACTCCTGTTCTTAATAAAGGGTTACTTACTTGGAAGTGTATTGTATAACTTTACTTCTGATGTGCCTATTAAATTGCATTTCATTTAATATTATTCGAATTAACCTTTACATTGAATTACGCAACATCGTCATGAAGGAGAACTTGAAGAAAACTCTATACTTACTCGTCTGGTCAACTTGGTATAGTACACGAAAACTTTCTTTCAACGGAGAGGCCTATATCCAGTATTAGACTATTAAAGGTTGTTGATGAAGATGTGACTGCCTCGTTGGCAGAGTGGTAGCGTATGTGACTATTGTGACCAAATGCCTAACGAGTTAAAATTGGGTGTATAAAATCGTCATATATCAGTGGTCTAGTACCCATAATACAAGCTCTGCTTAGTTTGAGTCGAGATGGCGTTGCGAGTAAGATGTTTGAATAACTTATTTATTTATGAAGTGTAATTGTATGTTAATATTTATTATTATTATTTATTCAACATCGATTACACGAAGACGAAAATAAATTTGGTATTCTATCTACTATCCAGAACAAAAGATTTTGTATAAATCCGTGGCTAAGTACCTTAATGAACATAATATTAAACTTGAGACTGCCATTGAGTCTATAATGCCTGTTATAATAATAATCCAAAAGATACCTTGATACTGTAATATAAAAAATAAAAAGAGAGCTTAAGATAACGAGCGATTCTTTTCATCGCGAAGAAAAGAATATCTGTTTAGTCGCAAATTAAAGCTTAACACCAACCAATACTTTTACTGAAGATTTTTATACAGTTTTATTTAAAACTCGATGTCGTTGACGTAGAAAAAATACAAAAAAGCGGCAAGCAAGTGCGAGTTGAACTCGCCCATGATTCCGTAGCAGCAAGTAACATCATATAAACGTTTTTGTAGTTCGTTGTAACTTTCATCGATGTTTTAATAATACTGTTTTCATTGAAAGAAATGTAAATTGCGGTTTATGATTTATGACGTTTTAAAAAAAAACTACTTACTAGATCTTGTTCAAACTAATTTTTGTAGGAAGTTTACGTGGTAATGTACATCATATATTTTTTTTGTTTTATCATTCTATTATTTTAGAAGTTACGGGGGGAGGGACGACGACACATTTTACCACTTTGGAAGTGTCTCTCGCGCAAACTATTCAGTTTAGACAAAAATGCTATGAGAAACCTCAATATCATTTTTGAAGACCTATCCATAGATACCCCACCCCACACGTATGGTTTTGGTGAAAAAAACATTTTTGAGTTTCAGTTCTAAGTATGGGGACCCCCAAAATTTATTGCTTTTTTTTTCTAAAAAGTGGCTGTGACATACGGACGGACAGACAGACAGACAGACATGACGAATCTATAAGGGTTCCGTTTTTTGTCATTTGGCAACGGAACCCTAAAAATGGGCTAATATGCCTCCTATACGAGTAAACAATAAAATGAACATTTGAAATTGGTTCTACTCTACGATTAAAATGTACGATAAAAGCATTTGGTTTAGGTAAAGAATTGTACCAGTGTGGCGACTACCACATACAATAGCTACATCTACCGAAGAAACACTGAACCACGGAGTAACTAATACTGAATCGCGATATAGAGATTCTCACGCTGATTAGCATATACCCAACTGGCCAACATCAACTGTTGGGCCGTGGAAAGCAAGGTACGATCACCTCGCCTGGTCGGAGGATCCTCCCTTTGCATTCGAGGAACACGATACCCGTTCCTCCACACTAATTAACTTATATGCATCATCATCATCAGCCCATCGCGGTCCACTGCTGGACATAGGCCTCTCCCATTGCACACCACTTTCATCGATTTTGGGGTTCTCGCATCCAGCTCCTGCCAGCCATCTTGCGCAAATCATTACTCCACCTGGCCTGTGGGCGTCCTAGACTACGTTTGCTGAGTAAAAATATGCATAAAAAAACTTATAATCTTACCGCGGCATAAGGAGGGTTATGTATTTACGATGTACGTATGTTTATATGTACGTTTCTTAACCTGCCTCATATTTTACAAGCTTTCATTTAGTTTCACTTTGTTAGTTCGGGAGTTGTAGAGACCTAATTTGTGAAATGTGCTTACTTAGAAACTTTTGTCTAAAATTAACAACCAATGAGTAAACATGACAAGTATCTATTGGACACGATTTTAAATTCTATGCATGGTCTGACACACACTGAGACTTTCATTGGCAAATTGTTAATATTATAAGGAATAACTTATGTTATTATTATTCTAGACTAGTTCCACCGCTAGTTTTATTTACAAACAAAACCGCGGTAAACATCTGGTAGCGGTACGGCCAGTAATTTAATAAAAATATAACTTACCAGCCGAACATAGGAGGGCAAGTGATCGTTCCAGCTGCAATCCAGACGAATAATATCATAGACAAGGCTAGTTTCTTGGATCTTCTTCTTCTGGAGTACGTGAGGGGTCTAGTCACGGCTAGATAGCGATCCACGCTGATGGCACAGAGAGACAGGATTGAGGCAGTGCAGAGGAGGATGTCCAGACTGATCCAGATGTCACAGAGTATCCAACCGAGCTCCCATTTACCTAAAAAAAGGAAAATATGTTTATAAATATAAAGTACAATCAAAATATCAATTTCAAGACCATTCGTCTTTTCTAACAGAGTAACTTTAATGCTTCTATAAATATAAATATTTCGGACATCTGAAGAATTCGACTGCAAGTTTGGTCCAGTGGTTTAAGCGAACGCCATGTCGCTCTCTACTACGTCGAGTGTCGTGGGTTCAGATCCCACCTTGGGCAACACTTTGTGTGAACCATAAATTGTTGTTCTGAGTTGTTTCATGTTAGTTTATATCTAGCATCTGTGTAGCCTATACTTATCTAAATACTATTAAGTTTCTTGGATGTGCTAATATGAGAATGCCATGTTATCAGATCCCAGAATCCCTCTAATTTCACATTTGTATAGCACATTTATCCATCTCAAATACCAACTAGATACATGTGCTATAAGGTTTATTAACTTAATTTTTTAATAGGTATCTATGTATATAAATCAAGTCGACAAACCAATAGAAATAAATCAAAGACTTCATGTCTATCTCGTAGTCTTACTTCGGTAAAATGTTTTGTTCTAAAACTAATATAAGTCTTGTTTTACTTAAAATGTTTTTAGCGAAACTTTATCGGTATCTTTAAATATTTTTCGGCCTTATTTCACGCTCGAGCGACTTAACTTTGCAGAAGTTTGTTCTTAAAACAACAGTTTGTGACCGCTTGTAATCAAAATTTGTTACTGTTTACCATGTCTGTATTTCACGAACATATCTATAGATATATAATATGTACTCATATGTATTCACATCAAAATAGGAAACACCCAACTGAGTATATTTTATATTTATGTATGTCATCATTACTGCTATCCGTTAAGTTTAATTTGGTATTAGTATTATAATAAAGGAAAACCCATTAGCACAAACCAGACATTATAAGGATGAAATATGATATTATAGTGCGCGTATTAAAAAAGGAAAGGCAAAAAGGAGAATTACTAAAATAAATGTAACGTAGGTATATTGCTTTCATCAATGAATTGCGGAATATTTTTAGGTAATTTTGAAATGATATGCTAAGTCATAAAGAAAATTTTATTTCTCCAATTATAACGTTGGAATTAAACTTCATAATTCAAACATTCTGAAAATATTTCAAAATGATGCTAAGAATAATAATCAATACTTTTTAGTTTGTCACAAATGAACAACTGCATCGTGAGTTAAAAATTAAAACAGCCAGATATTAAATATAACACTAAATTCCACAAAGCATACAAGCAAATAATATCTCAACATCTTAAGAGTTTGGCAGGTGACTACATACAACTCGCTGGTTGAAACATAAAATGCCCGAAGACATGCTTAAAGTATATTCTGAATGTATTCTAAGAAAAACTAAAAACTAAAACCTAACTACAACAAATAACGACGCTGAAAAAGTATGAAACAAGATTACTAGGACACTGGATTAAACAATGTTACTGAAGAAACAAGAGAATAGACTCAATTATCAGTGTCCAGAGATGCACTCATTCAAGTTTGAAAAGTCGTAGTCAGACTTTACATAGAAACGTACCATAACACTTTAGCAACGCGTGTTATCCGATTTGTGTAGTTAAAGCGCTATGACGGAAATAATAAACATACACACATACATACACACATAGCCCTAATCTAGCCCTAGTCCGGTAAAAAATATTTACTACATTCGACTCATTCGATTCTTATTCCAAATGTCCTAGTGTGAAAGAATTCTATAGCCGTTGCTTTTCTCATTGTTCCTTTGCCTTTATTGTCCTATCTGAAATTTCTTTTCGTTTAGTTTTTGTTTTCACAGTTATATGACGTCTCTTTGTCTCTCAAAAAAGTAGAAAGTGCTGCTGCTCTACTAAGCTATTCAATATGTTTATTCTCAATAGATTTAAAACTACAAAAACTAAAATTCCTATGGGAAGTATAGTTTCTTTCATCATTCATTATTTTCAATCTCTACCTTTGGTACTATCCAACGATAGTGTTCTCCATCAGTCATCGATCATCACCATTCGTGTATAAGAATTATCGTTAATGTATCCGTTATTAATAAAACATTAAAATAGTCTATAAGTTTATCCAATGCCAACATTATACTATTAATTTTACAACAAAATCCAAAAGCAATACAAATACATAACCGAATTAGAATTTTTTACAAGACCCTATAAGTATTCGGTGTTTTAATGACATACATTATTCAAAAGAGAATGTAAAAGAAGAAAAAATACATTAATATATAAAAACTGAATTTAATATATTCACTTAAGAAACCGAAGACAATGTCTCTTTTGATTACAAAGAAGTTATAATTTAACGAAGTTTACCAAGCACTCCCGGGAATATTTTATGCAGGATACATTTTGTTTGACAACGTTAAGTACAAAGCTATTTCAGATGACGAGCGTTGAGCGTGCGATTTGCTTCCACGCGTTAGTCTAACGCGCATTTAATTTAATACGTTCACATGCTAACGAGCTTTTTGATTTTGACAAGGCTTCAACATTAATTGTAAAGCTATTTAATATTATTGTTTTTTTAGCGTACTTTCATGTACATATGTGCATTTGCAACATTATAAGATGTGTTTAGTGAAATAATTAATTAAACTCAAAATAGGTACAAGTTTTGTCATAATACTACTATCATGCAGTAAAAGTTCTGTTACAATTTGTGGTAGATTAGGACAGAACTTTTGCCCTTATGCGGGTTAACATTCTACAAACGTTACTGTTATTATAAAACTAACTGACAGATGAATAAGAATGACGTCATCTCAACATCAAGCATGTGGCGTTTTTGGGAAGAGGCATATCTTTGCTATGGAGACTGTAATGTTTAGTATATTCATCAAAATACTAGATATAAAAACGGATTATATACGGATATATAATTTAGTAACTGTTTTACACTTATCTAGGTATTTAAAGAACGAGAAAAGTTTGTCTCGTAATCTCTATACAAAATCTGAACAAGCGTACAACGCGCGGTCAAAGTTCTTCATCTGAATAGTCTTAAACTCGCTATTCACAAATCGCTTTGAATTGATTTTATTGGAGTTGAAAGCGTGTCTGAATAAAGTTCTTTAAGTCTTTTCTTTTTTAAATATCAATCAATCAATCAATCAATCAATATTTATTTGCGAATATGGGTCTTATATAAATATAAATTTTGGTTTCTCTTGGATTATAAATATCTTTATATATATAATTCTTGTGTGAGTGTGTATGTCACTGAACTTCTCTCAAACGACTGGACCGATTTTGATGAAATTTTTTGTGTGTGTTCAAGGGGATCTGGGAATGGTTTAGATTTGCAATTGGACCCGGTAGGTGGCGCTGCGATCAAGTTCTGGAATTTTAAAGTTGGGCGGTACGAAGTTCGCTGGGTCAACTAGTGTACCTATAAATGGATGATACGTGGAGTCGCACAATAAGTGAATGATTCCAGATTTTATTTCTATTAGTTACTATTATTCTGTATCTCTTCTCTTCTTTCGTTAACGCACTATATACCTAATCATAGCATATTAATGTGAGTACATTACGATTAAATTATTTGTTTCATGTCTGGATGTTATTAAAAAGAGCTCATAGCCAAGTCGTCTTAGGTGATTGTAAACAATCACCAAGGGTAAGCAACGACGGCGCGGTCAGACCTAGATGGGTGACCGTTAGTGGCATGATATGTTGTGAGCGTTTTCGTGATATGCAGGTCATGTTAAGCAGTCGGTCCCGGTTGTTAAAATAAGATAGCCGTCTTCAAGCGTAGTTGGAGGCCTTAAGGCGGCTTAAAAACATCCAATGTCAAGATTATGTAGCCGCAACGTATCTTGCCAGTTCCCGACCCGCACTCGACCAGCGTGGGCGTCCTAAAATATATAAGTATGTTTACAAGCAGACTCGTTAATATACTACTGGTTCTACTTTGTTTGGTATAAGACAGCCATTTAACTAAGATGTTTGTTATTTTTATTGCCATAAATAACTAAAATTAAAAGATTTTGGCTATTTTAATATAAGTCTACGCGATCCTGTGTGTTGTTTGTTTTTGCTTGATATATAGTTTATCCCTTCGAAGCGAAGATTTCTAAAAGCACAAGTTTAGTAATATACCAATCCCATAGGACCAGAACAAAATGTATGTATGTATGTAGTTGAAGTAAAAAGATACTCAAAACCAATGATATAACATCATTGCTCAAAACCTACTTAAAGGGCATCCGTTTGAGAGTAATTCAATTTTAGCTACCGTTAAAATACAAAAAGTAATCGAATCTGAATTTATAACATTTTTAAATATTAAAGTAGCTTATATTTAGTTTTAATTTGTAACTGGTACGTCATATTATAGTGACTGTAGCTATTTGTCCATCGTTGCAGGCGGGTGAAATTCTAAAAGGGACAACATTTTGTGTGATCCAAAATTTTGTTGTTCTGGGTCTTCTTTGCGTCCGTTTCGCGTGTGTTACTTATTTATTATTTTATTTATTTATTTTGGAAAACCAACAGCTACAAAAAATAAAATAAACAGTTTGATATGCAACATCAAGCCAATTATAGGTCTTCACGAATTGCGACATTATAATATAATGAAAGTTCTGGAACAGTAATCATCAAAATAGACACTACGCCAATACAGTAAATAAGAAAAAAAGGAAACTAAAAAATTCAAGAGTTAAATGTTAAAACACCATCACTCAAAAAACTTAAGGTTTAGCATGCCGCGTAAAACATTGACTTTCGTATTAAACAGATCTATACCGTACTCCCTGCACAACCCATTGAACGCGCCGCTCGCCCGAACCATGTATGAGTTTCTTCTGTAGTTAGAGGAGGCAAAGGGAACCGAAATGGGTGGATTAAATCTAACCGATCTACGGGGAACATTAAATTTCAATTTTTGCAGAAGACCAGGACAATCAATCTCATTAGAAATTATTTTTAATAGAAATGAGTGATCTGCTAATGGGCGTCGATTTACTAGAGGCTGTAAATGAAATCTTTTGCACAGGCTGATGTAATTATTTGAACTGTACGGAATATTTAAACGAAAACAAAGGAACCTCAAAAAACGTTTTTGAATGTTCTCGATGCGATCAATGTATTTATAATAGCAAGGGTTCCAAACCTGCGAGGCATATTAAAGGTGGCTTCTTACAAAGGTACAGTAGAGAATTTTAAGTGTTTTGGCCTTCACGAAGCAATAGGCTATTCTCATTACAAATCCCAAAGCCTTCGAAGCTTTTGATATTATTGTACAAACACACAATACAATTCCTCCTGATACAGGCTATATGTTCCGAATGCAGAATTTGTCTATAAAAATAAAATAAATAGTTCTAATTATTTACCTGTTTCTAAATAAAATATTACCGAAAATTTCCACATCTGAATTTCTATAAATCTACTAATTATTCAACGGTCTGATAATTATTCTAATGATGTTCATCCTATTATACAAAGGCTTGATTCCTATTACTAAGCCACCGCAAGGTTAGGTTATACGTATATTATATCCAACTTTTGGCACACATTTACTTTAACACAATAGACAAGTGGCTGGTTATCGAAACCGAGCTAATTTCACACTTGATATTGGACTACACTGAAAGAATGCCAAGATCTAAAAATTGAAAATTAAGCAGTTTTGAGTAGGTGTTCGGTATGTTTGAAACTATTTTACATAAACTTTCTTCTGCTACGAGGTTTTATATAGAATTATGGATAAATGGGTCTCAAGTAACTCAAATACAAAAAGAGCATGTATTTAATGTTAATCGGTATGAGAATTTTTATATCGCCATACAAGATTGTTGAGAAGTAACAATAATAAATAATAAATATTTCGGACTCCTACACCCAACGTCATCTAGTCCCAAATTAAGCAGAGCTTAAGGGTACTAAACAACAGATATAAATATATAAACATACTTTTTTTTGTAAATACATACATATTATACATAGTAAAACACCCAGACTCCGAAACAAATATTTGTTGTATAATACACAAAAATTTGGTCTGACCCGGGAATCGAACCCGAGACCTCTTGATCAGCAGCCGCATACGCTAACCACTAGACCAACAAGGCAGTTACTCCGTAATTCGGTATATTATTGGTAGAGAGCACTGTGATATGTTTATTTGTCGTAAAGGAAAACGAAAATATCACCAAGGATTGCCTGACTCTGCCTAATGACCTCTTCAATTTAAGGGGCGTTGGTGAAAACGGTCATGAGAATCTTCCAGAAGCGAATAGTAGACCGATATTAACAAGCGATTAAGCACAATTTGATGAATTGAATACTATTGAGCTCGATTAATAAATATACAGACAGACGGAACACAATGTCTTTCTAATAACATTACTAGCAGATGAAATGGCTAATATTTTTATTCCTAAATATACACTCATTTACAAAAAAAACGGGCGGTTTCGATTTTCTTCCTGGCTGAAAAAAATAAAATACCAAAAAGGTTTTAATCATTTCAACATGTTATTGGCCAGTTATAAAAGTGCCATAATGTTTATAAGAGTACCTTCCAAATTCAAATTTTTGACTGAGCCTGGTTTTCAAAGAAAACAACTTTTAACTACATTTTGTGGCGCGAATTTCCTATAGTTAATATCGACTCTAATTATGTTATTGTCAATTTTTATTAAATTATCTGATGTCCTTGACATTTAAAAGTGTTGTTATTGCTGCTTAGCAATCTCGAAAATGGTAGATAAAGTGATAAAAGCGAGCAAAATTATTGCGCTGCTTGAAGAAGGTTGCAGCCAATGCTTCGTGGCTCAGAGGCTCAATGTGAGTCGGTCGACAGTTCAAAGGACCTGACACTGGCCAGCTAGAAGTCCGGACCTCAATCCCATACAGCATGTCTGGGACGTTCTGAAGCGAAGAGTGACATCAGTGCAGCCGGCTCCGCAGACCATCAGAGAGCTAAAGAATGTGATTACCGCGGAGTGGGAACGTATTCCCCAAGAAACCATAAAAGATATACTCGCTAGCATGCCCAGACAAATGCAAGCCGTGATTTCAGTAGGAGGGGGTCACACTCAATACTAAACTTTTCTCTGCTTTTAATGTATTCAATATAAACAAAGAAATTAACGCGTTTCATTTTTATTTAGCGAGCAGGTACAATAATAGTGTTTTGAGCTTAAACATTATTTCTCAATAATTTAATCAAAATGTTATGATAAAACTGATGAAAACTATTCTTTCCTAATTAATTTATAAAATTCTGAGGATAACAATACCTAAAATTGTCAAACAAACAAATAGTAACTTTATAATAGTTCTTTGCTTAGGTGCCCGTTTTTTTTTTGCAAAAGAGTTTATAATGTTCTTTTAAAGACTTAAATTCCACTTAAAATGTTCATCATTACACGGCACGTCACAGTAGATTTTTCTTTATAAAATCCCATTCATTTTAATCAATACTGTCAGTTTATTATTTAATGTCCTCTCGTTAATCTAAAACTAGTAAAAGAATATTGAGGTTACATGAATAAAAATCTTAGAAGTATACATAATATGCTTTTTGGGTAGGGGTTCCGTACAAATTTGAGTGTAATATTTACACTCATAGGTATTATTGATAGGTCACTATGTTTATGGATTGCTTTAAACATATTGAATGTTTTCCATTATTTCGTTACATTTTACCGAGTGAAGGAATTTCGCTTAGTTTCTTAGGTTTTTCGTTCACATAATAAGGCTATCTTACACACGCAACCTCGTCTGCATATCCTATTGTCCATAGCGTGCTGTTATAACTGAACGAACAAATTTTGTTCACATAATTTAAAAAATGTTATAACTTTGTAAGCCAATCTTTAAAGATATACTATCGCGGACTTTGTTTAGAACTTTAGAATGAACATCATGTTTTCATCCAACAGCAACGACAACAAACACTTCAGCATTAAAAAATTATAATAGCAGTATAGATTTAAAAAAAAGTTACGGAACCCCAAATATCAAAAGAATAATCGGCGTACTCTTTTTTGGGTTGGCCGAAAATAGGAGAATATTTAACACCTCGAGTTAATGGACTATTCAGTAAATCCACTCTAAATATCAGCCAATATAAAAAAGTGAGACTTAATTATGCTAAGCTTTCAAAAGTCGCCCATCAATCATTTTAAAAGGCTTTTTCGTTGCTATGCCCTAATCGAAATTATTTGTAGAGTTTCCATAAAAAAATTCCAAAGTATTTTATTAGTCAAGTAGGTATTCTGTGCTTTTAAAATTCTTTGATTGAACTTGATGGAAGAAATATGTTATCGGAAACTGAAATTATTGCAACAGACCCTTATTATAAATGGAAAAAGTTTGAAAATTTTGTAAAGATAATAATTTTTTAAAAGATTAATCCAATTTGGCTTACATACTTTTTATATTTGATGGCATTCCCTCTTGGTCATTGCCATTGCTTGCAGTTAAATAAATGTTATTTGAATAATAAAGTGTGTTAACAAGTCGCTTTATTTAAAAAAATATTTCAATTATTGCTTCCTCTTCTTACCGAAATAAATTTTGTGATGAGAACACCCAAGCATTAAAAGCTATTAGGGTATCACACGATTGAAAAATAAACCTCAGGTGCGAAAATAAATATCACGTTTCAGTAGCCAAGTATGTACGTAGGCGAGGCCAAACTTCAGTAGGGTGGCTATATAATCAGATATTTTAGGAAAAACAGGAAAAGTCATATTTTTTTAGAAACATAAGATAAGATTATGCAATTTCAAGTAAGCCCTACAAAGTGATAGGAGTACTCGGTGAAGGTTGCATCAAAACCTTTGTATGCAGGCAGCATTTCGGCCTAGGTGATGAAAGTGTCTGTCTGATCTCTAGTTGGGGAGAACTTGTGGTCTGCCAAACAGACTGCTTTTAAACTGCACTGTTGGCCTAGTGGCTTAAGCGGTCGCCACACTGCTTCCTATTGCGCTAAGTGTCGTGGGTTCAAATCCCACGTAGGATAACACTTTGTGTGATTCACAATTTGTTGTTCTGAGTCTGGGTGTTCTTTGTGTCCGTTTCATGTATATTTGTAAGTTCCCCAACGACACAGGATTTTATATTCCTAATGCGGGAGTTGTCTTTTAAAATAGAAAAAAACATTTAAATCATATAACAATTAAATACATTCAATCTGATTAAATACATTTAAGATATTAAATCAGTTTGTGTACGCTCAAAAACTTGAAAAGTTGTGCACTAAGATCCTTAATATGTTTCTCATTTTTAATCAATGTGCCACAGCGAAGTGTGTCAGACTACCGGTAGATGGGTAGAGATAAACAACACAATTATAGAATAAATTATCTTATTGAGTACCTACACAACTATTTCCCCTGTTTTCAATATAATTATGTTAGGAGTAATCCCATATAAATAGTTTTGTCTATGATAGGTGAATGACCTGTTCTTGCGGACATATTTTCTCAGTAGTTGGGGATATACCTAGGTACTAGACATTAATCTGATTTATCTAACAGATTTATTATACTTCTCACATCTGCGGTGTATTTTGATAATGTACTGTCATCAATCACTGGTCAGCCTCTATTGTAAAAGTTTCATTGGAACGGAGTTTGTGAAAATAGCCGTACCCACTGATATATGAGTGATAACTTTTGATTAATCACTATATTTGATAGAACAATGACCAGTGTCGGTAAAACATATATATTTTTTTAAAATTGACCTCAACAACTTTTTATTGAGTAAACCTTGTAGTTTTGACAATAACACCGCAAAGAGAAAAAAACTTGAAACAAATCTATAGAACATCTCGAGTTAGCGCAAGGGCATCACCATCATTAGCCAATCAGCAGGCCAGTGCTAAGCCTCTCCCATTGCACGCTTGTGCTTGCTTCTCGTACCAACTCCTGCCAGCCATCTTGCGCAAGTTGTCAGTGTTGTGGTAAGCCAAAATCTATTTAAGGCCGTATCGTCCGCCTTGTCACAGTGCACATTTAAATGTCAGTAGTACCCATACCTACAAGTAGTAGTCATGTTAAAAAAATACGATAGAATAACAGATATGAGATGACTGACTGCACGGTTGGCTTAGTAATTTAAGCGTTCGCTACGCTGCTTCATACTATGCCAAGTGTTGTGGGTACAAATCCTACACTGACTTTGGGTATTCTATGTTTCCGTTCCTTGTATGTTTGTAAAGTCCTCCGCGACACAACAACATATTCCTAATTCGGGAGTTGTCTTTTTTTTCAAAGGTGAGTCACAGGTCTTAAGAGTCATATGAATACTTAAGCCTAATATAGGTACTCGTAGACCAGTCTGTTATCGCTTGACAAAATCAAAACTAAATTCATGGTTGTGAGGAAAGCTGATAAATAACGAAGATATCAGAAAACCTGGTCAAGACAATGGAATCTGAACGCTAATGGTTAAAGCAACTTAATCCCATAGATTTATTATTATTGATGTAATCTATATCGCAGTATAAGCTTTAGTAGTAATGCAGAAAATTTCTGTCCAAATTCCTCTCAAAATACAAAACCATGGATATCCGACAATCTTATCGTTTGAACCGCATTTCTGTAACAGGATAAGTAGTGTAGGAAGTCGAGTACCAGACC
Organism: Phragmatobia fuliginosa; assembly: GCA_932526445.1. Taxonomy (NCBI): domain Eukaryota; kingdom Metazoa; phylum Arthropoda; class Insecta; order Lepidoptera; family Erebidae; genus Phragmatobia; species Phragmatobia fuliginosa. The sequence goes on from OW052057.1 coordinate 11,254,253, forward strand.
CGTGATACAGGATCCGTTTATTACAGAACCCACACAATCTCCACAAAAAAAGAAATAAATCTGAAACCTACACGAAGATTCAGGCACCATTGACTTTAGGCGTCAAAGTGCCTTATATTTTTTGATTATATCCGAGTCGTTTTACCGCTCATCGGAGAAAAGGTCGGGTTTGAAGAAAATATCCCACAAAATGTTTGACAAGGCCGTTTAGACCATGGTGTCTTATTTTATGGAGGTCAGGTTAGTTTGCTTTTGTTATATAGATATCTTCTTTTGGAGAAGAATGTCAGTTTCAGTACTTTGGTTTATAAGTTATATAAATTACTTATATCACCTTTTTTTTTTTTTTTTTTTTCTGTGCTGAAATCCACCCGGATACCACCAGTTGGTGGTTATGTCGGACTTGAACCGACCAAAACCGCACGCCGTCTCAAGGTACCAATGACCGGGGAATCAGGTGTACCCTAGAAAGGAAATCCCTGGAACCCCGACGTACCTCGGGCCATCTACCTGCGGCTTGTAGACGTCTCTCGACATAATAAAAGTGCATGGCGCATCCACCCCGGCCTGCTTCTGCTGGGATGACAGATGGCCTCACCTGTCATCCCCAGGCTAGCGCTTATGGAGGACGGAGATCGTTCTGCGACCTCCGGCGCCTGAGTCGTCTGCGGTACCGGGCCCGTGCCCGGGCCTGGCGGACCCGGAGAGATCTAAACCTTTCCCGATCCCACTCCGCCGTCTCCTTTGCAAGCATAACTTGCTCGCAGAACGAAACGGCGGAGTTCCACGCGCTCTCACTCCGCAGCATGGCCGCGATCATGTTGCAGAACGAGAGGATACTCACTCCGATGGCCGCCACGAGGTCACCCCTCTGCGCCGCCCACGCTGGGCATTCAGCTAGAGTATGAAGCGACGTATCCACGGTCCGGCAATCGCAGTGGTGGCACTCAGGCGTTGGCTCTTTTCCGATTAGACACAGGTGATCTCCGAAGCATCCCTTCCCAGTGATCACCTGCGTCAACCGGTATGAGAGGCTCCCGTGACGCCTCTTGAGCCAATCCTCCATAACGGGTCTTACGGCCGCAATAGCGGCGTGCCCTTAAATTATATCACCTAATATTTTTTTAAAGGCAAGAGACTCGGACTCATAAAATGATTAAATACTAAATTAATTTTACTGACAGATACTGCTCTACTAAAATATAAATGGAAATATGTTTTCATTTCTGTAAGTTCTGTAATGTCTAGTATTTACTATTTTATATTGAACTAGCCTTTGCCCGGAGGACCGCCCGCGTGTATATGGCTTATTACGATAGAGTACCATTATCAAATTATCGATATGGAAAACTTCAATGAAACGTGAAAGACAGACAAAGTTACTTTCGAATTTATAATACTAGTCATCTACACTTCAGGTGAGATGGAAGACAAATGCCTATTCCATTACAACAATAAAAATAAAATAAAATAAAAGTATGGATAACAGCAGATGATCAGACTTATAATTTTATAATGAGAATATACAACCGGCTAAGTAAATCTACAAATAAAGAGTAAGAAGGGATAATATGTATTTATTATTCACTATCACACAGATACAAATACAAAAAAAAATAGGTTTACATCTTATTTCGAGTGAGTCTGTGTGAAAGACTGCTATTTGTACCATTTATATGAACCTGTATGACGAAATACCAGCCGCTATTAATGTTAAACAATATGGAGCTATAAATAAGTACGACCTGTTACCACAGAATACATAATACTAGTACAGAAGACTCACTCCGAAAAGTTAATTAAAGAAATAGGGACCCTTGGTGTCAAAAGCGTAAGTTTAAATTAGATCGCACAGCGCCGAATCACCTACGATTATATTTACCTACAATTGCCTCTCTTTCTATCGTGTAACTCTTATCTGTTCTGACGATGGCTAGTCGACCGGCGTGACTGCCCGGGCAGGCAGCCGGCCGACTTTACCTTTACTGCGGAGTGACATCCTCCTGCTGTTACGGAGAGCAGTTATAATATGTGGACTAATCTCACACACGACCGTCTGATTTTAAATTGGCAAAGTTTGTACTATGGTACCTAAACCGCCGGTAGATACTGGTATTAAATAAGTTTTCTTTGACGCTCTAGTATCTTACCTTACAGCTACACAACTCCACTCTAGTAATAGTGACTTTTTTATATATTTAAGACTCATCATCATCATCATCAACAGCCTTTAACAGTCAACTGCTGGAAATAGGCCTCTCTTTAGAAAGGAGGTTTTGGCCTACTATACCACGCTGGCCAGACGGGTTGGTATAGGGTTGGTTTAAAGTTTTCCTTCTCTTTGCATTGATGTTGTCTTGCGTAGTTTATCCCTTGGTCGCCTTTTACGACACCCGCGGGATGAATAAGGGTGGTGACACTCTGTATTCTAAATCGTTTGAAACTATTTAAGACTGTCAATAGGAATCTACAGATGTTTATGACAACTGGGACGGTGGCTTTACGTGCCACGGGCGTGAATCACCGCCAAACTTCCAAACTCCGAGCTGCTATTAGGAATTTTCTAAGAAAAACCCAAAAACAAGAAGTAGTAACAAGTAGTTAGTATATAGTATAGTAGTGATCACCATCGTCCTTGTCAATGCATATAATGCAGCATAGTAACGCACACTATGACGGCCTAGCGAAATGATTATATTATTATTGTGTCTCCAATCTTGCACTCACAAATAAAATACGACAGCTCGAAGTTTTGGTTGGTCCTCTATTGCAAGATAGTACAGCCCTGGTCGAGTCAGCCCATTCTTGCAGAAATCAGTGTGGCCTTGCACCTTTGTTTACTCCACAAATTACTTACTTAGCAGTCAAATATAAGAAATAAATAAACAGAGCCTGTACTAAAGTAAGCAGACAGTTAATAAACATATTTCTTGGCCTAATATCATCTAGACGGGACAAAATCGATTCCACGTGCAAAAGCCAGGATTATTACCCACTTAAAAAGTAGGTTAGTCAGCAGTAGCTTATCGTTATCAGTATTAGATTATAATGTTTGACAGTGGGTTTTTTCCTGTGACTCCAACTGAGTAAATTTCACGCTAAACATTATTCGGGTTAATATTAATTAGTCTACCAGGTTTTGTGCTCGTGTATGTTGATTACAGCGGTGATGATGTCTATGCCTACGTCTTTCCTCAAGGTTCAAAGTAACTCTATGCCGAGTTTGATTTCAGTCCAGCGATTTAGCTATAATAGCGTAACTGACAGACAGAACTACGTTTAAATTTATATTAATACTCGTACTAGCTGCCTCACCCAGTCCAGTACTTTATAGAATTTTCAAAAGAGAACATTTTTGTAATACATGATTTTTGCGAAACTTTAACCGTTTACGCAACGCACTCAGCGAAATCTCTGAAGAGGAAATGTATTGGTGCTCTACTTCTATTGGTCTTGGCGGGTTATATATTAGATATATACATATATAAATTCCTTGCTAGGTAAATGAACTATTTAACACTAAAAGAATTTTTCAAATCGGACCAGTAACTTCTGAGATTAGAAATAAACAACAATCAAACAAACTCGTCACCTTTATAATATTACTATAGATTAATATGGATAACACAAATTGTATTTTCAAAATCGGTTCAGAAAATTCCGAGATTAGTATCATCAATCATCATCAACAGCCTTTAACAGTCCGATGCTGGACATAGGCCTCTCCTTTGAAAGGAGGTTTTGGCCTACTATACCACGCTGGCCAGACGGGTTGGTAAAGGGTTTGTTTCAAGTTTTCCTTCTTTTGGCAGTGATGTTAGCTGCTTATTCACCCATGGAATGACTAGGGGTGGTGACACTTTGTATTCTTAATCCGTCACCACACACGTTAGTATTAGGGTTCCGTAGCCAAATGGGAAAAAACGGAATCCTTATAGAATCGTCAAGTCTGTCTGTCTGTCCGTCCGTATGTCACAGCCAATTATTTCCGAAACTCTAAGAGCTATACTGTTGAAATTTGGTCAGTCGATGTATTCTGTGAACCGCATTAAGATTTATACATAAAAATAGAAAAAAAACAATACATTTTGGGGGTCCCCATACTTGGAACTGAAACTCAAAAATTTTTTTTTCATCAAACCTATACGTGTGGGGATATAGGATATCTATGGATAGGTGTTCAAAAATGATGTTCTAATATCATTTTTTTCTAAACTGAATAGTTTGCACGAGAGACACTTCCAAAGTGGAAAAATGTGTGCCCCCCCTCTAACTTCTAAAATAAGAGAGTGATAAAACTAAAAAAAATATATGTTGTACATTACCATACAAACTACCAACGAAAATTGGTTTGAACGAGATCTAGTGAGTAGTTTTTTTTTAATACGTCATAAATCGTAACACGCAATTTACCTTTCATCCGATCAATACACTAGTATAAAAACATCGATGAAAGTTACAACGAACTACAAGAACTATTATATGATGTTACTTGCTGATACGGAACCCTTCATGGGCGAGTCCGACTCGCACTTGGCCGCTTTTTTTTTAGTATACAATTTATATGTATAATATTTTTAGTAGTAGAGTATATTATTAGTATGCAAACTTACAATATTTTAAGTGAACAAATACTGAACAAAGAGAATAAACTCAAGGTTATTGAATATTAAGCAAATATAATAATATAAAATGTTGCTCCTTAAACAAACAAGATTGCCATAATTAAGAAATATTTTCCAAGGCGTCTAAACTTAGTACAGAAGTCATAAAATCTCAGTAATTTGAAACAAACCGAACTTAAACGAAGAGTTAAGTGAGCTCAAGTTATTTGTTACAATAATTTTATAGTCGTATTTTTCAGATTTAATGGTTATTCATAGCAACGGATAACTCATTTTTCTTGAAATAAATATTTTATCTGACGACGCCATAAACTCGGCAGTGGATAATATATATAAGTTACCTAGCGACTTATTTCAAGCGATTTAAAATTTACGATTGTTTCAGCTAAGATATATTTGGGTTTACTTGTACAAATCGTAAACTGAACCTAACTGTAAAACAGCTTCCTCATAATACGAACGACTTTCGTTAATTAAACTAACAAAAAGATTTAGCTTTACGACTTGTCTCAAGAAATAAATAAATAGCAACGTTGTACACTTTGACTGATGACTACATTGTTGGTCTAGTGGTTAGCGTATGCGGATGCTGATCAACTGGTCTCGGGTTCGATTACCGGGTCGGACGAAATGTTTATATGATCTGCAAATACTTGTTTAGGTGTTGTAGTATACCTTTATTGTGATGTGCCCAGAATTCGTATTATTAAGTTGAGAGAGCATAGCTTAATACATCTCCCACATAATCCCTGCCCATGAATACATTCAAGCACGGCATTCTCCACGAAAATTTCCTTTGTTGCATTGTTTTCTAACATTTTACATGATAATTTAATGTTAGAAGAAGCTTACCTACCAGCTCATAAAGTTAGTATCATGATATATCGTAATAATTAGCATTGTTTTCATATTCCTAATTACATGTTTTATTTATTTTAAATAAATAAATAAATATTTAGGGCAGTTACACATAACGTCATCTAGTCCCTAGTAGTAATAAGGGTACTAAACAACTGATATAAACACATAAACATACTTTGTTTTCTAAATACATACAATTTGAATCTTTTTGTACTCTGTAAATGTAATAACGGATCGAAACGAACGGAATAAGTAGAATCGAGGAGTACTAAAACAAATACATTAACAAAAATATCGATTAGATTGGAAATTAGGAAGTACATTAAACGAAAAATGAAAAAAAAGAGCAACGGGCTGGTTATGATAGAAATACCAATATACTACTTATTTTGGAATATAAGCATGTTAAGGTTTTATAACTTAAAAGTACTCTAACCAACATTAGGCTAAAAATATAAAATACAACTTACCGCTTATATGAACAGCAATAGCAGGCGGCATCACAAATATCCCAACTAACAAATCTGCAACTGCCAAACTTGTGACGAAACAATTCGTAACAGTTCTCAGCCGTTTCGTCGTCACCACAGCTGATATTATCAACGTATTACCAATAACTGTCACCACTATTAATAAAAATAATATTATCACTACACTTATTTCAAGAGAATCATACGCTTTTTCACGACATTCGTGAACAACTGAATCATTTAAGGTCAAGTTTCCACACTCACTATTCACTTCATCTATTGTCGTGACCACATTGTAAAAGTTGTTTGATATATTGTATTTTTCTTCTTTTATGTTTTCTATTACGATTTCTGTTTGTGTGTCGTTTGTGATGTTCCATTTTTGAACTTTTTCCAGGTCTAGGTGGGAGATCATCTACGCCCGCTGATGCATCCACAGCTGTGGTGTTGAGATCATTATCTGGAACAAATGAAATAACTTGAACATTGTGTTACTAGCAAAATTGTTTTTCTGTTGTTGTCGTAAGTTAATAAGCTTAATACTAATTTAAGCCCTATTTCGTTTTCCTTGGACATTTATTTAAAAAGAAAATAGATTGTTCATGATAAGTTATTTCAGAAATAAACATTTATCAGTAAATTGTTTAAACGGCTACGACAAAACTCTTATAATATCAAAGATATATTAAAAAAACTATGGTTATCTATGGCTAAAATTCATGTTGTATTATTTCTATACTACCAAATCATTCAATATTTAGAGCAGAACCTAAATAATTTATTAACATAAAACTGTCTTTTTTTGGTACAGAAATAGTAGTGTTCTAGAAATTGCGTACCTAATCTTACAAACTTCAATGGTATTAAGCGTTCTTTTTATACAAACTACTTAATCCTATTTCTAAATAACCGTTCCATATCACAATTGTGAAATGGCAACCAAACGATCCCGTGTGAATTGCTAACATCAAAAGAGTTATTGTTAAGCTTGTAAGCTGTTTGGTTGGATAAAAAGTAGAATGTATTATTTGTAAGGAACCATTTCAGTATTAAGTGAGTAGCAAAAACTGCCTTCGTTTTTAATACTCGTAATATTGGAGTTTGAACGAGGCTTACTTCATAAATATTTATTCACAAAATTCAGTGAATACTTACTTTACTTGAAGCTACGGCGTTAATATTGAACTATCGCGCGTTTCTAAATACGTACCTAGCTATAATGTGTCACTTAGAACTAATCTTGTAAAATCATTGAACATTTCATCGAGTGAACTACTTTGTTTCGTTGCTCCAACATTTCCCAATAATGTCCACTGTTCTAACATCAAGAGTTATGGAACCTGTTGATGTCTGACCATACTAATATAATAAAATCCCTCTGATCTTAATATAAGCAGCATTATGGTTGACTGCCTTGTTGGTCTAGTGGTTAGCGTATGCGGCTGCTGATCAAGAGGTCTCGGGTTCGATTCCCGGATCGGACTAAATATTTGTGTGATCCACAAATATTTGTTTTGGAGTCTGGGTATTTTCTATGTATACTATGTATGTATTTACAAAAAAAAAGTAAGTTTATGTATTTATATCAGTTGTTTAGTACCCATACTACAAGCCCTGCTTAGTTTGGGACTAGATAATGTTGTGTGTAAGATGTCCGAAATATTTATTTATTAACATACTTACATTTTTCTTAATACATACATATTTTCATACATTTATCTATTAATTATTGTTCTTAGTTTTAAAAACACGACACAAGATTTATTCTTAATTATTCTACTTGGTAGTTGTTTTGTTATGTTAACATAGTATAGTATACAATGTAGTCGCTTCCACTAACACTTACTTTTTATTTTTAATAATAACGATTTATTTCACAACCTCTTGATTTTATTTTTAAAAGAAAAAGTGCTTTAAGGAGAAGGTCGCTAGTAATGTCTGGAACTTATTAAAAATCAGAAGGCTGACGACGAGGTGTCTAATGTTACTATTCCACCAAATATTTTCAAAGCTGTCAGCCAACAAAATAAAAACTTTCTACTGAAGTTAGATATTCAAATTTAGTGGAAATAATTTCTACAAAATATTGTTGTATTAAAAATAAACAAGTCAAATGTGTTAGGGATTGCGTATTTCACGAAGTTGTTGTCATTATACTCTGGTCACGCATGGGAAAATGTAATTTAGTGCAGCATTTAGACCTTTTTCACAAAGAGAAAGTTATATTTAGGCCTGATATATATCTTACTTTGTCAAACTACGTTTATCTTTTTATTATACTAAAGAAAATGTTTCTATTAAAATAATAAGAAGTAAAATTTATTAACTTGTACGTTATTTTATATATTTATCCTTTCTTAGATACGTGTGTTAAATTTTAAGCAATGATAACGAAGTGGTCGAAATAGTTACTGGAAAGATTATAAATGTTTATCTAAAAAGGCCAGGTCACGCTGATTTTAGCACGAATGGGTCTGCTCGACCGGGGCAGTACCATCCTCACACCAGAAGACCAAACTGAAACGACAGCATTCGTGGTGTCTTTCGTTGGTGAGTGTGAGATCAGAGCCTTAAGCATTGCTGCATAACACGCCCATACTCCTGGTTTTTACTTATGTTTTTACTGTTTTTAATCAGGCATAGTGGAGTCGCTTTTCTGTGGTTAATATACCACTGAGTATATGTTTTTTTTTATATAAACGATTGCCAAAGTGACTCTACTCTGCCTGATGGAAAACATGAGTAGAATTTCATGAGGGTCACCATATTATTTTCGAATGCAGATAATACAGCATGATGCTTCATTGGACCTCCGGCCTCGAACTCGTTAATGAAATACAAAACTTTTTATTTTAAAAAGACAAGTCGAGCACCGGGTCTTGGAGGGTCTTTAAAAACATAAGTGAAAAGGACACACTGAACTCCTGGGAGTTCAGTGTTGTTGTTGTTGTTGTCAAATTGTTGTTCTAAGGCTGGCCTAAGAACAACAATTTGTCAATCACACAACGTATTGTACCATGTGAGATTTCAGCCCACAACACTTAGCGAGATAACACTTTGTGTGATTCACAATTTGTTGTTCTGAGTCTGTGTGTTCTTTGTGTCCGTTTCATGTATGTTTGTAAAGTTCCCCGCGACACAGGAATTTACATTCCTAACGCAGGAGTTGTCTTTTAAAAAAGAAAAAAAACTCATGGGGAAGAGGATATAAAAGCACATGGTGAAGATGTTTTCACAATCACTTATTCATGGAATGATTTTCCTTTAGAAAAGTAATATATAGGACACTAATATCAAAGAATACATAATAGTGCTCATACAGAAGATTCACTCCGAAAAGTAAATTAAAGAAATCGGGACCCTAGGCGTCAAAAGATTAAGTTCAATTCAGATCGCACATCGCCGAATCAACTACAATTATATTTACCTACCATTGCGTCTCTTTCTATCGTGTAACTCTTACCTGTTCTGACGATGTCTAGTCGACCAGCATGCTCGTCCGGGCAGGCAGGCGGCCGACTATACCTAAACTGGGGAGTGACACCCCCTGCTAATATTGTGATATATAAGATAAGATATAAGATAAGATATTTCTGCGTATTCAAAACAAAACTCCAAAGTTTAGTTCAATACTAACAAAAAGCAAGTCAGCAGAGCAAGAGTCACTAACATGAAAAACCCTCGGTTACACAACACATAAAACCATACGACTAAGCACTATAACCTTTGTCGCAGACAAAAGAACTTCGAACAAAGAAAGAGTTAACGAATTAATGGCGATACTTTGTCGAGAAAATGAAGTGAAGCCAACATTAACAGAGTCATTATTTCTTTGGAATAATTTCGGAGAAATAAACAAACACTACCACCAGTAAATAGTCAACATGGTTTTCAAATGTAATATTTATTGCGAACATTAAAATCGGCCAAGTGCGTGTCAGGCCACGCATAAAATAGGGTTCCGTAGTTTCCCATAATGGCTTTCGTCGTGTCCAATAGATAATTAATATGTTACCTTACTATTTCGTTATTTTTGAACAAAGATTTCCAAGTAAGCGTACTTTACAAGTTCTAAAAAGTTACCTAAGCGGACTACCACTATGAATTTTTACAGATTTTTCATGACAGCCGTTTAGCTTTTAGATGCCCTGTTTGAGAAAAAAAATCCCATTAAAGTTGTGTAACTCGCAAACGGATACCCAAATCAAAAAATCGTCTTAGCAACCTCACAATATTTTTAAAAGATCTATCTAATGATACTCTACACGATGGGGTACACGCGAGAAAAAAAATTATCCCCGCTTAATTTGGGGTACAGCTCCTACACGTAAGTGTAGGAGAGGTAACCCAAATAAAAATATTTTTCATGATTTTATTGTAGTACTTAGTCCACGTAATTACAACACATATTCATGCAAAGTTTCATCATTCTAGCACCAACCGTTTGGACGGTAGGTCGAAGACGGATGGACATGGCGAATCTATCCGAGTCTTGAACTACGGAACCCTAAAAATGTATTAGACACGCACACAAATGTTCACGCACGCACGGACGTATGTACACAGGCACGCACGCATGCACATACGCATGCAGGCTCGTACGCAACGCACGCACGCATGCATGTACGATAATGATCGTGCCATGCCAAAAATAGCCATAATATTTATCTTTATTTGTATGTGAGTAAATCAGGCCAGCATGATTCACAATAATAAATTCTATGTCCTTTCAGTATCTAATATCAGAGCATTCCCAAATGTACACCTGTAATACAGATTGAGGTTAACACAATCATTCATCTTTGTTTACATGTAACCTCAATGTTTCTGTCTGATATTTATTGTTTTACTTTGTTGCTGAAATAATTTTGTAGGCAGTAATTTCATGAGTTGAGCAATCTTGTCCGGGTCAGTGTTTGGATGGGTGATTATTTTTAACACTTTTAAACTCTGAGTAGAGAACGGTAAGTTGTTGGATTCAGTGGCTATATGATCATCTTTGTCAATTGTTACGCGTAGTTGGAGTTCTGAAACCAAGTTCAAAAGTGGTTTTTCAACAGGACTTCGATTTGTTGAGTTGTGAACGAATTGCTTAGCATAAAAAAGGCTGACTTAAAACCGACCGCAAACAAATTTTAGGAAAAGACTCGGAAGATCGAAGTAATAGTTTGCAGCACTAGCAAATGTCAACAAACAGTTCAACTTTGTATCCATAGGTCCATATAAATAAATAAAATTAAAGTGCTTGTTTGTAATTTTAAATTAGCGGCTTATCAATAAATGAATATGATACATACTTACATAAAAGTTTACTTACATTAAAGTTTAAAAAATTGTGCCATAAAACATTACCAGCATGTTACTTAGTCTCTGCTTTCTCCCTATCTTCTTTTTTCGCTGTTGCTTTGTATCGTGCCATTTTTGTTATTTTTGTGTTTTTTATAATTCACTAGTACATTACCATTTAGTACCTACTTTTAAATATTATTTTGTGGATAACGGTGCTGGTTGGTTTATTAATTTATGAGAACCTTTTAGAATTATGACATATTATGTAATTCATTATTGGCACAATTGTTTGTTGTCCTGAATAAAATAATGACTCTGACTGAAAATCTGCTGACTCATAATTATTTAGGTATTTTTAAATCGGTTTATGAAGTCAGTTATTTAGTTTCAGTAAGAAAATTTTTATTACTGCGATTCTGTTCTTTCGGGTGAATTTTTTGCTAAAAGGTTTTATATGTTGACGCGACGGTACAAAAACCAAGTGTAAAACGGCCATCGGCCAGGATTCCGTACGTAGAATTTATTTATTTGTCTATTAAAATTTTCTTACATAATAATATTTAGATAATTACAGATTTTTTAGATTTTTCATTTCATACGCTCCGTAAACAAGGAGAGGAACGGTTTTTTTTATTTTTGACACAATGATATAAATAAAAAATAATGTATCGTTAACACTAACTAAAATATATTTGGCAATGTGCATATCAATTACATTCTTATGACACCATTTGAACTAGTAGCGTCAATTTGAAATTTCGACCTTATATCAATAATTTGCCATGTATTTGTAATCTATAGCTATGTTACTTACCAAAATGTATAGTTCTAGCTCCAAAGAAAGTACTCTATAGGTTTTGATTACCTTGGGAGTTTCGAAAAATGCGTATTGTGCTGAGTAAACGGCCGTATACACGACAAATTTTTAATGTCCAGAGAAAAAATATGTGGTATTCAGATTTCGAACATATTTATGTAATTAAAACAAAAAAAAACATGTTAATATTTTCCCGAAAACTACCAAATTTTTGTTCATAACGCATGATATAATTCACGACATGATATTACGTAACAAGAAAGTGTCAATGTCCTAACCTGCGGGTTGCGGGTGCGAGCGGGGTACCTAATACCTACGATGCGACGCGTGCGCCTCATGGCGGCATGCTTTGAACTTTAAACTGATTTGACAGTAGTGGGCGATGCGTTGTACACATTGAAACAGAAAATGTTATTCATTAATAATTAAAATACGCGTGTGTAAAATATTTGAGTGACAATAAATTATGGGCGTATTTTAACATTTTAAAAACCATAATAACTCAGTTATTATTGTTTTTTGGGTATTTATTCTATGGTTTTTTATGTTAGTATATGAGTTCTGTATCTGCCCCTAGTTTTTCTCTGGTAATTAAAAACTTACCATGTATATGTTTTTCGTAAACTTAGGGATTTGATTTTTACACAACTCCAAGGGACTGTAGATCTGAGTAAACAGTTTATATTTCAACTCGACGGCCTTAAGTGTTGCCGGAAGGGTCTTGACAAATAGACATTCAACAAAGTGATCTTATAAGACTTCCATTTTATTTCCTTTAGAGGTACGAAACCCTAAAAACCATCGCGTATCACGACTGCGAGGCTCAGAGTTTAATATATTGATGTTTTAGTTTAACTGATACCGCACATTCTAACATGTTAACAATACAACACACGAACTCAACAGCTTATAAAATCATATTGACACATGCCTCTAGACACGTGTTGACATAACTTTGAATAACACGAAGGGCAGACACATGTTCAGAACTGTGGTGAGTTTTGTATGTAGTAAGTTTCTGATAAATTGAATTATTTAGTTCAAGTTTAAGTATAGTTAGTAAAGTTTACCTACTTCTAAGTTATATTAAGAAATCCTACACGTGTCAAATTTTAAAGTAAAGCATATTTATGCTAAAGCTAGTTAAAGGAAATGGTTTTTACAATTAGAGGTTGAAGAAATTTAAGATATAGGGAAAGTTTATAGGATACAGGCTTCATTAACTAAATAAAAAAATCGGACATCTTAAACACAATGCCATCCAATCCCAAACTAAACATAGCTGGTATTATGGGTACTAGACAACTGATATAAATACATAAACATATTTTTATTGTCACTAAAAACAAATTATAAATAGAAACCACCAATGCTCCGAAACAAATATTTGCGGATCACACAAACATTTGGCCCGACCCGGGATTTGAACCCGAGACCTCTTGATAGGTTTAGCAGTCGCATACACTATCCACTAGACCTACGAGGCAGCAGCACACATACCTCATGAGTTAAAAATGGTTATGTGTAAAGATTTCTTCGGCAGAAAATTTCAAGCTCTTTTGTTTCGCTTGTGTTGCCCTATGCTCGAAGGTATTCATTTTATGACGAAACTATAATACGGTTACATTTTGGATGTGAATATAAAAGGGATAAATTACTCTTTTTTTTTCTGCCCTTATAACAATCTCGTATTGTAGCATATCATACATCTCAAATACCTCCTTTTTATTCTCAGAGCCGTATTGTTTTCTAACGAATGTTTGACTAACTTATTGCTTAAACTAACATTTGTGGTAAAACGGGATATGTTTAGGTTTTCAGAACTGTATGTAAGGGATTTGTTGTGTTTTGGGTAAGATTGTACTGTCATAGAGACTATGTAAATATTTAATTTAACGTTTTGAATAAAAGTCTATGGTTTGTTTGACTAAGATAATAATCGGAATAAAAATTTAGGACATCTTATACACACCGCTATCTAGTCCCAAACTAAGCAGAGCTTGTATCATGGGTACCAGACAACTGATATAAATACATGAACATACTTTTTATTTTGTAAATGCATACATATTATACATAGAAAACACCCAAACTACAACCTAAACTTTGAAATATGTAAATAATATGTAACACGTCCCGTGCCTCGGAGAGCACGTTAAGACGTCGGTCCCGTTTGTCATCAAAATAGATGCCAATCGTTATTGGGAAGTCAGTACCCTCAAATAAACTGACAACAAGTTTAACCTTAGAATTCTCCGTTCCTGTAGTTCTCCGTCAAGGTTGCGGAGGTTTAATGCCAGTCGCTCCGTGAAAACTGATATTCAGGTAAAACCGGTTAAACTAGTAGCCGACCCCTAATAATCTTGGGAATTAAGGCTAGGAAGAAGAAGTTTAAAATATGTAAACTGTTATGTGTATAATATATACAATTCATGTTTGTTTCGATTAATCATACAACATCACACAATATTTGAGTTAATTTTGTATAGCGTTAGGAGCGCTTAATATAATTGAGAGTTAATTGATTAAAATCGTGTTGAGCCTACGTCACGCAGCGTTGATTTACTTTGTTAGCTTGTATTATGTTAAATTTACTGATAATTTTATCCTATGTTTAGCTCGTGATGCTCGTTATTAATTGAATTAGTTGTCTAAAATGTACCAATAATATTATGAAAATAGTCATTAAACTTTAAACGCTGCCGTAAAAGGGTATTATGTTGGAATGCATCTTTTATTTCATTTAAATTAAATTTGACCAATGATACAGTTTCATCTTACTAGGCCGCCATGATGGGGGCATCATACTGAATTGTCTGTCTTCATAATGATGATGGTGACCACTACTCATCCATCTATCAGGCAGAATAGAGTCTTTTTAGTAGGCTTAAAGTAAATTTACTATAAAAAATCATTTAACCTCGTAAGGCCCAACGACCTAATTTAATGACAAAAATTGTTTGCGTTCCGGCTCAAGACAGTTTTTAAAATTATTAAATTACGGCCCAGTGACCTAAAATTATGACTCGATCAAAAATTTACTAAATTTGATTTTTTCGAACAATTATACTTAAAACTATGACCCAGTAACCTAAAAAAAGGACAAATTATTTCTACATATTTTTTGCATGGAATAGTTAACTTTCGGTATAGGAAATACCCCCTAAAATAATTTTGCCAAAAACATTACATTTTAACACTTTTTTACTAAACCAAAGTTCTGGGCCGCAACTACTTGCGCCTTTTTTTAGTACATTGGGTCGCAGTGTATATCGTCCTAAATTTAGGTTGGGCCTTACGAGGTTAAACTTGAACTAAAAACTTCATTTAAACATGAACTAAAAACAGAAGAATAAATTATTTGCAAATGAAATAATCTAATACTTTCGAGGAATACTAAAGATGAACCAATAACCAGTGTAATCGTAACTCAAAGGTTGGTAAATTAAATACAAACTGTACAGCAATTTCTTGACAGTCATTTGAATAATGAATATTTCACAAACGTCTTTCATATTATTTAGGGATTAAAGTTATAAAATTGCCGTGTTTCTGAATAACACTTTTAAAATGATACCTTTGACGTTTTAATTTAAAAAAATGAACAATTATTCCTTGACTCTTGAATTGATCTCCACCATTATTAGTCCATTATACCGTGAGAAACCCAAGATCAGAGTGGTGTGCAAAGGGAGAGGCCTATGTCCAGCAGTTAAGTGCGATAGGCTGATGATGATGAGAATACCGCAAGACCTCACGCTCAAATCAAATCAAATCAAACCATTTTATTTCAAATAAACCATACAACGGCACTTTTGAAACGTCAAGTAGTCAGTCAGTAGTCAGTCGTGAAGCTAATTGTCTGTTCCAATTCGTAGATCCTATGGAGAAGAACAAACAAGAAACTCCATTGACACTCTTTTCCAACATTGTTTTTACAATTTTTGGTTACATTGTTAAATGCATTTTATCAAATGTGAGGACAATGTAACGATGCTGATACACAGGTAGTGTCCAAAAATAATTAAACAATAAATAGAAGTTGTGAGATGACTGGTCATCTCAGGTTTTTCGTACAGTGCCGTCAGTCGGGGCTGGCCCCGGCTGACGGCACTGTACGAAAAACCTTTGTAGCTACATCTCTTTGGCTACAGGAGCAGCAGGTAGAATCCAAACGTTATCCTCTACACTCGTCAGACCTTGCTCCGACTGAAAACTAGTAAGTTTCCTACGTGTTAAAAAAAATATTCCCAAAAGGCGGTACAAAATGTTTTCTCACAGTTTGTCCAATCTAGTTCCACAGACATCTATCGCAAAAGCTTAAATAAACTTCCGAATAGATGGCAACAATGTATGAATAATAAGGTCAAATATGTTGATTGAATAAATAACAATTGTACATTTAGGAAAAAACACGAATTATCACTTTAACACTTTGGCCACAATTAACCGTGATGAAAGACATATAAACGTGGGGAGCAGTGGACAAAAGATAGTTTACAAATCAACCACCCTCCTAACGCTCTAAAAGAACATTTTTCTCGCATTATAGCCGCTCGGATGACGTCACAAACATTTGTTAATATTTAATTCATGTTCACCTATTGTCTACATCATAAATGTAAAAAGGTCCTTGTTATGAGTAAAAGCAACTGAATTGCTGTCCCATTTAGATAATAATGTTAACTGGACTACAGCGTGTGTTCATTGCGAATCTCTGGAGCTAGTCTCAGTCACATTTAAAATCAGTGAAATATATCTTTAATTTTTTTTTAATTTGAATTATTTTAAAGGTAAACACTAGATATTTATTTTTGGTCTTATGGTTTGTTATCCTTAAGGTTCGGGAGCTCGAACTCTATCCAGTAAATAAAATTTGGAATAGCCACGACCTTTTTTGCCCTGCGTCTGGGTGTCTATACCTCATCATTTAAAATTTTATAAGTAGATAATAATACCTGTCTATCAGCAGTCAAGTAACTTTAGTGCAAGCTTTCTCAAGTTTTTGATGATATAGCCGTATGTAAGACATGTCACCTCATTATTATTATGTGCCAGATATATTTTTTATTTTATTTAATTAGAAAAACCACCGACTGACCGAAACCAAGAAGTTCAATATATACAACGACAAATATTCAAGGTTTAAGTACCCATGATAAGGTTTAACTTGTTTTATTAATATCAGGGCCCTCGCACAAGGTAACAACATTGTCTCCGTAAACTATAACATCTTGTCACGAAAATTGATTCGGCAGAAACTAAAGGCTTATGAAAATGTTAAATACGCGTATATACGCACCCATGGGGTTATGGCACACCATAAAAAATAGGTACACGCACATATAAAATGGTAGTAGAGCCACGCTGATTTCAGCCCGAATGGGCCGGCTCGATCGGGGTAGTTCTACTCTCACACAGAAGACCATCCTAATAATGACAGCATTGTTGCCGTCGTATTTTGTTGGTGAGAGTGAGACCGGAGGCCCGAGCATTCTACATCATTCTCCCAGCTTCCAGAGGTCGGGAGAATCATGCAGAAACATCTGACCAGGCCGCCATGGTATGGATCACCATGCTGCATTGTTTAAGCTCGTAGTGAGGATGGCAACCCCTACTCCTGTATTCTATTATTCCTGTATTATTTGACACCCTTCTTGGTCTAGTGGTTAGCGTATGCGGTGTTCGAAGTCTCGGGTTCGATTCCCGGGTCGGACCAAATGTTTGTATGATCTACAAATGGTTTTTTCTATGAATAATATGTATGTATTTACAGAAAAAAAGTATATACGTATTTATATCAGTTGTCTAGTACCGATAGTACAATGTCTGCTTAGTTTGGGACTACATGATATTGGGTGTCAGTTGTCCGAAATATTTATATTAATTTATATTTTATTTATTTATCTGTAGTTGTTTGGCAGATAAGTTATAAATAAATAAATATATATTGCGGATATCTTACATACAAGGCCATCTAGTCCCAAAATAAGCAGATCTTTTTTTTTTTTTTTATACATAAGCCATCCAAAGTGACTCTACCCTGCCTGATGGAAAGCATGAGCAGAATCCAAGAGTGAGATCTTGTATTATGGGAACTAGATAACTGAATATATAAACATTTTTTTTGTAAATACACACAATTTTAAACATAAAAACACCCAAACTCCGAAAAAAATATTTGCGGCTCACACAAACATTTGGTCCAACCTGAGAATCGAACCCGAGACCTCTAGCACAACAGTCGCACACGCTAACACTGCGCCAACGAAGTTTATCAGTTATTAGTGAAACTGGCTTTAATATTGGTTAGGGGAACAGCAAAATAATGTTGTCTATCTCTTTGCTATTACTGATTATATTAACTCGATATTAGAATCACGTTGAAAGGAACAAAGAAAATAATATAGTTACCTTTTCATCTCCAAACAAAGATGCTGGTACCAAAGGTTACCCAAATTAATTGATAGCTTTCGTATATATTGATAGCAATGTTGTTGACAATAATTCTAATACAATTAAGTTCTGTGTAACATTCATTTCGAATGTCGTAACCTCCAAATGCGTTCGGTTTCATAACTCGTAATAAAATGATATTAGTATTCTGATTTTATGATGGCTGTAGTATAATGTTTATAAATCTGTCCCTAGAGCTCTTTGATTTAAAGCATTGTTTTTGATATTAAATGCTTTAGGCGTGGTCTCAAATGCATACATTTTAAGGGGTTTTTAGGTTTGGTAGAAGATTTAACTACTGACTGACTGACTTTTGTTAAGTAGCTCGGGATACTCTTTAGATCTTTAGCTATCTCTCAGTCAAAGTCCTATCCAAATGGACCCAGCATTCCAGAAATTAGCCGGAACAAACAGACAGGCAGACACGATTTTTTTTTCTATCATGTAACTACTATAGAATCTTTTAAATACATTTATTGCTGCCTTGTTGGTCTAGTGGTTAGCGTATGCAGCTGCTGATCAAGAGGTCACGGGTTCGAATCCCGGGTCGAACCAAATATTTGTGTGATCCACAATTATTTGTTTTGGAGTCTGGGTGTTTTCTATGTATGAAATGTATGTATTTACAAAAAAAAAGTATGTTTAATTATTTATATCAATTGTTTAGTACCCGTAATATGAGCTCTGCTTAGTTTGGGACTAGATGATGTTGTGTGTAAAAATGTCCGAAATATTTATTATTATTATTTAGTAAAAAGTTGTTAATTTGAAATTACAAACAGCCACTTCCATTTTAATTAAATATATGTGCTTTAAAGATTATTTTTATCTATATTTCAGATCAGCTGTGTTGCTCACTTCTCAACAAGGCAACATCATGTGCCACAGAGTAGTGAAGCCAGCAGCAGACAGTGTAGACAACAAATTCTCGAAATAAATAAACACACAACATTTAATAAGAATCGTTCAACGATAACTAACATTGTAACACAAGAATTTTATTGTATCATATAGATAGATTTAGTTATAATTCTGTATTTGGCGCAAGTTAAAACATTCTTTTAAAATATTTACAGAACAGAACAATAACTTTGAACAATTGTAAATTTTATTTTACAAGCTAACATAGCGTGCGTGACATTTATGAGTAGTTCATCTGAATAAACATAGTTTTACATCGTTTTGGATGAATTTTGATGAATCAGTCTTATTACTTGTTTGTTTACATTGATAACAATATTAGATTTTCAGAAACTTTTGTTATTTCATATTTTTTTAAGAAAACACCAGTATTAGGAATATGCATTTTGACCGCGGATGATTCTATATACATACTTGAAACGGGAACACCCAATTCAGTACAACAATTTGTAAATCACACGAAGTAATGTCCCATGTGGGATTAGAACCGACAACACATTGCGTAATAAAAAAGTAGCCTGACGACCGCATAACTGTGCAGTATTTTTTTTTACTTTTAATAAATATGACAGTAAAAATTACGCCCTGCGGTTTAACTTGTGGTAATTGAATGTGCCTAACTCATCTATATATATGAGTTCTATTGCAAACGAATCTATCTAAGGTAGAAGGGCCAAGCTGACATCAGAACCAATGGGTCGGCTCGACCAGTGTGCTACTACCTCGAATAGAAGACCAATCTAAAAGTTACAACATTCGTTCAGTTATATTTTGTTGATGAGTGTGAGAGGACCACCATGCTCCATTACCAACACTCTTGAATACTGCTCATGCTTTCTATCGGGCAGAGCAGTGCTACTTTATTCTATCACATAGGTGACTGACCAAGCTGACGAGTAATCTGATGGTCTGAAACGCCTACCACCATCCATGGAAACATAACCATCGACAGCCTTTAAGTGCCCGCCGATCGAACATTGTTAGAAAATCATAAAAAATCAATTCGGTCCAGTCTTTAATATTTTATTACTATAATCACAAAAAATTAAACTAACATTCATTATTCGAACCCAAAAACAAACACCGTCTTTAGAACTAAACGACTTAGAAACTTAGCTCCTAAATTAAAAACAGCCTGTAGCACAGGCGACAATAAACTTTTCAAATTAAATCAACCTGTATACTTACGTGAGGTGTAGCGTGATCTAAGCGTGATGAACCAAGTTTCAGTGCCTATATACCTATAGGCAGGGAGGTAGTGTGATTTTAATTAGGATCAACATGGACAAATACCTACTGTTACATTACAAGGCGATGAAGTATAGACTTTACTTAAGAAACTGCTCCTTCTTTTTAAATAAACCTGTGTTAGTTTTTATCAATCAAGAATTATACGTCTTTTCTGAATGAGACGTTCTAGCCCATATGGGGCAAAGTGTAATGAAAAATTTTCTGAGACGAACTGAGAACTTTACGATGGTTCGATATCCATGAATACAGTGTTAAGTTGGTAAAACACCAGATTTCTTATCAAGTAGCTCAATTTCATGTATGTTTATGACTATTTCTAACCCACTATACGAAGATTATATACTATATATACTTTCGCAAAGTATTTTAATAAACTTTTAGTCTCTTTGCATAACTGGAAATCTTTTAAATTCAAATCAATTATTTTATTTTACCAATATATTTTTTAAGAACTAGCTTTGAATTCAGACATTTGAGGAGAGAGAGATAGGAAATCAGAAAACTTTAAATTGCTTCATGCAGCTGCTGAAAATCTTTTTGTTACCTAGTAATTTCAACAGACGTTCCGAGTTTCATATTTATTCATGAAAAATCGTGTATCTGTCTAATAAACAAACGTGTTAGCTCCTAGTCTAAGTGTGTCCCGTTCAAATTTGTACCATAACTCTGTTATAGGAAGGCTCAGATTGTCTTGTTTGAGGTGATTGCATTATAAAGCGCACGTTGTTGGTAAACTGGTTAGAGGGTGCGGTTTTGCTTGTGTTGCAATTGTGTGCTAGTTCGTTGTCAAATAGAAGCTAACAGCGGCATAACGGCAAGAATTAAAGGTGCTTTTTCGAGTCTATTTCAAAGGACAGCATCTTTCTAAGCCAGAGTACGAGGCGTCATACTGCATTGTCCACATTAATAGTGAGGACGGTGAGCACCACACCTGGATTCTTTTCATGCTTTCTTATCAGGCTGATCAAAGTCATTTCGGTAACAAATTTATTTGAAAAAGTACCCTATATGTTTAAATTACTGTTGCAAATATCTAAATTTGCAGAAAAAATGCAGCATAAAAGTCCCTGTTTTATGATTACGTCGATTTAAAAGTTTGATTGTTTCAAAGTTGCAAGTGACCCCAGATCTGGGTGTATGATTTTAATTTCAACTTTGTATTTGTGTTTGACAGAGGGACAGACAAACGAACAGCTATGTGTTTCATATGTATTAGGTCTCCGTTTATGGTACGAAGTATGGAACCTAAAAAACTATATACCTAAACATCACAACCATCGTTCGTACCACAAACATATTATTGTAGAAATTATACGTGGTAAAAATTGATGACATGGGTACTCAAATTTGAGTACAGATTCATCTTTCCAAAAATGACTTTCCATCATAAACAATAGCTTTATTTTATTTCAGGTCACGTAAGAGTCCCGTCACTCTATTGTCCATCTCTGACATTAAGTAAATCTGCAAAAACATGACCCACTTTCCGCATTACAAACACAATTTAATTCAGTATCCCTCTTGACCGTTCCCTGTCGATATTCCGCGCTAAAATATTCGATCAAAGGGATATTAAGACATCACGTCGGTTAACATAGATTTTGTAATTAAATTATAGTAAAGTTGATTAAGAATAAATGCTTTTACAGCAGACACATGTTTCATTATTGCTTGGCAATGTGAATAGTGTTATTACTTTTTGGATGGCTGGTTACACACACTTTGCTAAAGAGTTTGAAAGACTACTTTTAATTAAACAAGGAGGACATCACATGAAACCAATGAAAGATGATAGAGGTTCACCAGTGATTGATCATCAAAGTTTCTGTCTCTGGAGTTTAACTTCCGATATTGTATTCCAAAATTTATAAAAATAAATCTATGCTTTAAATTATAAAAGCGAAAAATTGTTTCTGTTTGGGCGAGGGTGCTTATGCTATAAAGTAGTGGGTCGATTTGAAAAAATATTCAATGTCATATAGTACAGCTATCGAGGCAGGCTATTATTAAGCTGCCTAACTAACTATTTAAGCCTTTGAAATAGTCTTAGACAGGCCTATAGCTTACAATCTTAACATAACAATTTATGTAACAAACACAACTGCTTATAAATACTCCAGCCAATGTAATATGTTGATTAACCTTAAAAATATTCCTTCCATAACGCAACTTTTGGTAGAGAAATCAATCTCTTTCTAATTAGCTTTTCTTGGCTATTCTTAATCTCAACACCCATTGCCCCTTGATCTGAGAATGAACGATTAATCTTCCGTAATGAATTTAAGACAAGGGTAATAAATTTTCCTGATTTGTTTTAATCTGATAAAGTCTATTATCCTATTCTGTTAAGTGGTACTGATTTATCAGTAATTTATTCTTATTGTTTAGATGAAGGTTTTACAATGCTAAATATTTTATTATAGATAAAATAAACGACATTGAAGTTTCTGTTTGTGGTTTCAAATTAAGAGCTTTTCACTAAACTGCCTTGTTGGTCTAGTGGTTAGCATATGCGGCTGCTGATCAAAAGGTCTCGGGTTCGATTCCCGGGTCAGACCAAATATCTGTGTGATCCATAAATATTTGTTTCGGAGTATGGGTGTTTTTCTATATAGAATAAGTATGTATTTACATAAAAATGTATTTATATCAGTTGTTTAGTTCCCATAATACAAGCTCTGCTTTGGGACTAGATGGCATTGTGTGTAAGATGTCCGAAATATTTATTATTTATTTATTAAATGCATTTAAAAGTATGTACGGTACTTATATCGTCAAATCAATTTTGGTTGTTTTGTCTGTCTGTCTGCTTGTCTGTCTATCTGTCTGTTTCGGTTGTCCTCTGAAGCATAGCCATAATGTGAGTCACATTGCTGCATTGTGTGCCTTTGCATCTCATAAGTATGTCTACAGTCGCAATAAGTGTGAAAGCATATAAGCCGCTATAGCTTGGGTCGGCATTGCCATACTTCCTGCATCGCAGTCAGTCTGGTGGCCCCCACTTTTGAATTTTATTCATGCTTACCATCAGGCAGAGTAGAGTCACATTGGTAGGCACCAAAAAAAAAAAGTATTCACTACTCTTGGATTCTACTTCTGCTTTCGGTCAGGCAGAGTAGAATCACTTTGAGATGCTCATAAATAAAAAGACTATACGTTCAAAGCTGACTGACAATGAATCCCAAAATGAAATGTGACATATTTATCCTGTTCACATTAAAGATTTTTATTTTCAAGTTTTTTTTCTATCCTTTTTTGTAATCATTCATTTTCTTTCTTTTTTAATTGAAAATAAAGCACTGATTTTCTACCCTTTATAATTACGAATACAGTGCTATATTGTTAAAACACAATTTCATTGGTGATCATTGTGCATGCCTTTTATTACAAGGTTTTTTTTAGCTTCACCTGTATGTTTGTCTGTATGTTTTTTTGTATGTTTGTAACCGACTCCTTTGGGCGCAATTTTGACCCACTAAACGGCTTGATTTCATTCAAACTTTGTAGATTTATCGAGGACCGATGACAACACACTAATTTGAAAAAAAAAATGCAAATTAATCTTTTTTAGTCTTTCTAAAAAAATTGTTTTAAAAAAACTAAACAACCACGCTTTTAAACTAAAAAGTAGAAAATAATTTTAATGTAAAAAGCGTGGGGCGACGTTATTGAAATATTTTCAGAAAGCACAAGTTTTTTAAAACTATTTTGTTTGGTCTACATGTAAGAACTATATTGTATTGTAATATTTTTTTTCTTCAATGTTGTATATGTATACTGTTGGCGTGTCTATAATAAATAAATAAATAAATTAAATCGTAGGCATGTTTGAATACAGCAATAAGAAGGATGCAATGACCTCTTTAACGAAACAACATCCTTATCATTTTCTAATGTACTCGTATTAGAATGTTAGAGTTATTGGTCAAGTGGTTTAAGCAGTCGCCTCGCCGCTTTCTACTGCGCCAAGTGTCGTAGGTTCAAATCCCACGTGGGATAACACTTTGTGTCATTTACAAATTGGCGTTTTGAGTCTGGGTGTTCTCTGTGTCCGTTTTATGTGTGTTTGTAAAGTTCCCCGCGACACAGGATTTCTATTCTTAATACTGGAGATGTCTCTAAAAAAAAGAATTTATCATGGATTGTTGACGGTTTTGGTAAAACGAAAAGAAAGGTTTGAATTCTAGGCAGGACCCACTTCAGAGAGTTTTACAAATAATTATTTAATTTGTTATTTTTTTTATTTCAGACTTAGTTAAGGTTAATGTCAGCAAGATATGTCGGTCATTGGCCCCTGCTACTCACATTAATTCAGCCGAATGAGTGTGTCATGCTTTAATCATTTTCTTCCTTCTTGTATCTTCCTTAATAATTCAGGAATGAAGAACTAATAAGCGAAGTAATGAGAAAAACCTCACGGTATACACATCTCGATTTTCGAGTAGGGGTGGACGACATGGAGACTTTAATTTCTCGCTTTTCTCAAGCAGAAATCTGGTGAGCATTTTCTTTATTGGCGATGAAATTTCAATGAGAATTTAAATTTTATTTACTTTCACGTGTAAATATTTTCTTATTAAATATTTAGAAGGGCCTCAGAACTAGAGTTTAGTTTGTCTTTAAATACTGGTTTTGAATCTCAATGCATTTGTAGACCTCCTCTATACCTGAAAGTATTAAAAACTAAAATAATAAATCTATAGAAATAAATAATTTTGGAGTGTCTGTAATATTAATAAAAAACGAGAAGTTTTTTACTAAATGCATGTCAAAGTATAAATGGTACTAACATTAAATAGCAATCATTTAAATTTTTGTCTGTCTCTCTGTATGTCTGTTTATTTCGGACTTTCTCTAGTAGAAAGCTGATGATACAAGAGGTAATTTAGGCTAATTCCTTTAGACTATACCGGTAATACCGCGGGACTCAGCTGGTAAAAAACAAAATAGAACTGTACAAAAAACAATCTTGGATGCCACTTGTAACTACTTGTGGGTAGTAGTAGTAAGTATTTATATGTTGTTCAGATTTAATGCTTATGTCCAGGGATCCATCTAATATTGATAATGATTATGATGACGACGAAAGCTGATTTGGTTATATCTTCTTATTATTATCTTATCTTAAAAGAACATTACAAAACCTATCGTGTTATTTCTCATATTTTGACTATTTAAATTGGTTCGTAAAAAACTTCATCAAGGTTATAAACTTCGATTTCAAAACTGTCGTTGGAAAAGACTAGTCAATTCAAACGACAGTTTCAGCCGATTATATCAGCCGTATCTTAAAGTACAACATCTAACAAAAAGACGGTACACGAGGCATGTAATCTGATATTATCATTATTACGTCACATCTCTTTGAACATTTTTCCTTAATATTAATACATCATAATACGCACACATTTTTTCTCAAAATTCATCACTTACGAAGCAAAAATAAATACGTAAATAATTTTCCCCGTGCTCAAGAGTTTTCATTACACACCAATTCATATGAATCAGTATAAAATATCAATAAAAAGCAATTTTTATTGCATCATCGACTTGAAAACAAAATTGAATTTGGTCGTTCAATTACCAATAAAATTGAGGATCGAAAATTATGTGATCCTATCAAGCGGAGCTAAGGAGAAAGATTTTCAATAATATTAAATTACCCTAGAAGATGTATCATAAAAGCGAAGACACGGAAGAAATCCTTTTGTTTTATTTGTGGCATCTAGTAATAATATTTTTTTTTTCTAGATTTTTATAATGTTAACTGCTACTTGACAGTGCCATTTACATCGACAGTTTTTGTCAATCCAAAACTGGAGATAGGCCTCTCCCATGAGATGAATATATTTATATATATATATATCGGAGGAGTATGGGGACGAACATTGTGACACGAGAATTTTATAATAATATATAAGAAAGAAAAACACTGTGTTACTTAATCCGTCACCACACTATGTTTGATAATGTTTGACGTGCTACTGTAATTTAAAGTTCAAGTTTGTTCAAATTAACTTCTTTCCCAATTTATGTAACGGGTAAGACCTTATTATCTATTAGGAATCACCACTCCTCTATATTTGCTGTGTTTTTTTTACCCTACCCTAGCCTACGAAAGTGACTCTATTCTGCCTGATGGAAAGCATGAGTAGAATCCAGAAATAGGGGCCACCATCCTCATTGTGAGTGTATACAATGTAGCATAGTGACCCACACCATGACGGTTTAATAAGATGTTGCTTCATCATTCTCCTAAGCCGGGTGAATGATGCAGAATGGTTCGGCTTGCAGTCTCACACTCACCAACGAAAGGCAACAGTATGAATTCTGTCATTTTAAGTTGGTGTAGTTAAGTTGTGAGGTCGGGCCGGCCCATTCGTAAAGAAATCAGCGTGGCTCTTCTATCAGAGTCACGTCTTAACCACAACCAGTCTATATATATCACTTTCTCTACCAATTGTTGTATATATGTATGTTTATCTAGAACGTAGAAATAAATATCATTTCATTTCTTTCGTCTATCATCTATACTTATACTATAAAGAAATAAAGCATGAGTCATTGTAGAGGGATCTACTGAATCGACTTTCAAAATTATTTTATCAATGGAAAATCACACTATTTGTGATTGGGATAAGCTCTATATTAATTCGAACAACGATTATCGAAATATACAACGTACACGTGGGCGGAGCGGACCACAAAACGAAAGCTTTTAGGTTTAGTTTTCACTTTCCAAAGTTCAATCTGAAATAACCCTTTTATTTATACTATTACAAGAATTGACAGGGAGACTTCGGGGAGGCGTGGGTTTGAACGAGATGAACATTTTACAATCAGAAATGTTACCTCAAACGAAGTTAGATACAAATTTTAATTAAACATCCATGACATGTACACACACTGGTGAATAAGACTAAGTGACTCCAAACACATTCTATAATGAATTTGATTTCAATAACCCTACCACTTTCCTCATAGTACGTACTGATGAGGATTTGAGACAATCATAAATTATTCGCAAATACATATATGTTCCCATCATATATCTAAAGAATAGACAACGTTATTAATCCCTTGTTACTTGTGTTTGAATTAATGGCGAGAAATGTCATTTACCTTTCAAGCTGTCTGTGAACAATGATAACGAAATGGGTAAGACGTATTAATACTCATATTACACCTGCTACATTTAGACATCTCGTGTACAGTTGCGAATAATATAAATCGGGCAAGTGCGTGTCAGGCCGTAGTCATAAACAATGGCAAGTGGAATTAAAATCGTGTCCAATAGATAATTATTATTTTTGTACAAAGTTTTCCAACTAAACGTATTTCATAAGTTAAACCTCTATAACTCCTGAACTAACAAAGCTATCTAAGCCGTTATAGTTTTCCTTTAAAGTTCATCATATGGACTACCATCATGAACTTTTTAAAGTTTTTCGAGCCAGTCGTTTAGCTTTTAGAGGGGGGGGGGCGTTTTTATGCAAAAAAATGTCCTTTAAAGTTAAATATCTTGTAAACGGATACCTAAATAAAAAAATCGTTTTAGCCACCTCTTATAATTTTAAAAATTTCATCTTTCTAGCACTAACCGTTTGGACGGTAAGTCGAGTCATGAACTACGTTATCCTGAAAATGAACTGTAGTTTATAGTAGTTTATAGTTATTGGGATCTCTTCTAATCCTTACTAATATTGTAAATACGCAACTCTATCTGTCTGTCTGGATTTCACGCCCAAAACTACTGAACCGTTTTGAATGAAATTCGGTGCACAGATAGTTTAGAGAGACACTGTCACATTTATCAGCTTATACACTGATAACATTGAAGAATCTAAACAAAATTATCTCCTTCATCTAAAACTCTTCACATCACACAATTCACCTCGACTCACACTCACCTATGTAAACTTCTAAAGCATCGTTAAACATTTTGAAGTGTTGAAACTTTCCAAGAACCCTCGGTTTAAATTTGCCCCTCGATTAACGGAACAGTATTAAATATCTTGGCAACGCCATTTTATATTTACATTACATTATTTTTCTTTTCGTTAGCAATGATTAAATAGCATTAGAAGCAGATTAAAAGCTAGAAAATTATTAATGGAATGTATGATTTAAAATCTGTGCATGTACCCATCAAAGGAATGAATTCATTTTATTTTACCTTTTGTAAAATTGTGACGATAAAATTGTGAGGGGTTCGCACGTCCTTTGTTCAGAGGCCCTTTGAATCTTAATAAATTGTTCTCCAGCTGAGTGGACAAAACACTACCAATTCGTAATTATAGCACTTACTTACAAAAGAGTTTATTTTCGTCTCGTTGTACATCTATATAATTAGATATTTCTACAGCAAGACAAGACTCCTCGTTGGTCTAGTGGTTAGCGTATGCGACTGCTATTCAAGATATCTCAGGTTCAAATCCTAGGTCGGGCCAAAAAAGTGTTATTGGGTGTCTTAATAAAACCCCGTAGTCTGCAAGTTGGGCGGTGATTCACGCCCGTACCTCGGAGAGCAAGTTAAGCCGCCGGTCCCGGTTGTCTTAAACATCTATGGCAATCGTTACTGGGAAGTCAGTGCCCAGATACTAATATACTGACAATTAGTTCAACCTTCGAATTTCAGTTTTCCCTTAGGTTTGCGGAGGTCCGATGACAGTCGCTCCGTGGAGTAACTGAAATTCAGGCAAAACTGGTTTAACTATTAGCCGGCCCCAAATAAACTTGAGAATAAAAGCTAGGAAAATGTATAGTAAGAACCGTTGGTGATAGTTGGGTGTTTTATTTCTACAAAATGATATATTGTATTTTTAGTATAAAAGATAACTGTGTATCTAGGAATATATGTATATTCTTGTATAGTGGAAGACTTTACAAAAGTAAATGAAGTACAAACGTAAAGTATACACAGACTCAGACAACAGTTTCATATCGTAATACCAGCGCTACAGTCACTCCGACTGCAGCAATATGCTGAGATAGGCGCCTTTTCTGGCATAGCACAGGGCATTATATAGCTTTGTTTTATATATCTGCAAACCGTGTATTGCTTTGGCCAGTATATGTCAGACTAAACGTGTTTTCTTTCTTCTTCTTTCTTGTTTGTGACACTCAAGTCACACTCATGTGGAGTTTAAGCCTACAACACAGTAGGTATAAACAGGTGAAGTGACCGCTTACACACACACAGACTATAGTAGTCTCCTCATTCCTCACTACCGCAACCGCCATTTCGCTATTCGAGTAGTTTTCAGAATTTAGCATTTTGTTAAAAATATTTCTAGTCGGTAGGGTGTGCAGCCAAACAATATATCTACTAATTTCTTGAAAGACCTGTGGATCTCGTGGTTATTGACTCTGACTGTTAATCCGGAGATCATGTTTTTGACCATGACAAATGTTTAGTTTACAATAGGATAGGCTAGTGTGCTAAGAAAGATACCAGAGCTACAGAAAAGAAGACTACATCGCATAATAAAAATCCTTACGCAACTCCGATCAGTGTATTAACATCAAACATCGGTTTATGTATGATGCTCCGCCAGGCATAGTCAATAGTTCCTCTTTTGTGTTAAAACGACATAAAACTCGTTCCTCCATAAATACAAAAGACGTCTCATGATACGGTACTTAAGTAAGTAGTTGTACTTTGATATCTTTGAAGCCGAAAGGGTGCGTGATACTTCAGTGAGGACATATTTACTACATAACTAAATCTTGAAGCGACTGATCGACGCCTCACGTGGTCAAAACCTCTTATTTTCTCTGCAGAGATCCCTACTTTATATGTATATTTGTATGTAATATTATAAATGCGAAAGTAACTCTGTCTGTCTGTCTGTTGCGCTTTCACGCCTAAACCACTGAAGCGATTTTGATGAAATTTGGTATAAAGATAGAACTGAACTTGGGAAAAGACATAGGCTACTTTTTACGCGATAACCGATATACACGCGGGCGGAGCCGCGGGCAAAAGCTAGTAATTCATATGGCTATTCAAATAATAATACTACAGAAACAAATGTTGGACAAATATTAAACAAATGATGGAAAAATCATTTGATAGTTAAACATTCAGCGTTTTTATATTTGGCACACAACACCCAGAGGACTCCTACATTTTTTATTTAGTACTCTTATATTAATTTTTAATTTCTAGTTTGTTTCTATTTTGTTATAACTTAAACTTAAAAACATAAAATTAAAGGTTAATATTATTTCCAACCTAGTTCAGCAACGGAGGCCAGTAATAAAACTCAATTTGGTACATAGTTATCATGTAAATGTGAGGATCTGATAAACTTATTAAATTGTTAAGAGGGTGCACGAGAGGAGCCTCCCCGAGCTACGTAAAACGAGACGAGACGTAAAAAAGAGAACAAGAGTCCCGACGTCCGGCGCACCCTGGACACCTAGCACTCGGTATCGCAGAGTTTAAGGTGACAAATCCTCTCACCACAGTGGATCAACACAAGGCCAAACGCAATCCTCGTCGCCGAGCACTAGGCCAAAGCCATGTAAAGTGTTGCCATTGATACGATAAGAAGAAGAATCGTTATCAATGTATATTGGACAATATTTTATAATACTTTTTTTTAAGAAACGTTTTAAATTTTACTGTCAAGTTTACAAGGTAACACTTGCTGAGCTACGATTCCTTTCATCATCAACGACCCTTAATATCCCACGGCTGGACTCAGGTCTATTCTCAGGAGAGGGTTAAAGCCATATAGGCCAATGCTGGCCGAGTGTGGGTTGGAGACTGGGAAGACAATGAAGTGACTACGTAATTTTACCGTTCGATGTTTTTAAGCTTGAAGTACTACAAATACGCTTCTCGACTGTTATCCTAACAACTAGGACCGACTGTTAAAGTGACCTCGGATATGCTAATGGTATCAAGCCACGATCGATCACTCATCCAGGTATTGACCGCGCCGTCATTGTTTACCTTCAGTGGTTGTTTCTTTACAAATGCATGAACAAACATAAAACCATAATTTGTGGTTTTTAAACTGTATCAATTCAGTGAAATTTTCATTCAACGAGCCGCGAATTAAGTCGGGTGGCTATCATTGGCCGGTTTGCATATGGTGCGGAACACTTCATTTTCATTGAATTCAGAAATGAATTTAAAATTTTGCTTTTTATATGAAACTTTGCTCTTTTTTGTCGTCTGTCAGTTTATATGAAAGGATATGTTAAAATTGTAATTGAAGTGAATATCTATTTTCGTTACTGTCTGACTGACAGAAAACGCACAGTCGAAATTACTGTGAGGAATAAGCTGGCATGTTCTTTGAAGAGCATAGGCGAGCACTAAGAGAGGATTTCGAAAAATTCCACTCCTAAGTAATGAAAAAGGTAATCAAAGTAATACATCAGAATAACACGTAGGTAAAACCGCGGATAAAAGCTGTTTATAATAACAGAACTTATGCCATTAAAAACATAAAAAAACATGTTATGTCTTCACATATCAAATTTTAGTTGCTATAGCTAATTTGCCCCCTTAGCCATGATTCAAGTGTCTTGCGTCGATCCTCTGTCTACAACCGCTAACGCCTCTAACAGTGTTGGGCAAAATTTAATTGCAAGGAAACAATTAACAATTGATTAATTGTTAATTGTAAAATATCAACTAACAATTAATTAATTGTTAATTGTTAATTTTGCAATTAACAATTAATCAATTGTTAATTTTGCAATTAACAATTAATCAATTGTTAACTGTTAGTTTTGCAATTAACAATTAATCAATTGTTAATTGTTAGTTTTGCAATTAACAATTAATCAATTGTTAACTGTTAGCTTTGCAATTAACAATTAATCAATTGTTAATTGTTTCTGCAATTAAGCTTTAATTAAATTTAAATAAAGTAAATAGAAGAAGATGGAGGAGTGGCACAGGGTAGGGCTCTCACTTGACTGATAACCTTGCAGTCCGCAGGACTGACTGAACTGAACTGACAGGACTGACTGAACTGAACTGACAGGACTGACTGAACTGAACAGACAGGACTGACTGAACTGAACTGACAGGACTGACTGAACTGAACTGACAGGACTGACTGAACTGAACTGACAGGACTGACTGAACTGAACTGACAGGAATGACTGACTGAACTGAACTGATAGTACTGACTGACATGGACTGACAGGAGTGACTGAACTGACAGGACTGACTGACGTGAACTGACTAAACATACTGAACTGACATGACTGACTGACTGAACTGTACTGATAGGACTGACTGACATGAACTGACAGTACTGACTAAACATAGTGAACTGACAAGACTGACTGACTGAACTGAACTGATAGGACTGACTGACATGAACTGACAGTGCTGACTAAACATACTGAACTGACAAGACTGACTGACTGAACTGAACTGATAGGACTGACTGACATGAACTGACAGTACTGACTAAACATACTGAACTGACAGGACTGACTGAACTGAACTGACAGGACTGACTGACATGAACTGACAGGACTGACTAATCAAACTCAACTGACAGGACTGACTGAACTGAACTGACAGGACTGACTGACATGAACTGACAGGACTGACTAAACATACTGAACTGACAGGACTGTCTAAACGGACTGACTGGCAGAAGTTAAGTAGATGGCCTTAAGTCTGAGCGAGAGCTTAAAACTTTGACAAACGATCTTGACTTTTCGCTTACCTGCGCCCGCGCGAATAAAAAAAGGATTGTATCTGAACAACAACAGGTAACAACAGTTTGCATTGAAAAATACACAGAAACAAACAGGAAGTTATAAGTAAGATAACAAGGAAGAACATTTATATTGTGTGCACCTACATAGGTGCAGTGCAGAGAAACATGATTATTAGTTGTTAGTTTTAATTGTTTGTTGCAACAATTAAAAATATTAGTTGCATTATTTTAATTGCAATTGATTTAACCAAAATTAATTTCATTGCAAAATTAATTGCAATTGATTTAATCACAATTAATTTCATTGCAAAATCAATTGCAATTAAATTTTCAATCAATTACTACGATGATTAAAATATTAATTGATTAATGCCCAACACTGGCCTCTAATAATTAACATTATTAGTATTTTTTTGTTTTAGCCCCGTGACTTAGCTGTTGTAATATTGAACTGAAACGACTTTCAAACCGGCAAGCAAAAAGCATATAAATACTTCAAATCACAATCTCACAATTATGACAATAATTCAGTTGAAAATGTCCATATGTTTAAATAAATAAATATTAGAAAGTTTTGACACATTAGGCTTCAAACTAAGCAGAGCTTGTACTATGACAGATAGATTGACTGTTAGAACACTCACATACTCTAAAACTTACTCTAAAACTCTAAAAAATTTTAATCATACAAATATTTGGCCTGACTATGGAATTGAGCCGGAATCCTCAGCACAGCAGTCTTATATACTGCCCAAAGCACTCAAAATCTCTCATTCACATCTTCTTACATCATAAAAGAAGTGTTTCCTCATAAAACTTTAAAAGACCCTTTCAGTACCTTTCTTGTATTGACATTTCATGCTTATTAAGACGTATACAAACGTAGAAATATAATATCCGTCGAATACAACAACAAATGTTAACACCCACATCCTGGCACTTTAGATTCAGGAGCTTATCCACGTGGATATTTATAATCTGAGAATCAATTGGACGTATTATGATGAAAATACGTCAGGATCTTTATAAAGATAGGAAATTCAAAGCACCTTATGAATTATATTTAGGAACTGCTTTGTAATATGAATCGTGTTCTGTTTTCTTCGTATTCTGAATACACAAATATTTTTATGTATGGAATCAAGTCAACTTATATTAAAAATCTAAAGAGTTGGTTTGTTTTTTCTTTAAATTTAACACGCCAATCTCAAGAACGAAATAACTATACACGGTTAGTTTTTAATTACCAGAGAAAAACTAGGGGCAGATACAGAACTTATATACTAACATAAAACACCATAGAACAAATACCCAAAAAACAAAAATAACTGAGTCATTATGGCTGTTAAAATGTTAAAATACGCCCATAATTTATTGTCACCCAAATATTTTACACACGCGTATTTTAATTATCAATGAATAACATTTTCTGTTTCAATGTGTACGACGCATCGCCCAATACTGTCAAATCAGTTCAAAGTTCAAAGCATGCCGCCATTAGGCGCACGCGTCGCATCGTAGGAGCCCGATTTCCACCGCGAGCGGAACGGACCCATTAATTACTCCTTTTACCTCGCAATACAAAACTGCATACATGTGTTTCCACCAACAAAGAGTTGATTCATTTCTCATTTTCCGTTCGTCTCGCTCCGCCGAGTCCGCTCTGTCATTACACGCTCGCAGTATCAAAACTCTTTGTTGGTGGAAATGCAAACCTATTTTGTTTAAAAGGAGTCCGTTCCGCTTACCATTTCTCGCTCATTACCCTTTCGCGGTGGAAACCGGGCTTTAGGTACCCCGCTCGCACCCGCAACCCGTAGGCTAGGACATTGACACTTTCTTGTTACGTAATATCATGTCGTGAATTAAATCATGCGTTATGAACAAAAATTTGGTAGTTTTCGGGAAAATATTAACAAGTATTTTTTTTTGTTTTAATTACATAAATATGTTCAGTATCGAAAGCTGAATACCACATATTTTTTTCTCTGGTCATTAAAAATTAGTCGTGTATAAATTAAAAAAAAACCGACCGATGGATCGATTTTCATGAAACGTAGGAAAAACACTTTTCAAACAATTAAGAAAAAAAATCAAAACCAGCTAATTTGTTCTACGACGCCACAGGCAGGCACAAACACACGCAAAAACACGTCAAACTTATAAACCCTCGCTGTTCCGCATCGTGGTCCTAAAGATGTTCAATTTAAAAAGTGATTTAAAGTATTCGCACATTTATCGAAAAAGGCTAAAAGTTGTATATCATCGTGCGACAGTCAGTAGGAGCCGAGCATTACGTAAAATACGTTACCATAACAGAAAATGTATTCCTATCAAGAAACTAAGAAAGTTGCATAATTTAGCTAGTAATAAATACAGTGCGGAAAAACCATCTAAGGATCCGATTTACTTTGATTTATGGTATTTTTGAAATTATTTTACCGGGTTGTACATATTTGTACAAAAATAACAGTAATAACAGTGAATTACAAATAATCAATTTCCTCTCCACATAAGGAAATCACAATTAATTAAAAATACTCGTTATACACGGATTCATCCAAATATTAAATAAACAAGCTCAGTTTTGTATTGCATTGCAATAGTATTAGACAATTTTACAACAATTAAAACTGTTTTAATTCCATATAAAATATGAAAATGACATGAATTTTGTACTACCACAGACAACCGAATTATTGACAGCAAACTTATTATTGTCACAATGTTTAACAAACATTTTTTTAAGTTAATAATAGT
The DNA here is from genome assembly GCA_932526445.1 of Phragmatobia fuliginosa. NCBI lineage: Eukaryota > Metazoa > Arthropoda > Insecta > Lepidoptera > Erebidae > Phragmatobia > Phragmatobia fuliginosa. The sequence goes on from OW052057.1 coordinate 11,290,404, forward strand.
GTTGTTATTATCCGATTTTACAATTAATCAAGGTGAGTTTATTTTCAATTTTAAGGTACATGATTTTTGTATCTAAAGGGTAAAATGGGGCTCTATTTCTAAGACTCCGCTGTCCGTCCGTCTGTCCCTTTGGCTGTATCTCATGCCCCATGATAGACAGTTGAAATTTTCACAGATTACGTATTTCTGTTGTCACTAAAACAAAAAATACTAAAAAAACAGAATGAAAGAATGAAATAAATATTTAAGGGCATTCCCATTCAGCAAACGTGACTTTTTTTGCTCATTTTCGCTTGATATTGATAACGGGACCATGTAGATGCTTGAAATATATCGATAAAGGTTCGAAACTTTTCTTGTGCGAATCTGACTCGCACTTGACCGACTTTTATTTTTAAATATTATAATGACTGTGATTTGTAGTGATTACTTTTTATTAGATCCAGATTCTTCTATTGGCTTGTTGGTGAACAATGTAGTACAAAAACCACGGAAGCGCTTACAAGATCTTCATACTGTAATCTACAATTATGGTGATAATGAGTCAGTGGATGTTTTTTGTCTATGTTTAAAGTCTAAATGTGATTTGCAGATGAATTACGATTACGCCACAATGTTACACGGTTAGTTAAAGCTTTTTTATTTATTATTAATCAATGTTTTAACTAGATCTAGGGAATAGTGGGTTAAAAGTAGTCATTCTTCTGACTTTCTGAGGTAAAATTGTAATTAAGAATCATTCCTCAGACTATGGTAGACAGTGGTAGCGTATGCGACTGCTGTTCTTGAGGTCTCGGCTTCGATTCCCGTGTCGAACCAAATTTTTGTGTAATCTGCAAATATTGAATTAGAATTAATCTGCTGCCTCGTTGGTCTAGTCGTTAGCGTATGCGGCTGCTGAACAAGAGGTCTCGGGTTCGATTCCCGGGTCGGAACAAATATTATTTGTGTGATTCACAAATATTTGTTTCGGAGTCTGGGTGTTTTCTATGTATAATATGTATGTATTTACAAAAAAAAAAGTATGTTTATGTATTTATATAAGTTGTCTAGTACCCATAACACAAGCTCTGCTTAGCTTGGGACTAGATGATGTTGTGTGTCAGATGTCCAAAATATTTATTATTATTATTTGATTCGGAGTTTTGCTGTTTCCTATGTATTATATTTACAAAAAGATATGTATGTGTAATATAAATTTATTTACAAAGAAAGTATATACATACATAAAATGTATATTTATTTATTTAAACCTCCTTTCTAAGGAGAGGCCTATGTCCAGCAGTGGACTGTTAAAGGCTGTTGATGATGATATCAGCTGTCTAGTATCCACGGTACAAGCTCTGCTTAGTTTGGGACTAAATGTTGTTGTGTATCAGATGCCGTATGGCCAGCTTGGTATAGTAGACCAAGACCTCCCTTCTACGGAGAAGCTTAAGACCAGCGTCTACTGCTGGACTTAGGCTGGATGTTCAACGATTGTTAAAAGATGTTGATGACAATGGGAACTAAATAAGATACAAATACACGATTCAACTTATAAACTGTAGAATAAAAACCTAATAAGTTGGATCATGTTGGTGGACACAATTAATAAGCTCAAATTATATCAAATCAAATCATTTATTCTGCAATTAGGTTACATGAACACTTCTGCAAGTTAAACTTCTTTTTTTTTGAGCAGATGAGTTCGGCCTTTCCTAACTGGACTCGTGTACGCAAACCAGTTCAAAAATAGATAATGGCTATTTTTCACGTTATCCTTTTCCCCATGTCTCATCAATATAACCACAATGCCATGTAACTTGAAGTGTGGCAGCATTTTGCTAGTTTTTTAAGGATAATTCCCGCATTAGGCATGTACCTCCTTTTTTTACGCGGGGAATTCTTTTTCACATATTTACTTCATGGAATGTGCTATGTCAGACTTCATGCCTAGGGCATTCTTTACCAGTCAACCTTTGGCTGAAGCAGAGAAATTAGGAAGTAGGTGCTTTTTTATCAAGGAGTTATTTAACTCAAGGCTTTACACCCCTTACCCTCCATCGGGAGACGAAGAACGTTTGTAAAACCCCTGAACCTCGTGGCAGCCTATCCCGGCAGTTGGGAGGAGGAATATATATTCTGTGTCTTGTGTGCGTAATTAAATATAAATAATTTTACAGATGCATTTAATACAAACTATTCGAGTTACGGAATCGGCTTTCGCTTAAGGCTACAGGTCACACATAATAACAGCCGAATCACATGCAACTGTGTTGACTGTCAAGAATCTATTTTGGTTATCTTTATTTTCCAACATGAGTTTTACGGTAGGTACAAACCGTATATTTAAAATATCATTAAGATAAAGAGTTGTAGAGAGACGGTCAGAGTTTTGTTGATAAAATCAGCTCCCCTAGCCAAGTTGCAAAAGTTTTTGCTTTTTTAGTCTATTCTCTATTTTATTTTCCAATATTTTGTTTTAGGGTTACAGCACACTAGCTACTTTTAGCATCGGCGATTTTGCGACTGCATGGATGTTGCATCGCGTTTTAGCGACTTTCTGCGGTCGATCGCGGTATTATAGCGACCGCTCAGATGCCTGGGTCGCGTCGGCTGTAGTGTTGTCTATAATTTTCCAACGCCAAATCGATGCTATTGGCATCCGAATTTGTGCAGAGAGTAGCGTTCATGTAGCACTTCTAAAAAGCGACTCAATCTCCGCGTTTGGCGTTTTTAAGTGTGCGGTGTGGAGCACTCGGTCGCCGTATTTAGCTTTTAAGAGCGACTAGCCGCCGATCGTCGATGCTAAAAGTAGCTAGTGTGCTGTGGCCGTTAATGGCGTGACTTAGTGACATTAGCCAATGAAACATGAGAATAGGGAAATAGAATTGAAAACGAAAAACGTTTGCAACTTGGCTAGGGAGGCTGATAACAGAGTGAGCTAAGTTCTTTGCAGCAGCATAGGCAGAGACGTCCTTGTCTCGGAAATTGTCTAGGAAAAGATTGCATTTTAGTAACAAGCCCTGCCTTGTTACAATAATTGTCTGTCACCTAACTATACATAGGTTTTAATGACGGTTTATTCAAACTTTATATTTATTTAACTATCTAACTATCTAACTATCTATCTATCTAACTGTCTAACTATCTAACTATCCGATATCTAACTATCCAATATCTATCTATCTAACTATCTACCAGTGAAAGTACCGTTCAAAATCGATGCAGCCGTTCCAGAAATAAGCCGTAACAAACAGACAGACGTACTATAGATAGACACAAACAGACTTTCATATACATTTAGTTAAAAACGATTTATTTGATATTACAAACAAACACTTAAATTTTAGTTATTTGCATAGATGTATAGATAATGATGACCACAAATTGTGTTATGATTCTATTATTATTATCTACCTTTTCCCCCCCGAATGATATCATCTAGGGCACAAAACAAAACTGTATTATATTACTATTTAATCGTAGAAGTAGTATTCAAATAAATAATTATCTCTCTGCGTCGATACAAATAAATTAAGTTGGAGTGTCTGAATGTAATATTACACATTTTTTTACTAAAAGCATATCAAGGTACAAACTTCAAAACAACATTTTTTTTTAATTTTGTCTGTCTTTATATTCGTCTGATCTCTTTAATCGCTGGATCGAATTTAGCTGGATTTTCACTGGCAGAAAGCTGATAAAACAAGGAGTAACTTAGGCTATTTTTAAGACAAGCTCCACTCCGCGGCGTTGCTCGAAATATACAACAATAACAGCGGTTAACATCGCGGAATTCTGTTAGTATTCAATAAACTTTGGTCGATAATGGCCTTGTTGGTCTAGTGGTTAGCGTATGCGGCTGCTGATCAAGAGGTCACGGGTTCGATTCCCGGGTCGAACCAAATGTTTGTGTGATCCGCAAATATTTGTTTCGTAGTTTGGGTGTTTTCTATATATAGTTATGTATGTCTTTGCAAAAAAAGTATGTTTATGTATTTATAACAGTTGTCTAGTACACAGTACTAGCTCTGCTTAGTTTGGGACTAGACTGCGTTGTGTGTAAAATGTCCGAAATATTTATTAAATTATTATTATAGAAAAAATACTTAGATAACATCCGAATAAAATAAATTACGGTTACAGATGTGGCGAGCCTCAAAATTAATAGCCTGGTAGTACGAGAATATAGACCAAAACCAGTAAAACGATCGTATATTTTAATGATGAGGCGTTCCCTCCAAGAAGAGGATATAGTTATCACATGTGACGTAAACATAGAAATGGACGTGAACTTTCTTGCAATCCCTCGTCAACGTAATCGAAGGAATAAAATACTTTTTTTAAGTAAATATATTTTATATTATAGTAAAATCATCATCATCATCAATAGCCTTTAACAGTCCACTGCTGGACATAGGCCTCTCCTTAGAAAGGAGGTTTTGGCCTACTATACCACGCTGGTCAGACGGGTTGGTAAAGGGTTTGTTTCAAGTTTTCCTTCTCTTGGCAGTGATGTTAGCTGCTTATTAACCGACTTCAAAAAAAGGAGGAGGTTATCAATTCGTCGGAATTATTTATGTTCAGCGATAATTTCGACGTTTATGAACCGATTTCAAAAATTCTTTTTGCATTGGAATGGGCGTAGCTTACAGGTGGTCCCATCGTCACCATATCGGGATCTGATGATGGGATCCCAAGGAAATCGAGGGAACTCCTCAAATATCATAGGCACAATGTCGCGATTTGGGTACTCGGAATAGTTTTTCATTGAAGTCGGTTCCTTTTTGTTAAAATTATTTTGTTCCTTTAGTTGCCTCTTACGACACCCATGGAATGAATAGGGGTGGTGTCACTTTGTATTCTTAATCCGTCACCACACGGATAGTAAAATAATTTAGTTTAATCTGTAGACATGTAAATATCCTTACTAATATGATAAATGCGAAAATAACTCTGTCGGTTTGTTCGTCTGTGGCGCTTTCAGGCTAAAACTACTGAACCAATTTAAATGAAATTTGGTTCACAGATAGCCTAGAGCCTAATAAAGGACATAGGCTTTTTACCACGATAACCCTAAAAGCGCTAAAGTTAGTTTGAATATAATTATTTATTGGTTACCCATTAGGTTTCGAATTAAGAGTGAGAGTAAGTGAGATATATAAATTCCTAATAGCAGCCCGGAGTTTGGAAGTTTGACGGTGATTCACGCCCGTGCCTCGGAGAGCACGTATAGCCGTCGGTCCCGGTTGTCATCAACATCTATGGCAATCGTTTTTGGGAAGTAAGTGCCCTTAAATATACTGTCATCTAGTTCAACCTTCGAATTTTAGTTCTCCCTTAGGGTTGCGGAGGTCCGATGCCAGTCGCTCCGTGAAAAAACGGAAATTCAGGTAAATCCGGTTGAACTAGTAGCCGACCCGAAATAAACTTGGGAATAAGGCTAGGGAGAAGAAGTAAGTGAGATATACGGATTGGTGTCACCACCCATCTTTACTCCGTAACTGTTATAAAAATCAACTACTGGAGCAAACCTAGAACTAATTTTCCAAAAAGTGATCAACCATCACATTTTTCCTTTATATCATATTTTTTTTAGTGTGTTTGGCTTTTTAATGTATTCTAATTATTATTTATAATAATTCCAGATAAAACTGAAGGCCACATCGAATTAAGAATACCTCATAAAGAATGGAATATAACATTCATAGTTAAGGATAGAAAAAGTAAAAAGAAAAGAAAAGAATTGCAATTACTATTTCGATATATACGGTTTCCTTTATTAGGTAGGTAAACTTATATTTACACGAATAAATTCAAGAAAATGTGGTGCCGAATTAAGAATAATAATAAGGATTAATGGATATGTCACCACACCTATTCATCCCGAAGTTATTAGATCCAACTATCACTTCCTTAGCTCTTACAAAAACGCCCAAACTGAAGATTTATATTAGATGGAACCGTGTCCTGGGCGTACCGTATACGTGACTTGGAGGGCGAACACATTTCTAATATCAACAACCCATAACGTCCCATGACTCAGGTCTTCTCCCAGGAGAGGGTTAAGGCCATACGTCCACACGCTGGGCGAGTGCGGGTTGGGGACTGCACACGATTACTTACTACGTATTATATCAACTAATAATGTAATTTGGGATAATAAAATAATCTTTACTGATAATGAAAATTGCGAAAGTAGCTGTCTGTATGTTACGCTTCTTTCACGCCTTATTAGAATGAACGCTTAGATGAAGTTTACTTACAATAAACTTCTTTCGTTGTGAATTTTGAGAGTACAGCATATTGATATAGAAAATAATCGATTCAGATAAAAAAAATGACGAATCTATGATTGAAATTTCGATTCTAAACTAATTTCAGTTGGGCTTCTTCACTTAAATACCTACCAACCTCATACCTATAGCAATAATTTTAAACAGAGTAACTTATGGGTTTTCGCCGGTTCTTTTCTATAGGAAACATTCTAAAACCGCTCCACTACTGAACCGAATTCACTTTCTTTTTACCGCAATAACTGACATACACGCGGACTGAGCCACAGGCGAAAGCTAGTCTTTCATACGTCATCATCATCATCAACAGCCTTTAACAGTCCACTGCTGGACATAGGCCTCTTCTTTGAAAGGAGGTTTTGGCGTACTATACCACGCTGGCCAGACGGGTTGGTAAAGGGTTTGTTTCAAGTTTTCCTACTCATTGCATTGAGGACCGAGAAGGAGTCTTGAGACGTCGGGCCATGTCGTGCGGTGTTCCACAGGGGTCTGTCCTCGGACCACTCCTGTGGAACATGGGATACGACTGGGTCCTGCGAGGGCGTCTCCCCCCCGGGGTTGGTGTAATTTGCTACGCCGACGACACTTTGGTGACAGCCCGGGGGGCGACCTTCGAAGAGGCGGCACGCCTGGCCACCACAGGAGTCTCCCTAGTGGTCGGGCGCATTGAGGCGCTGGGTTTGCGGGTGGCCCTAGAAAAGACGGAAGCCCTACTTTTCCATGGGCCCCGTCGTGGTCCACCCGCCGGCGCCTCCATCGAGGTCAACTCGGTCCTCGTACCGGTCCGGGCCCACTTAAAGTATCTGGGTCTGGTCCTAGACGGTAGGTGGCTCTTCGACGAGCACTTCCAACAGCTTGCTCCGAAGCTGATCGGCACTGCCTCCTTCCTTGGGCGTCTTTTGCCCAATCTGGGAGGAGCCAGTGTCGCCACGAGGCAGCTGTACACGGGGGTTGTCCGGTCTATGGCACTCTATGGTGCACCGGTGTGGGCGGCGGCTCTGACCGAGCAGAATAGGGCGCGCCTCAGGCGGCCGCAGAGAACTCTGGCGGTCAGAGCCATACGGGGTTACCGCACCGTATCGACGGAGGCGGCGTGCGCCCTGGCCGGAACACCCCCGTGGGATTTGGAGGCGGAAGTGCTCGCCGACGTTTATCGGCGAGTGGCTAACTACCGGGCGGAGAGTGGTGGAGTTGGACCTCCGCCCGAGGACGTGCGCGAGTGGCGCGAAGCCGCTCACCGAGCCACGATGGATCGCTGGTCGGTCCGGCTGGAGACTCCACGTGCTGGCTTCGCCACCGTAGAGGCGCTTCAGCCGGTCATCGGCGAATGGGCAGTGCGGCAGCACGGGACCCTTACCTTCCGACTGACGCAGGTTCTTTCCGGGCATGGTTGCTTCGGAAAGTACCTGCACTCGGTCGCCAGGAGGGAATTGAGTCCCGCCTGCCACCACTGCGACTGCAGTGAGGATTCGGCTCATCACACGCTGGCCGTCTGCCCCGCATGGGAGACGCAGCGCCGGGTCCTCACTGCAGTCATCGGAGGGGATCTCTCGCTGCCGGCCGTCGTTCGTTCCATGGTCGGCAGCGAGAGCTCATTTACCGCGGTCGCAACCTTCTGCGAGGACGTAATCACGCAGAAGGAGGCGGCGGAGAAGGCCCGGGAGGACGACATCCAATCGGACCAGATTCGCCGCCGGCGACTCGGGCGGCGGAGGCGCGAACATCTGCGCCTCATGCCGCCTTGAGTGTGGCCGCGGGTGGACGGGACGGGTTTTCCCTCCACCCGCATTATGTGGCCAGCCGCGAGGGGGCGGCGTCGGTGTGTGCCGGACGCCGCCTAAGAGAGGGTCGTCAAACAGAGACGGTGCCCGCATCAGGAACGGGCAGGCGCTGGAGAAGTTCAGAAGGAGATCCCACCCTGGACTTCTCCTACTCCTAAACGGAGAAGCGCGGAGAGGGCACACTGTGTGTTTTTTAGTCGGTTCAAGTCCGACACACCACCCCGCCGTAACCCCCGGTGGGGTGACGGTCCATGATGATTTTTCACACACTAAAAAAAAAAAAAAAAAAAAAGGGTTTGTTTCAAGTTTTCCTTCTCTTGGCAGTGATGTTAGCTGCATATTTTGTTCCTTTGTTCTGACGACACCCATGGAATGAATAGGGGTGGTGACACTTTGTATTCTTAATCCGTCACCACACGGACTTTCATACGTAATCATATATAATAGGCTGTTAACTGTTTGCAACGATTGGATTGCGCCGTGGTGTGTTTAAACAGCGTGTCAAGGTTACGTAATCGATTTAAATTAAATATTTGTATGTAAACATAGAAATTATGTTGGATTTGATTGGTAAACATTAATTAATATGTTTTTTTATTTTTTTATAGATGTACCGCAACTTATCGTAAACCTACCAAGGGAGAAAGTATTAATAGAATATTACAATTACGAGGGACAACAGGTCATATACTATGAGTTTAATGATGGAGACTACTTGAACCTGAATTGTTACACGGCATCCCGCGTCGCATCTCAATACTTTGTAACTTTTATAAGTCCAGGTATACAAAACTTCTTAATTAAAACTTAGTTATACTACTCCGTACAATATTATTAATGTATTGACGTCTCATTGATTAATACATACAATAATTTTAGTTTTGATGTAGTTAGGTAAGGCTTAGGTCTGTCCGGTCCAGAAGGAGAAAACAGTTTCCTCCTAAAATTCAGGCGCTCAGAGAATTTCACCGTGTGGTTATTTCGACACACCGCGCCACCGCATAAAAAACGGGCGGGGTGACGGCCCGAGGGGGTTTCCAAAAAAAGCCCTAGGTCTGTCCCGGTGACTACTAAAGATTGTTGATGATACATAAAAATATAAGATTTAAAACAATAGTACAACCAGTCAAGTAAAAATCTGCTTAATGCAAATAACCTTGTTAATTACTACTAGTCGAATGGCGACATGGGTTGGAACAACACTGTATGTGATCTGCGAATGGTTGTTCTAAATCTAATTGTTCTTTGTATCAGTTTCATGTATGTTTGTGAAATCCTCCAGGATACAGAATTTTTTCCTACCTATTTTTCAGCTTGGTCCTGATTCATCATCACCCAACACCGCAAAAATAACAAACGATTATATTTTTCAGTGTCAAAGCAAACTTCACCATATAGTATTCAGAGCGAAATCCCGTTGAGTTCAAGTTTAGACAATAAATCTCTTCGATGTTTGTTAACTAATGGGGCAGAGGATACCAGTTCCCATAAAAAAGAAAAATGGGGACAAGCCATTATAATATTGCACCAAAAAAGTAAGTGTCAATTTATTTTTCTTTTATTAATTAAATATAGTTATACAAGTAATAGAAACAACAACCAACAACAACAACATAATGACCTACAGCTGGACTTGGGTCTCCTCTCAGGAGATCGTTAAGGTCATACGTCCCCATGTTGGCTGAATGCGGTTTGGGAACTTTCAAGACAACAATGCGGCAATTAGATTTTTTAAACCGGCTGAAGGCTTCACACTTAGCTTCACGACTGTTACTTAACGTCGGAGGTCACGTTAAGCAGTTGGCCCCGGAATCTTCTGTCGTCAAATCACTGAGATGCTCATGGTATCATGCCACTCACGGTCACCCATCCAGGTACTAACCGCGCCGTCGTTGCTTACCTTCGATGATTGTTTCTAATCACCAAGGGCATGGCTATGCGACCAAGAAAATAATAAATGTAGTTTAAAAACACGCTTACAAACAAACATACAGGTGAAACTAGTAACAGCCCTTTAAAAACAACCGGAATAAGACTCTCCCACATATCGTTATTATTTGTCAACAATAATAAATGTATAATTGCAATATCTGTTTTTAGTATATTCATAGCTTTTGCACTCAGCTCGCGGGTTTGGCCCTTATTGCCGTCAAAAGTAACCCATATTCTTCGAACAGGTTTAGCCGAGTTTTACATATAGGCAGACTGAGTGACTTTTTACTTTATAATATTAGTATAGATTTTAAAGTTATAAACTTATAACGTTAAGATTAATTTTAATATATATATTTATCTTTTATTTTTACATATGGCTATTTTCGAAACAGCCAGCGTCTAATAAGACTTTCACACTTAATTAATTATTTTCTCAATTATTCTCCCATAGAAAGAACTACACCAAGTGAAACCAACGTGATAATCTTCTATTGTCTAGGCGGTATTGGTGTAATAATCTTTATTATTGTTTTATTATACTGCTGTTGGAGAAAAAGAAGGCAAAAAGACTCTAAAAACGTAAGTTATGTGCCTATTTATACATAGAAGAGTTAGAAGGCAAGTTTTCTAAATATCGAGAACCATTTTTAGCCATTTTGTTAGATTAAATGTAGTATCATCAACAGCTTTTAAAAGTCCACTGCTGGACATAGGCCTCTCCTTAGAAAGAAGGTATTGGCCTACTATACCACGCTGACCAGACGGGTTGGTATAGGGTCGGTTTCAAGTTTTCCTTCTCTTTGCATTGATGTTGTCTTGCGTAGTTTATCCCTTAGTCGCCTTTTAAGACACCCGCGGGTTGACACTCTGTATTCTTAATCTGTCACCAAAGGGTCAAATACAGACAGAATGTAGTAGTGCCAAGGTGATTTCAGTACGAATGGGCCGACTCGAACGGGGCAGTACTACCCTCACACAGAAAACCAACCTGAAAACGACAGGTATTCGTGTCGTCGTATTTCGTTAGTAAGTGTGAGATCAGAGGCTCAATGATGCAGAAGCAACTCACTAGGCCGCCACAGGTTTTTCATCTCGTTGCAGTGATGTTGTTCTGCGTAGTTTGTTCCTTAAATTAATAAATATTTCGGACACCTGACACACGATGCCATTTAGTCTCAAATTAAGTAGAGAGAGTTAATTATTATTAATTGGGTGTTTTATTTTAGTACTGGACAACTGATTATTAATACATAAGATACTGTTTTTTAATACACAAATATTTGCAGATCGTACAATTATTTAATCCGAGCCGGTAATCGAGTCTGAGCACTCAAGCACAGCAAGAGCATGCTGTGCCACTGCGCCACCAAAGCAGTTAGTCCCTAGTCGCCTATTACGATATATTTGAGATGAAAGGAAGTGGTGGCATTCATATGGATAACGATACCCTTGTTCATAAAACCAAACCAAAACCCTTTTTAAATTGTCTTGTTATTTTTACAGATGTCACTTGATAGCACCGCTATTGAACTAAAGTCATCAAGACCGAGTACTCTAAGTGTATCAGAAAATGATTATCACACATACGAATACATTTCCGAAGCAAGAAGAATATCAGACCGTGAAAAACCACGATATATTAATACCCCCCAGAGGGTTGGAAATCATAGAAAGAGCGAAACTGGACCCTATGTGAACGTCTCCTAAGAGTCGTCCAGTAATCACCGAATTTGTGCGTGGTGATGGAACAAAATAAACAGTGTGTCACCACCCTTTTTTATTATGTGGGTGTCGTAAGGGGTGACTAGAAAGCAAGCTATGCTGGATAACACCATTGTAAGGAAAACTTGGCACCAACCTTATACCACGTCGTCTGGTCAGCATAGGATAGTATAGTAAAAGCTCCTTTTCAAAGAAAGGCAAATGTCCCGCAGTGGAGTTATAAAGGCTGTTGGAGAAGAAGAAAGAAAAGTAGTTTAGTGAATGACATATTTCTGAAATATGTGGAGAAATCGAACCGAACGAAAAGTCGATAAGTAATGACGATGAGTTATACTCGTCGTTATTATTATTAGTCGACTTTTACGACACCAACGATGTATGTGAAATATTAAAAGTATGAATGTTATTCTTAAAATTAAATCGAATTTAATATTCAATATTGTAAGGTGAGAAATTGTCTGCCTTGTTGGTCTAGTGGTTAGCGTACACGGCTGCTGATCAAGAGGTCTCGGGTTCGATTCCTGGGTCGGACCAAATATTTGTGTGATCCACAAGTTAGTCAGTTAGTTAGTTTTTCTGGGCGGTTTCCGCACTTAGTCCTAGATAATGGACCATTGTGCGTGAAACAAATATTTGTGTGATCCACAAATATTTGTTTCGGAGTCTGGGTATTTTCTATGTATAATAGGTATGTATTTACAAAAAAAGAAGTATGTTTATGTATGTATATGTAAAAAAACTAAATGACTGACTAAATGACATTGTGTGTAAGATGTCCGAAATATTTATTTACTAGCTGACCCAGCGAACTTCGTACCGCCTTAGAATATTAATTCATAATAAAGTATTGTGTTTAGATATTAACTGATAATGACAAATCGACAGCAGCTCCAACTAACACTGTACCGCCAGAATTGCTTTGTTCCTGCATTTTAAATCTGTAATATCTTCAAAAGTATTTAAATTACATACTATAAAGGGCCATATTAATCTATATGAAATACACAATGTATTTAAGGTATTTGATTGGATAAGGATTAATACTGTGTTGCCTATAATCGCTTCGTAAATAAACCATTATTTCTCGTAAAAAGAAAAAAATAGTTATTGTGAGTTATCCCTAAGAGATAGACATATACCATCGCGGACTTTTTTGTAGACCTTTTTAAGATGTACAATACTGTAGTACATTATTTTGATCTATCTCGTAGCGTACAGCCAGCGTTTGCAATATAAGCGTAAAAAACATTACATTAGAAACCTCTAAAATTATTATCTACTATATTATGCATGTATTATACATAAAAACCTTCCTCTTGAATCACTCTACCTATTAAAGAAAATTTCATAAAAATCCGTTGCGTAGTTTTAAAGATTTAAGCATACAAAGGGACAGAGAAAGCGACTTTGTTTTATACTATGTAGTGATTTAAATATTTTAGTACGACAACACGCAGGCTGTCATTTTTATGTTAGTTTTTTAAGGCTTATTGTGTTCGTCATAATATGCAAAAACGGTGTCAACAAATATTATTGTGAGGACAAGACTGCTTTTTAATTGTCTTGTTATTGTCAAAAGTTTATATATCAGCTTGTGTTGGGTTTTGTATGAGTAATCGTTATCTATCTGATATTTGGCTTCCTAATACCTATCGCCAATGACCTTCACATGTTTATAAACATGTGTTAGTCAATTTTTTATTTATTAAAAAATCTAAACGTTTACGAGGAACGCTATTAATAAATCGTTTTTAAAAATCAAATAAAATCAATGTCATTAGTTATAATAATATAGAGTTTGCTGGCGCGTTTCAGATGTGACGCGGCCGCGGCATCTATTTATTTTGTTTCAACATTTTATTTGTGTTTTTGTTAATCTGTGTACAGGATATATATGACAACAAGACATTAAACGAAACCGAGGATCATTTACTTTGGAATTATTTAAATTCATGAAAAAATTAACTGAAATAATAAAATTCTCAGACAATCTAAATATCTTAAAAAAAATAAAACCAATAAGGCACTATTTCTAACTTGAGTTCACTATCCGGCTCGAAGTAGCCATGTGTAAGATGTAGTTTAAATAAACGTATTATTATATCCACTCTGTATATAAATTCTAGTGTCAGAATGAAGTTGCCTAACTCCTCCGAAACGGCTTTATAGATTCTTATGAAATTTTATGAGTTTATTCAATAGGTTTGAAACTGCTTCGTTGGTCTAGTGGTTAGTGTATGCGACTGCTAATCAAGAGGTCTTGGGTTCAAATCCCGCGTCGGGCCAAAGTGTTTTTGGGTTTTTCTTAGGAAATTCCTAATAGCAGCCCGGATTTTGGAAGTTTGGCGGTGACTCACGCCTGCGCCTCGGAGAGCACATAAAGCCGTCGGTCCCGGTTGTCATGAACATCTATTTCAATCGTTATTGGGAAGTCAATGCCCTCAAATATACTAACAACTAGTTCAATCTTCGAATTTCAGTTCTCCCTTAGGGTTGCGGAGGTCCGATGCCAGTCGCTCCATGGAAAAACTGAAATTCAGGTAAAACCGGTTGAACTAGTAGCCGACCCCAAATAAGCTTGGGAATAGAGGCTCGGAAGATGATTCAATAGGTTTGAAAATAGTACGTACATAAACTATTTTATATATCCCTAATAAAAATTAGTCATCAGCTAGTATTTTTAAGTTAACAAGTTAAGTTAAGGAAACAGTTTCTTGTAAGGAATGAGCTTAATTGTGTGTAAATGAGACGCTCGAGGACTTTGGAGAAAAAAGGAAGGATAGATATGGGACGGTAATCTGAGATGGTAGTCGGATTACCTTTTTTGGGGAGGGGAATAATTTTGGCCATTTTCCATGTAGAAGGAAAAGCGTTGATGGAAATGGAGTAATTGAAAATATGACAAATTATGGGTAGGATTACGTCGAGGATGGGAAGAACCATGTTACGGCTGACACTGTCACTTCCTACGGCATTAGAGGTTATTGACACTATGCTCTTCCTTACATCACATGCAGCAAATTGACTAAAAACGAACGGAGAACAGTTAGGAGTCGGCAAAGAAGAAAGGTAATTTAGCGTAGCAGTTTTGGCAGCTCCTCCGTAACTGGAGGACGCAGAAAAATGTGCGTTCAGGGAATCAATATCAACATCTTTTGAAGCATTATTAGAACGTGACATTTCCAGACTTTAGCTGGGTCACCATCTTCAACAGATTTGTGGATATGTCGGCGCTGTGCATTCCTACACATCTTGTTGCAGTGATTTCTGAGGGACACAAATTTAGCCCAGTTTGTAGCTGTCGGGTGTTCTTTATACGTAGTATGGGCCCTCGCTTTCTTTTTCTGTATCGCCTATATTTCCTCAGTAAGCCAGGGTGCAGGGAGATGTTTCACCTTTAATTGTTGTATCGGCGCATGTCTGTCGTATAAGCAAATCAAGTTACTGGTGAAGAAGTTAACCTTATCGTCGACACATTGCGAGTTGAACAGAGGACTCCAGTCTATATTTTCAGCATCTCTGCGAAGGTTTTCGACGTTCAAATTACGGAACATTTTTGCAACTTTACAGGAGAGCCATTTAAAGTTTAAAATTTTGGAAAAAAAATCATAACAAAAAAACTTCTTCGGATATTTGAATGGGGTAAACTTTATTGAAATTCAATTAAAAACACAGTGTTGTTGATGCTAATATCAAATAAAAAGGACCTTTAATTATAAAGATAAATGTCGCTTAATACAAATGGCCTTAAGGCCTTATTTTTCAGTGCATGGAAAAAAGATTTAAGTCACTTCATAATTACAATTGGCTACAGGAATAAAAAATTAAGCGACACCACAGTATATTTTCAGAGTAAGGCAAAAAGTATGAAGTGACGTAGGCCAAACTTAATTGTAGCAAGCTATTTATCTCAACCACCAATTTACATTATAATGAACGGCAGGATAATTAACTTATGTGACATATGATTTTGAAAATGAAACGTTTGATGTCACATTTTTTTACGTCTTAAACTATCAATGGCTCTTAAAATAACCTGGATATATCGCAATCACCGAAAATCTCAGTCACTTATCTATACTAATATTATAAAAAGGTAAAATTTGTGCATTGTGAGTTCGGATGTTTGTGACCTTGTAGAGGGTAATCTGAAAGTACTGGACCGATTTTAAATATTGTTTTACTTTTAAAAAGCTACGTTAACATAATACATAAAGAAATAAACAACACATCAGTAAATGTATTTATTTCGAAGAATAATTAAAAACAATCGCAATAAATTTTATTTATTTACTTTGAGTGACATCAAGAGTATTCACGAGGATCTTTAAACAAACTTGTCGCCGACCTTCTCCATCATTTATAAAAGAACCTCCTCTTTTTTTTAAAATCGGTCAATAAGGGAATGTGGTATTCCTGTAATTAAACTCTTTGGATCTCTTCCTATTTATGGATTGCTTAGAAGACGTACGAGTAGATATATTATTAACCACTGCGTTTCCTTTCCATAGATAATTCCCGAAAATGTTTACATATGGCACACCTTTTTTCTGAGGTTATTTCTTGTCACTTGTAGGGACAGTTTTTTTTGGAAGCAAGGGTTGGGTTTCATTTTTCTTTTTTTCACAATTGAATTATCTGCCTTAACATACTGACAGCCCTTTGATGTAGCATCCTTTCGTACATTTTTCTTATTTGTTCTTTTCTTTTTTAATCCTGCATCTCCTACTTTTCCATCTTTTGTGCTTGTTTTGTTTTTATTCGTTGATACTTGATCATCTTGATCTCTTGAAGACTCGTTTGTTTATTTCTACTTTATCATCTTCTAAAGATTTTCTCAATATGTCCATATTTTTATCAGGTATGATATCGTTAAAAGTTGGTTGAAGACTGTCGTTACTAATGGTTCTTTCTATTTCTGTGACTTCAGGTTTGTCTATTTCTTCTTGATACTAAATGAAAATTTAAATATTATTGACATTAATATAAAATCTATTGTAAATGCGAAACTTTATGTGGGTAGAAGGATAGATTGACGTTTGTCACTTTTTTATGTAAAAACTTATGATAACATTTTGATAAAACTTTACAGTAATATAGCTGATAAATCAAAATAATATGTAGAATACTTTTTATTACGTTACAAACGAAGTAAAAAAAGAAATTTCACCTCTCTTTCCACTTCAATCATTGCTTCGTTAAGTAAATAAGTACATCACGGTCTTTCGAATCATCAGATATATTTACATCTGTAATTTTTGTCTGAAATAGGTAAAATATAATACTTAATAATTATATTATTTTACAAAATAAATGGCTACCATTACAAGCCTTACAAATGTAAAAAATACACACCTCATCAGCAGTTTTGGCAAAATTTAAATTTCATAATTTAAATAAATTTGTCATCAAACAAGGTTTCTGTTTGTTGATCTACATTCGAATTAATAATATTAAAATCGTTGACTTGTTCACGATAGGCGGTACTTTCTAATATTGTTACTGTAGATTTGGTCGTTCGATGCTCTGGAGTTCGACTTGTGGTTCGACTGATCACAATCGGCAGTCCGGTTGAATGATCACAATTTTTAACTCTCGGGGAATGAAACAAATATGGTATCATGTGACATGAATGAGATGTTTCATATTATAATATAATGATTGAAAGACCAACTCGTATTTTTGTTAAGAATGAAAAAATGTTTCAAATTTCATCACTTCATTTTATACTCTGTATTAAGCGACATACATTTAAAAATAATAGGACCAAAATGTTTTAACGACTAAACAAAATATCTGATACAAAACGTCTATTTGCCTTATGTAGCACCCTTCGTGGAAAATAGATGCAGCTGAAAGAGCTTAAGCGACACTCCATGTTGTATTTAGGTGACAGACAAATGGTTTAAGCGACATTACACCGTGTAATTGGTGGAAGTCAAAATGATTGAAATTACGTCTTAATAAAAATTAGAAACAGGAAAAACGCTTTAAATCATATTGAATGATTTATCTGAGAAAGGGTAAATGGTTTATGTCTCGGTTCTTATTTCACTGCATAGTTCAATTACATGATTTAAAAAAAAATGCAAAATCCATGTCGGATAATACACTGCCACTTTGGAAACCACCGAAAAATAGTATTGTTTCAAACGCCAAAAAAGTGCTTAGATTTTAATGAATACGGTATCATTCGAGGGAAAAAAATTCGCTGATTCCGAATATGTATATAACTCAATATCGCCCAAGATGTCGCTTAAACCAAATAGCCTTTCACCCCTCGATATATACGAATATAGACTTGATACCTATCACGAGTAATGTTATCAGAGGGCACCTAAAGTTAAATGTAGATTATAACAAGTAGATTATATTCATTGTTTGTCGCATACTAATAGACTTGTATTTAGTTGAAGACAAAAAATTGACAAATATTGAAGTGTAGTGAAGAGGAATTATGTGAAAGTTTTAGATGAATTTATTTGAAAAATTATTAAATATCAAAGTTTATTAAAGCAAAATGTTTCGGTTTTTTGTTTTAGTTGTGTTATTGTTATATGAAAATGTTAAAGCTACTGGTAAGTGGTTCAATTTTTATTACGAAGGAGAAGTAAATATCTTGCCAAGTTGCAAATATGTATATTTCTTTCTAAACTCTAAAAAATAAGCTAGTGCTGTCAGTGATGATGCTAGTGAGATAGTGGTGTCATATTTAAAAACCTGCAATAATTTTAAATTGTTTATTGATATTGCGTATGGTGACGGATTTATTTTCCGTGTGGTGACGGATTAAGAATACAAAGTGTCACCACCCCTATTCATTCCATGGGTGTCGTAAGAGGCGACTAAAGGAACAAAATAAGCACCTAACATCACTGCCAAGAGAAGGAAAACTTGAAACAAACCCTTTACCAACCCGTCTGGCCAGCGACCACGCTGGCCAGACGGGTTGGTAAAGGGTTAGGTAAAGGAGGTTTTGGCCTACTATACCATATAGTAGGCCAAAACCTCCTTTCAAAGGAGAGATACATGTCCAGCAGTGGACTGTTAAAGGCTGTTGATGATGATGATTGCGTATGATACAATAAACAGCATGATGCAAAAAAATATACTAAAATATCCTCTTGAACATATTTATGGAAATAAACTACTCGTATGGTGTCTAACTTTGTCTTTATAATTTAGAGTCGGCTACTAGTTCAAACGATTTTAACCAGAATATAAGTTTTTCTATGGAGCAACTGCAAGGTTGGACTAGTTGTTAGTATATTTTCCCCGTGGGATTTGGAGGCGGAAGTAGTCTATTGGTGGATCACAAATTTTAGGAAGGATAGTGGCTTACGTCCTCTGTCCGAAGAGGTACGCGAGTGTACAGTACACGGTCCATGATGGCTCATCAACGTCTCGACTGGTGTTACCGTGGAGCCTCTCCAGACGGTCATCCTTGATCTTACATCAAGACCTCATGCCTGCTTACTGACGCAGTTCCTTTCCGGGAACGTTGCTACAAAAAAATCCTGCACTCGGTCACTAGGAGGGAATGAGTACCGGTCGTCTCCACTCCGACTGCAGTTAGGATTCGGCTCAGCATACGTTCACGGTTTACCCTGCCTGTGCCTGTTTAGCGATAGTTGTTTTACCCCGGTCGGACCCTTCCGTGAAAAAATCATTTTACAGAAGGAGGTAGCAGAAAACACGCGAATGGACCGGTCAAGCTTTTCCCTCAATCTGCTTCAGCATCCAGCCGTGAGGACACGATGTCCACGTAGGCCATACATCACCTAAATGGGGAGTCTACCCAAATCCCTCCCATCTTAGGCGTATATTGGTACACCGTGTGTCATACCAACCCATCGCAATTCCGTTGGGGTTTGCACACATTTAAAAAAAAAAAGTATCTATGAGGGCACTTACTTACCATTACAAAGAAAGAATACATATTACCAATAATAATTAAAAATTATGTTCAATACATACGGGACCAACGGGTTAACGTGCTCTCTCGGGCTCGAGACCCTGCTAAATTATGGAACATTTTTTGGCTCGACCCGGGAATGAACCCCGAGACCTCTTAATTGACAGTAACATACGCTACATGTAGGACCAAAAAGGCAGTGAAGTATTCATATCTGTCCATATCATATTTGCTAGTTTATTTATATAAATATAGCTAAAAACATAATTATTGCCCAATACCAACGCACCAAGGGGGTGTCATAAGTAAGTGACAAATTCGACGCGACGCGACATGCTCTCCGTGCAGCTAATGTGGCAGTCGGAGACGAGATGCGACGAGGTACTATTTTGTAAGGGACCAGATACGATATCATGGTTTATGGTGTAGGAGCGACGATCACGACACGACATGACGCTACTAACGAGACGAACGCTATCAATAATGAGAACTAATCAAAACTACGTAGGACACTTATCGCGTATCATCGTGTCGTACTGATCCGTGTCGAGTAGACACTTATCAAACGTAACATCACATCACATTGCTACTTCTAAAATAATAGCCTGTCTGATCTTTTATTCTTAAATGGAGGTATTTTATGTACTAGCAATTAAGATAACTCTGGCTGGTATTAATGAGAATGAAACAGCACAGTTTAATAAAAGTGCCTCTTTTACATTTTGTTTTACTTTTTAAATGTTTGAATAAAAAGGTCATATTTAGTTGATTAAATATGACTATAATTTACATCATTTTAACTACATGTACACTCAACCTAATTTCATAGAAACGGTATTAATTTTCATAGGTAAATTTCTTAAAAAACATATTCTACAGTTACAAGTGTATTACCATCCTTTCCGTACGCTAAACCAGTATATACGACCAGCCCGGTATTTATATACTTAATACCTTATTTTAATTATTTATTTAAGTTATTACTTTGGGTTTTGTTGTTCAGAAAAAGTTCCGGCAATATTAGTAAATCAAATGGTCCTTCGAGCACAATGGCAAGGCGACCAAGGATTCATAAACTATCATTATGGAGACGGTGATCTGGTGGACGTATCCTGCGTAAGCTTGAATGTAGAGAGCAATTGTTTAGTCCAATTACAGTACGCCTATAAGGGAAAAATGTTAGGTTAGTAGGCAACTTTGTAACAACTAACCTGATCAATCAATTCTGAAAAAAGTCCGATCTAACAATACGAAATGTATATATTATTATTATTTTTCCACATAGTCTCTTCGAACTCTACACACTTCTCCCAGCAATGCACAATGCAAATGCAAAAATGTTATCTTTACATGGAGGTCGAGAACTTTTATTATACAAACCATTTATTGTACTAAAAAGTTTATTTTGATATTGATTATAAATAAATATAATGTGTAAACAATAGACTTTTTGTTATATTCGAGTGTCAGTTTCATTCCAATATCTCGATTTAATTACATAACAGACTATTAAATTTCACTTTTACTAGACTAGCAGATTACCATTTATTATTCAATATTCGATGATAATACTTGTCGAATAGAAAAATCAAAGAAATTCAAGCAGATGTATCAAATATACAATCAATTTCATGTAGAAGAAAATCAGAAAAAAAAACAATTTGAATACTATGTGCCATCATATGAAACAGCGTTCAGTTTATAATTTTGTCCTGTTATGTTTGTCCGTGTGGTGACGGATTAAGAATACAGAGAGTCACCACCCCTATTCATCCCGCGGGTGTCGTACAAGGCGACTAAAGGATGAACTACGCAAGACCCTATACCAACCCGTCTGGCCAGCGTGGTATAGTAGGCCAAAACCTCCTTTCTAAGAAGAGGCCTATGTCCAGCAGTGGACTGTTAAAGGCTGTTGATGAAGATGTTACATATGTCTATAATGATTATTTATGTTGGCCATTAAATAAAGCAATAAAGCACTTATTTGAAACTAGAATGGCTTTAATTATTTAAATGCGACACGAAATGTTTCGAAATAATATGATGTCCGGAGAATACATATTTTACTGTTTTTATTTGAACGTCTTTATCATCCAAAATCATCATTTTAATCTACTTCTAAACAAATTCCTGCCCTTAGAAAGAAGATAGAGAGTACAGCTCTTTAACATTGTTATTTTCTTACAGATACATTTAAATCCGCGGATCTAAATTCGTACCTGGGAGTTGGTTTTCGTGCAAAGTTGAACGCAATTCACAATTACAGTCGACTAGTCTGTTCATGTTCCCATTCTAAGCTCGAAACTATCACCACTTTTATTTTACGTAACACATTTAATGGTGAGTATTCTTGAAATGTCATCGTCATTCTTATTTGAATGGTGGAATGCCTACTGTTCAATACAAGTATTTTTGTCAGCCTAAATTACTTTTGAAAATCATTGTTATGAGATTCATTTATTAAATAAATTTAAATTTATCTTTAAAACATTAAAGAGCCAAAATCTTCTCAGTGTAGCAAGTACCATCTATTTCCATTTTGAGCCTTAACTCTCACCTTCTTTTTCCTACTTGCTGTATGGTGGTTCATCAAATTCAGATACCTACCTAAAAATATTTAGTACCGATACAGTTATAAGCACAACAGCTCTTAATATGGCAACATTGAGATTATATTCCTTTGGCAGTGGAAAAAAAGCACTAGTATATATTACTTAAATATAATTATTATGTTATTGGTATCATTAGTAGAGTAATGAAAATTACCAGAATTTGAACTTATTTAATTATTCATGGCCATTTTTAAATTTGTTTCATTTGTTAATTTAGGGAACTTTTATACTACAAAAGCGATTTTTTATAATACATTTTTCTATTTCAGATATCCTGAATATGACAATCAATGGTTTAACAGTGCGAGGCATATCTAAATACAGCCAACAGCTTAACATCCGAATACAAAACGATAAAGTTGTAGGTAACGAAGATATAAATGTACAGTTAAGTACGACTCTTGATGAAGTAGCCCTCAATTGGTATCCTCCTTCTAATAAAGGCTTAAGAATTACGGAAAGTAAGTTGTTCATACATTTGCTTTGATATGATTCACAACGATATAAATACTTATAGAAAAGCCTTAGACATAAGGCATAACAGCTTGATACGTACTCTGTAGGGCAAAATCTATGTGTTTTCATTTTACCATCCTCTATCTTTAAGAACGAGATTAAAACTTTAGTTTTCTATACAGCGAAGTGTATCACATATTCCGATGATACCAGCTTGTCATTCCTTATATACACATGTGAAAATAAAAAATAAAATGGTGCATTAGCTACGCATTTCAGTTTCTAGTAATTTCTTCTTATGAATTCCACATTTCACAAACAAGTGCGTGCTCTGTCACATATTTTTTTCTTTAAGCTAAAAGTAGAAAAGTTTAAAATATAATTAAGGAATCGAGTTTAAAAAATATTTTGTTGTTAGTGTCCCGACTTCTTATGCGGAAATGGGTTCGATTCTCCGGTTTATGTTCTGTTCCTACGTGCAGTTCCTAAAAGTATAAAAAATTAAATAGAAATATTTAAGCATATTTAGCAGTTTGGTTACCATAGCACAGGCCCTGCCAAATTTGGGAACAGTAAGCCTGTGTATGAGGTTATTATAAATCATCATATCATCAGCCTATTGCAGTCCACTACTAGAAATAGGCCTTTCCAATTGCATGCCATTTAGTTCGATCCTCGGCTTTTCGTATTCAGCTCCTACCAGCCGTCTTGCACAAATCATCACACCACCTGGCCTCTGGCCATCCTACACTATATTGCTAGTTTATTATTAATATTAAATTTCAGACAGCAACAGAAGAATTAATTTTACAATGCCTTCTGAGCCTTTGACATTGACAGTCGTTTTAAATAAAAACGAGTCAAAATTCTTAATGGGGAATTTGCAAATAAATTTCATAGAATTCCCGTTTACGTCATCGGGTACGTATTATATTAGAAATCGTTTTTTTTTCGTCATTTCCACGTTGTAAATTAAACTGACGTTATGAGAATAAATTTAAGTATAAGAAATTAATTGTATTGCAGAATATAAGTGGTTGGTCAGAAATTTACCAAAAGAAAATGGTTTGTTGGAGTTATATAACTTTCATGGACAGCAAAATATTTACTATGAGTATGAAGAAGACGATATTTTGAATCTTCAGTGTGTGACCAGCTCTACACTACAGGGTCGAATAACGATTTCAGGATTAGGTAATCTGAAATAATTACATACTTAAAAACTTAACATAATTAAATTAAATTTATTTAAAACTTTATTGAAATTAAACTTATTTTAAAACTTACTTATTTTCAAAACTTACTTACTTATTCTAAACCTGAGAAGAAAGATAATTCGTATTTAATCAACTTCTCCCTTGAGGTACTTCATTGCGTACTTGTACGGATACCATTTGGATTCAAATTACGAAATTCTATATTGATGTATTATACATATATTCTGAAAATTATTCTTGTCTTCTTAAATGTCAGCAGGCATTTTGAGTTTTGGTAGCTTTGGTCAGAATGAAAAAAATATACTTTTCTAGAAGTAGCTTAATATCTTTCTTAATTATCATAAAATCATACAATTATGTGTTGCCTAAAAGAATGTGATGCAACTAGTACATATTTAATTGCCAAAAATAATGCAAAGATTTGCTAAGAAACTACTTAGTGATAAAGAATAAGAAAAAAACTTACTTAAAAGTGTAAGATTGCAACTGCATTTCACTTTAGTTCCTTTTCAGATCATTTAACCGATTCTTCCTACGGGAATATTACAAAAAACATTATATTAAGTTCCAAGGAAAATAACGCAGTAGTTCGATGTAAATTGGAAAATTCTAATTCAGTCACTGGAAGAACGTATATATTTCTTCGTTATAAAAGTAAGATATTTTTCGCGATACATTTTGAAATATAAATTCAGATGTAGTTATAATATTTCTTTTTGTTTTACAGGTCCAGTCCTACAGGTACTAGTGAACCGTGTAAAACTAACCACTCATCGAGATTCAGATAATTATATCAACCGATCCACAATATATCATTACAAATCTGGAGATCTTGTTGATATGTCTTGTTTGAAGTTGGCAGACTCATGTACGATGAAATTAAACTACAGTCACACTGACAGATCAATTGGTACTGTGAACGATGTTACTCATTTCACTAAAACATCTCGTCAAATTTAATTATTACCAATTCGCATTATTAGTTGTTAGTGGATTTCTAGCGACCAAAATATAGATGGTGTTTTTTTCTGACTTTGGTTGATCTAGCGGTTAGCGTATGCGACTGCCGATCAAGAGGTCTCGGGCTCGAATCCCGGGTCGGGCCAAAAATGGCAATCGTTTTTGGGAAGTCCGATACCACTCCATGTAAAAACTGTTTTTTTTTTATTACACTTTCTGCATAACATTTGCATGAGGTTATTCAGGTAGTACCAGTTGAACTAGCCGACCCCAAATAATCTTGGGGGAAATAAAGGCTAGGACATGATTGGACTTTCTAATATTGTTTATCTTTACAGATACTTTCGAGTCAACTGATTTAATGTCGCCGGATACGATCGGATTCCGCACAAACCTATACAGTTCTGATGATAAAAGTCACATAATCTGTAAATGTATATGCCCGAAAAATACCACTACATTTAAAGTCACATTTGCTTTAGAAAATGAAATTGACGGTAAGTTTTTATATGATAATAGCTGACCCGGCGAACTTCATAAACAATAAAACACGATATTTAATATATTTATAAATATATGCTTGAGTTTGTAAATCACGCAGATTTCAGAGGTCAAACTTAAAAATGCCTATTCTTAAGGTACTTTGAAAAATGATTAAACTGTTAAACTAATCTTAATGTCTTAGAGCTAGATAAAGCCATAATACAGCTTCGGAACTCTTTATAATCCAAAAATGCAAAAAGACTGTAGAATGATATATTATAGTTTGAAGATCAATTACTAGGAAATATTATTAATATGTTTCAGACCCTGTACATAATGATATCAAACTGGTAATAAATAATCGTAACATCAGAGAAATGATACCAAAACTGGATTATACAACACGATCATCAATATTTGTGCCACTAACATACTATTCAGATTATGAAACTATCCACGTCGAAGCACGTACTCAAAGACATAATAGAAAATTGTACTGGTTTTTTAAAGGAGCCCAACAAGTATTTCAAAATCACTTTATAAACGACAGTAAGTATAAACTTTATTGAAACAATATAAATTAGTCTAGTCCTGAAAGCTATAGCTAATATTATGAGTACAATAATGGCCATACGGACTATGGTACTACACAGTAGCGAGAAGCTGGTGTTTGACCGTGATAAGATTCTTTTGAAAGTACCAAATTTCACATAAAACTGTCCATATTTACAACTGTTAAAGAACACTGAACATCAACGCATTTCATTCTGTGGGTATCGTTAGAGCCGACCAAGGGAGCAAACAAACGCAGATCATCAATGCAAAGAGAAGAAGAACTTGACACAAATAATAAACCGTCTTTTTATCGTGGTAATAGTAAGCCAAAACTCCCTTTCTAAGGAGCCTTTGTCCTTACAGCTAGAATGTCATGAGGGCCAATAAGAAGTTTCCACAAATATCGATGATGATGGTGATAAAACGGTGGAACTGAATAAATAGTCAATTTTCTATCAAATCTTTATTTTACTGACGAATAGGATAGCTAAGGTGCATCTTGCATAGGCTTCTGCCCTTCTAAGTATGGGTTGTCCCTTGATAGTTGCGAAAGAAGCTAAAGGGCACAGTGTGTATTCCAAAACAGGAATATAAAGAAACGTATTGTTTTAGAAAATAATTTTCAGATATGAGGGTAGTAGAGACTTCATAGCTTCTTTTCAAAGCCCATAGCCATTGCATGTTATCAACTTATTTTAATTTTAGGTTTTAAAAAACTATTGTACGAGTATATTTAAAGTTTCAAGAAAAACTCTTTTAGAATTAATTTAAACGTTATATTTGTGTTGTTCAAATTACCTCGTTCTGTAAGTTCATAATACTGTTACACTACATGCGTTAATAGGTAGTTCAAAGGTGTGTCAAAACCACCATGATTATTCCTGATCATATAGTCGTATTTCTCTGTAACCATTAACACATTTTCTTACTTGTTACAGAGAATTCCAGTATTTCAGTTGAATTAGATCTGAGAAAAATAGGTAATGATTGGTTCGATCTACATATTTATGAGTACGAAGGACAAATGCAACTAGTGATGCTAAAAATTTCTTTTTTAACATTATCTAGATATAGTATAACAACATTGGTCAGTAAGTATAATGAAATGTATTACTTTGGGTACTAAGGACTGTCTTTCAGTAGTAGTGAACGAAGGGTCTCATGATGAATCACCGACGAGTCTCGGTTATATATTTCAGAATCCTCATCATGAGTCAGTCCACTGCTAAACAATGGCCTCCATCATTACACGCAACTCTAATCTATTTTGAAATGTTGCATATTTATCTATATCTAAATATGTGTGTGTAGTTGCAACGTGAACTATGTCGAAAAAAACTTTAAGAGTGACTTTAAAGATTTTATAGGCATAGACTAAAGATTTTATGGGCATAGAGAAAGTATCTTTATCATAAATAACAGCGGCTATGTCGAAGTACTAGAATTGACTTCTTCGAACATACCTTAAAGAAAAACATTACGTAACAAATGTGCCATTTCAATCTTAGCAACATTTTGAGATTATCTTGGTTGCATTCGGGCGAATAACTAGATGCACCGCACAGGTACTTAGAGAGGTAGTAAGGCTTACATCTTGGTAGTTGTATTACAGATGTAATATTTTCTTTATGCCCTAACTGTAGAAAGCTCTTTAGATATTTATTAATCTAAGTAAAGACTAAAACTGGAGAAATTTCCTATAGTTTTAGGAGTCACATCGTTTAAATTTTCCTATTCATTCTGCATTTTTGTTTACTAAGGTAAAATTTTCCTTGTCATCTGATTAAATAACATGGGTAACTTGAGACTGGACTTTTAAATTAGTTCTAGAGAACTAACTAGTGTCAGATTTAATAAAAAAAAACTTGATTTATTAAGATTGATATGATTGTTTTCAAATAAGATCACTTATTGCCTGATGATGATTACATTGGAAACTCATGATTTTAAATCAGTTTCTGAAACATAATTATTCATATTTATTGCAAAAATAGTTTTCAAACTAATATCATTTCTTTTCATTGGAATCCAGGTTTCCTACAATGAAAAATATAATTCTGTTTTGGAGCCAAACTATGAATTTAAAATTTTATGTGATGGACAAAGTTTTAATGGTCTATTAAATTATTGTTTAATGGTGGAAGTGTTGATAGGGTCTGTTGGGATCAGGCAGTGGTATGGGGGATATGTGAGATGAAGCGATAATATGGAAACTTATGTATTGGCTTAACGTATTAAAATACTTTATTAGTTCCACCTAAATCTTTATCTGTATGTAATCAAATTTTGTGAACGTGCTTTTTTCTGTTTAAATATTATATGTACCTAATTTATTTTTCTCTTTCTTTTGTAGATAATAACGCAGATAACAGTTCTTCTTCTTCTTCTAACGTACTATTCTACATTGGGTGTATTGTACTCATAGTTGGTGTAATTATATTTGTCGCCATTTTGATTTTCTGCTGTATAAGATGGAAAAAAGCTAACGCTTTTAATGTATGTATTTTGATATGTGTAGATATAATTAAGTCTAGTTTTCTGTGTTCTGAATGTAGCAACAGTGTATGAAATGTTGGAAAGAAACAGATTATACCTATATTGAACTTTGATAGATAGAGATAGATAGAGATAGATTGAGATTTGAGAAGCTAAAATGTAGTGAGAAAAGTTTTAAGAATAAATTAAGAACGACCAAAGAAAAGATGATTGGACAGTTTGGAAAAATATATGTCTGGAAAGGTTAATAAGTAGTAACTGACGAGTGATAGAGAAGAATTGAAAAATAAAACTAAATGTTCTGATCGAAAATCAATTAAAAAAAAGGGTTAAATGAAAATGACTTTTATTCGCTGTTGTCGCTAGTGATGAATGCACATTCCTTATACAAAAATTGGAATAAGATAATTTTTTTACAGAATAATTTTGAATACATAGCATCTGATGAATTTGAGAGAATTGCTTTAAATTCGACCAATTCCAAGAACATTGCAAGTGCGCCAAGTTATGGAGATATTTCAAAGAATTCTAGAAGCAACAAATCCAACGTTTGTGATAAAATAGAAGAAGATAATATATACGAAGAGGTATATACTTAAAACAACTAAAGCTTGAAATATATAAATCTTTGTGTATGCTCTAAATGAATATTTTTGTATGTGAATAAAAAATCTGCACAGAGCTCTAAAGTATTTGATTCTCCTTATGAACCAACCACTAATTGACGACCATTTTTCAAAGTAATAGAGCCACGCTAATTTCTGCACGAATGGACCATCTCAACCGTGCAAGCCAAACATGACAATGACCAAAAGCATCTCACTAGGTCGCCATTGTATGCAGTTGCAACGAGGATGGTTAGATTAGTCACTTCGGTAGGTCTAAATATTAAAAAAAAAACAATTACCTAAATAGCTGCCAGTAATGGTTTTACATTTTCATAATTTAACCTAA
This sequence comes from Phragmatobia fuliginosa, assembly GCA_932526445.1. NCBI lineage: Eukaryota > Metazoa > Arthropoda > Insecta > Lepidoptera > Erebidae > Phragmatobia > Phragmatobia fuliginosa. The sequence continues at coordinate 11,319,771 of OW052057.1, forward strand.
AAGTTTACATCAAAGTCTGACCTGGTGGTTTTCAAAGAAACCTTAATACATAAGTCCTGCATTTATTATAGTCACTAATTCCTAGCTTTTATTCCCAAGTTTATTTGGGGTCGGCTGCTAGTTCAACCGGTTTTACCTGAATTTCAGTTTTTCCACGGAGCGACTGGCATCAGACCTCCACAACCCTAAGGGAGAAATTCGAAGATTGAACTAGTTGTCAGTATATTTCAGGTCACTAACTTCTCAATAACGATTGCCATAGATGTTCATGACAACCGGGACCGACGGCTTTACGTGCTCTCCGAGGCACGGGCTTGAATCATCGCATCGTCCATGTCACTAATAAGCATTTATTTCCCATCAGTGGAACTATTTTAATTAAGTAACAGAGACGAAGTGGCTTAAGAGACAGCATACAAATACTCAAATTGACAAGTTGGGTGCAAGCATTTCTCGAATTTCCTTTTCTCTTAGTATAATCATAATCGCTCATAGCCAAGCGGACTTAGGTGATAGGAAACAATCATTGCGGGTAAGCATCAACGGCGCGGTTAGACCTAGATGGTTGACGGTTTGTGGCATGATATCTTACGAGCGTTCCCGGGATTAGGAGGTCACGTTAAGCAGTCGATGTTATCTCAGTTGTATTTATTTTCAGCTATTAAATGGAGCAAACAGTATGAGACTGCTCAGATTTATTAATTAAATAGAAAAGTACTATTTTTTTTAATATTTGTTAGACATAACGTATTTAAAATAAACACACATAGTTCAAAATTTTACAATAGGTACTTTAAGCCCACAAAACATATTACAGATAAGGATAGAGGAAATTTCTTTAGAAGCACAGAGCGTTACAATTATATTAAAATGTAAATAAAATGACCCATCCTATGAGATTATATGTAATGCTATTTTTTAAGATTGTACTGAAAGAAACAGTTTATATGAAAATAAATATCACCCGCTTTTAAATTCTTGAAGCATGAATATAAATTGCCGTAAAGATTAAACGCCTGACAAAAAGAAACAATTTACTACTCACACAATAGATCTTACCTAACAAAAAGAAGATCGATATCAACCTCTTGAAAATACAAAAAAAAGCCTTTTATATTTTGTCTATTATTCACAAGTTCACAACCCTTTCTGCCCCACCCCCTAGGGCAGAGTACGCACTAATATTCACACGTTTACAAGACCAATTGAAGTGTTAAATTGAATGTGCCAAAAGGAATATTTACGGGTTGGATATCAGTTAAAGGATTAATGATTTACGGGATAGATTTAATTTGGGAAAAAGTAATAAAGGTGTAATACAAATTTAATTATTTGGCGTAGATTGAACCTGAGATAAATTGGGTATTAAAACTAGACTGTAATAGGTTTTATTTAGTGAAGGTCTAACTTAATTGATATTAAAAGACTATCGACAACAACTAAATTGCTTGCTTAGGTTCGATATTTTATGCTAACAACCCTGATAAGTTACCTTCAGACAGTTCATAATTGTCTGTTTGAAATGGTAAAACGAAATTACAATTATTCTAAATTAGGTATTTTGAAAGTATGATCAGCAAAATGAAAATAGGTGATTGCTAAACCGATAAAAGTCTGGCCCTTAAATTGAGATAGAGAGAGAGCTATTTTGAAGTTTCTTATATAAACCATCATAGCCACGCTGCATTGTCGACATTTACAATTTATTATGGTGGCCACAACTCTTGGGTTCATGCTTTCCATCAGGTTGAATTAAGACATTTTACGTTTTTTTATCTGATTTACTTATCAAAAAAATTTGTTGGTAAAATTTATGTACGAGCAAAGGCAATACTTTCAAAATTTTAAAATATAAAAATTAAAAAGAAACAAAAAATAACGATGAGACCGTTGAATCAAATTGTAATCCGTCTGACTTGCGTGTCATGGTAGGTTAAAATCTCCTTGATCAGAAGAAGTCTATGTAATTTGTGAACTGCATTAAAAATGAAAGGAATTCATAGTACACACCAATAGTGGGTTTCCCTTATCAGTAATGCTTTTATATTTAATTACATTTTCTATTGACTGTATGAACGAAATACTGATTGGATTTCTAAATTCAGATTTAAATTTTCTGTATCATGAGTATTTCATTATTTCTATTGCAACTATATGTAAGTACATTTTCCTTGACTTAAGAAAATTCATTTAAAATGTGATGATATATTAATTTCCTTTCAAGCAATTATTATAAATTCATTCCAGATACTTATACTTCATTCCCTACATTTAACTTATACTGAGATTGCAGTTCTTGAAGCTATAAACTTTTTAGATAGCCAAGAAGATCTAAATACCTTACTTAACAATGCTCTGATTATTATTCTTCCTAGAGATGGTCCTAACATTGATAATGAACATCTTAGAGGAGAAATGCAAGAACAGTTCAATATAAATAACTATGAATCTAAATTCATGCTGAACTTACCAGCATCAAGAAGAAGTCGTTATCAAATAAATGACAGGTTTGAGGTAAAGAAACCCAATGTCACGGTACCTCCTGGATGGACTTTAAAGAATAGAGTACATCACATGTTAAGGTTCCATGAAATAATGAATTACATGAAAAACCATTACGTAAGCACTCGATATTTTTATAACGAAGCAATAAGAATTCGACGAACAGGTCAGGTCACTGATGAATTGAGGAGAATGTTGTTTTATTTAGATTCAACGGGTCATAAAAATAATGTAACGAAGAAGGTTTTACAATGTTATGCCTTCTACAAAGATAAAGGGATAGGTCCTCCACGATGGGTTGACTCAACAAACAATCTGGCGATAGATACAATTAAAGACCCTTATAGTGAGAATACTCCAAACTGAATCAAACTGGAAATTAAAACTATTAGTGCTCGGTGTGGAGAGGTTAAAACTTTAAAATTATGGTATTTGCAATTAATTTATGTATAAATATATTATACTTTAGAATCTGTACATAAGTTTTTAATATTTTAACGTAAACATTAATAAAATAAGCAGTATAAACTTGGTTTCCCAAATGATGATTTAAAATATGAAATATTATTTCAAGAGTAAAGATAAATTTGCTGCAAAGTAATTGACAAGCATACTACCAAACTTATTTTGAAAATAATTATATTTCCCTATTAGTCTGTCACATTTTCTCAACTAAATCGCTGCACCACTTTCGATTAAATTCGTCATACAGATACTTTGATTCTTGAAGAAGGGTATAGGTCAATCTTTACCATAAAAACTGACAAACACGAGGACTAAGCCTCGGATAAAAGGTAGTATAAAATATATTGTTGGTCAAAACAGATACTTTCTCAATAGGAAATGCCAACAGTGCACAACCCACGCAAACAGACTCGTCTATTTTCTTTGTCGAACCAAAACTTTGTTTCTCTGCAACCAAAATTTGTCGTTGCTACATTTTGGTTTTGTTCATTAGTTAACGGGTATCTTATTTAGGTACTTCTTAAATTTCGTTTGTTTGTGTAACTTCGGAGATTAGGAAGGGAACGGAAAAAATTTTTTTAGATATTTTTTAGTATAAATTAGAAATAATGCATATAATATAAATAAAATAAATTATGCAATGTACACATCAAAAAAATTGGTAGTTTCAATTTGAAATATTGATCTATGAACATCACCTATATAGACCTCCTACTTTTTAAGATTTTATTATAAATGTATAGTTTTGAGAGTTTTTCCTGTATTTGTGGTCTATGAAGATTTCATTTACCAAATTTTATAGTTCTAGGTCAACGGGAAGAACCCTATAGGTTTTAATTTTCGTAGGAGTCTACAAATATGGGTTATTTGCTGAATAAACGGTTGTATCTTTTTTTCACGCACATTTAGAGGTTTGAATTTTGAGAATTTTAAATCTTAAATTAAAATCAAAATTTTATGTTAACGATCGTGATAAATTATCAGAGATACTTTCTCCAATGATGATTTTTAGTAATGTAGCAGTTTTTCCTTGACGTATAATTGTATTCAAATTTTCTAAAATCTTATTCTTGCCTAGTGCGCGGTAGAAGAAAATAGTAATACTTACTATTTTCTTCTACCGCCATTTATTTCACTTATTGAGGTATTGTATTTCGATTACTCTTGATATTTTTGGATTTCATAGGCACCTGTATAAATGACGGTAAGCCATATGAACATCTTGTAAAGGAATTTAAATACAGCAAATTTATTGTAGTATAATATTATTGTGTTAGATTTTTGTGAATTTGAATCAAACTAGTTCAATATTATTTGTTTAGTTACCTCTGTTTTGGTCTTTAAAGGTGCGCGTCCATTGGCCCGCGCCGGACGCACTGCACGCAACGGATTTTATTTTGCTTTGTATGATTTCACATAGTGCTGCGTCCACTATCCGCGCCGCCCGCACCGAACGCCGGCATTTCTGAACAAGGCGAATCCGTTCAATCCGATGCGTGCCGTGCGTCCGGCGCGGGCCAATGGACGCGCACCTTAAATAATCTTTCTACCGCGTCTATACGTCGGTTATCATGGTAGTATGTTGCCTATGTCCTTTCTCAGGTTCTAGATTATCTGTGAACCAAATTCCATTTAAATCGATTACGTTTTTTGCCTTGAAAGCCGGACAGACATACAGACAGAGTTACTTTCACATTTTGAATATTAGCAAAGAAATCTTATACACAGCGCCATCAAACAAAGTACTTGAAATATACAATAGCACGTATTTGAGATGATTGGACTTATTTTAAAGTAATTTTTGGTATGAAAGGACCATAAAAAGTATTGTAGAAACATCCTACTGGTTCATAGGTAAAACAACTCAATGGAACACTAAACCATGTTACTTGTAGTAAAAAAAAAGATTACATAATGCTCATGAAATCTATGAAATGCCGAGGTAACAGATGGATATTGCAAGCGTTTCACATTCTTTGTGCAAAAAGAATACCAATGTCAATACTGCTTTCGAGCCTAGGATCAGGCTGTTCTCGTTATATTAAGCTCACTCAACTTTGAACTTAAACCTGTTAGAATAAGGTGCAGAATAACTGAGCCCAAGAATATAATAGGGGAACTTGAAACTCATTTTTCTTCGTCAGTTTGATATTTTTCTTAGCGTATAAGTATATAAGAAAAAGATTTTGCAATTGTGGTAACGTAGGTAATTAATGGAAGTATTTTATTTGTTATATTTTGTTGACTGTTTTATTGTTGTTCCTTGCTTTCATATAATAGGAGGTTAAAATTGTATTATATCATATACTAGCAGAGTCCCGTGGTGTTACCCGCGCATATTGTTGTAAATAGCGAGTGACGTTGCGGAGCGAAGCTAGTCTCAAAAACATATGCCTTATTTACTCCTTGGGTCATCAGCTTTCTACCAGTGAAAGTCCTCTCAAGATCATTCCACCCGTTCCAGAGAATAGCCGGAACAAGCAGACAGAGAGACAGACAAATTTTTTGCTTTTTAGGGTTCCGTAGCCAAATGGCAAAAAACGGAACCCTTATAGATTCGTCATGTCTGTTTGTCTGTCTGTCCGTCCGTATGTCACAGCCATTTTTTTCGAAACTATAAGAACTATACTATTGAAACTTGGTAAGTAAATGTATACTGTGAACCGCATTAATATTTTCACACAAAAATAGAAAAAAAACAATAAGTTTTGGGAGTCCCCATACTTAGAACGGAAACTCAATTTTTTTTTTCATCAAACCCATACGTGTGGGGTGGGGTATCTGTGGATAGGTCTTCAAAAATGATATTGAGGTTTCTAATATATTTTTTTTCTAAGCTGAATAGTCTGCGCGAGAGACACTTCCAAAGTGGTACAATGTGCCCCCCTCCCTGTAACTTCTAAAATAAGAGAATGATAAAACTAAAAATAATATATTTGATGTACATTAACATGCAAACTTTCACCGAAAATTGGTTTGAACGAGATCTAGTAAGTAGTTTTTTTTTGAATACGTCATAAATCGTAAATCGCAATTTTCTTTTCATTCGATCAAAACACAGTACAGTGTATTGATTCCTCGATCAAAGTTACAACGAACACAAGATTTTTTATATGATGCTACGGAACCCTTCAGACACTCCAATTTTATTTATACGTATAGATTAATCCCTATTTATTACAAGGTATATTATTAACTCAAGCTGTTACACTTTCACGACTAAGCCTGAACTAATTTCAATGACGTTTAGCATTCAGTTTGATGAGAATAAGCGGACATATTGTTACATTTTACAATAATCGAAATACATATATGCCGGTAGAGCTGGCAAAAGCTCTGAGAATTTGACCATGGATTGCATACATCGGGCAGAGTAGATTTTACTTTGGAAGGTTCATAAATGTAATAATAATAAGAAGAGTTTAACAGCATGTGTATGTCAGGAATGCCTGACTAGATATCGCACGACAAATGGTTGATTCTGATGTCAGTCTGTATAAACTTTTGGCTTGATGTCAGATTCGGAATTGATTAAGCGTGTTTAAAACTAAATTTAATTACAATGTTTTTATTTTACTGAAAAGTTTTACTGAAAATTTATTCGATGATATCCGCTGAAATCTGGTGGAAGTAACTGAGAAAATATTTAAAATTATTAATTTGTCCTTTAGCATTTTTATAGTTCCGTAGCCAAATGGCAAAAAATGGAACCCTTATAGAGTCTTCATGTCTGTCTGTCTGTCCGTCCGTATGTCACAGCCACTTTTTTCCGAAACCATAAGAACTATACTTTTGAAACTTGGTAAGTAGATGTAATCTGTGAACTGTAATAAGATTTTCACATAAAAATAGAATACATTTTGGGCATCCCCATACTTGGAACTGAAACTCAAAAAAAATTTTTCATCAAACCTATACGTGTATGGATAGAATAGGATAGGTGTTCAAAAATGATGTTGAGGTTTCTAATATCATTGTTTTCTAAACTGAATAGTTTGCGCGAGAGACACTACCAAAGTGGAAAAATGTGTCCCCCCCCCCCCTGTAACTTCTAAAATAAGAGAGCGATAAAACGAAATAAAATATATGTTGTACATCACCATGCAAACTACCAACGAAAATTGGTTTGAATGAGATCTAGTAATTAGTTTTCTTTTAATAAGTCATAAATCGTAAACCCCAATTTACCTTCCATTCAATCAATACACTATTATAAAAACATCGATCAAAGTTATAACGAACTACAAGAACTTTTATATGATGTTACTTGCTGATACGGAACCCTTCATGGGCAACTCCAACTCGCATTTAGCCGCTTTTTAACTTTTAATAAATTGCTGTGAAGCTAAAGTATTTAACACCTGCATCGCAGGATAGTGTTCTGGATTAGATAAAAAAAACATTACGAATAGAAACTTCACCACATAATTGTGCATATTATGCAAAAGTTAATCACCTTTGTTATTGCTTCTTCATTGGCCATTTCATTTATTATTTATTTTTGTAACATCAATTCAAGGCATAACATAATAATGTTACATTTGTTTGGCAAAATATTCAGCACAAATCTCTTGGGTGCGAAGAAAAATAGATGTCCAAAATGAAGTAAGTTTTGGTTTATATTATATCTGTTTTCTTTTGCGTAATGCTCGACTAATATCATAATATATTTTCCTGAATGACAAAATGTATACTACAGAGACTATAAAAATATTGAAATGACCGGCATGAGCTATGTTTTATTATTCATCTTTGTTATTTATATCAGATCTGGCCTAAAAACGAGTAAATACTTTATTTAAGGTTTTGTTGAGCATACTTTTACGATACAAATATTTATACTTGCTTGCCTGTATGTAACTGCCTCGTTGGTCTAGTGGTTAACGTATGCGACTGCTGGTCAACAGGTCTCGGGTTCGATTCTCGGGTCGAACCAAGTGTTTGTATGATCCACAAATACTTATTTGTATTTCGTATTTCTATGTTTAATATGTATGTATTTACAAAAAAAAAGTATGTTTATGTATTTATATCAGTTGTCCAGTACCCATTACAAGCTCTGCTTAGTTTGGTACTTGATGACGTTGTATAAGATGTCTGGAATACATATAAAAATAAATTATGTTACCAAGAACACTATATTACTACTTTCTTTACATTATTATTCTGTAGTTTCTCTTGAAGACTAACTAAGTAATGAGTCCATAGTACCATTAATAATTTGAAAGTAACTAAATCTATGTGGTTCATGCTTTCACGCCTGTATCGATTACAACGAAATCTGCCATGGTTTTACTTTGATTTTTAGAAAGGGCATTATTCTCACGATAACTGACATACATGCAAGTGCAGTTACGGGAAGGAGCTAATATGTTGATATAAATAATTCAAGTGGGTAAAAACAAAGTAGTTGATTATGTGTTGAGACAATTATACAACTAAACAGTACCAGTTTACAGGACTAAGCTAAAAAGAGCTTTATAACCAACCACAATGAGCTGAAATCTATTTTACAAGAGCTGTACTTAAGAAAGTCACAAAAACAAATAACACTCAACAACAAACTTATTATTTCGACGTCAACAGGGAGTTTTTTATCGAGTACAAGAAACAAACAAAAACAAATACGAACAACGTCTTTAATTACTTTCTGCGTGAAAGCTATGAAAAAAAACCGTTTCAGTTACAATTTAGTTTAGAGCTTAATCTATAACACTTAACTTTCTTAAATTTGACTGCGGGAGTGCTTTGAATAAATGTGGTATTTGTTAAAATACACAAATTTCCTTCCAGTAGAATGAAAATCCTGCAATGGACTTTTAAAGGCATATAACGCCATCTATTAGAGCTAATTAAAATCAATGGATCATTTAATCATTGCTTGTTCGAAATTCAAAAATGTTAAAACAATAGCCTTGTATATTTTTTTTGTATCTAAGTGCTAGTATTCTCCAATGGTTTTCAATTGATTAATGATTTATGATTAAAATTTATTTCAATTTATAAATTATTTAGGGAAAACTTCTTTTTAAGGTTAGTTGTCACTAACAATAGTGTTGCCAAACCTGAAACGAGTCGTATTAGAGGAAAAATAGTAGAATCACTTTAGTCGAAGGATAATAAAGTGGGGACATTTCTCAACATCAGCTACTTCTGTTCCATTCAAAAAGGTCAACAGCCCGAGAAAATCCGAGGCAAATAAATTGGGTATTGTCATAAACTCATTTCTCCGTTTTGAAAGTGGTACCTATCTGATAGGTACATTTTACTTGTACCTTTAGCAACTTATGCGATTATACTATAATAGGACCCCTAAACAGGGCTATATGGACGAACGCTACGCGTACTTTGAAGGATCATTAACTGTGTACGTGTACAAATTGTACATAAACTTTTAGTCTTACAACTTGGGTTGAAACCTCGGGTTGGACCAATTATCTATAAATGATCTCAAGGTATTTGTTTAAAATATATTATAGTAAGGGGTTAGTAGTAGTCGTAAGTACTGGTTAGTGGAGTAGAGTTACTTTGGTAGGCCAATATATATTATCATCATTAACAGCCTTTAACAGTCCACTGCTGGATATAGGCCTCTCCTTAGAAAGGAGGTTTTGCCCTACTATACCACGGTGGCCAGACGGGTTGTTATAGGGTTGGTTTCAAGTTTTCCTTCTCTTTGCAACATCGATGTTGTCTTGCGTAGTTTATCCCTTAGTCGCCTTTTACGACACCCGTGGGATGAATATGAGTGGTGATACTCTGTATTCTTAATCCGTCACCACAAATATTTTATGTATATTAGGCCAATTAAAGTGACTATGGAACTACTAATGGAAAACATGAGTAGAATCCAGGAGTAGGGGTCTCCATTCTCATTGTGTGTGCATACAATGCAGCATGGTGATCTACATTCCACACTATGGCGGCCTATTCCACACTATGGCGGCCTATTCCACACTATGGCGGCCTATTCCACACTATGGCGGCCTAGTGTGATGCTCCTGCATCATTTGGCCTCCGCTGTCGCACTCACCAACAATATACAACAGCACGAATGCTCTCATTTTATTATCTCGCTTTTTATTAGCTCCACCCGTATGTTTGTTTGTATGTTTGCAACCGACTCCTTTAGGTTCGATTTTGATCCATTTTAAACGCCCAGATTTTGTTCAAACTTTGTAGATTTATCGAGGACCGATGACGATGCACTAATTTGAAAAAAATATTAAACTAATTAATCTTTTTTAGTATTTCTAAAAAAAAGTTTTAAAAAACTAAACAAACACGCTTTTGAACTAAAAAGTAGAAAATAATTTTAATGTAACAAAGCGTGGGGTGCTTCCTGAAAATATTTCGATAACGTCATCCCACGCTTTTTACATTAAAATTATTTTTTTAGCAACCTAAAAAAAATAATTTTAATGTATTTATATATAATATAAATAAATAATATTAATCGTAATGGTATTTTAGGTACTAAAAGTCAATCCGACCCATTCGTGCTAAAATCAGTGTGCCAATGATATCTCTGATTATTTTATAGTTTTTATGTTTCAAACGCCTTCTGACACACACAGAAACCAATAAATTACAAACGTCAGTATCTAAATCTCCCGACCACGATATTTATTGCCTTCTGTTAGTAGACAATAATTTAATTATTAGACGACAGTTGAAATAAATGACTCAATTAACTTATGTAAACAGGAAGGAAAGCCCTGAGAATAACAAGTATAGTGAAGTATTTTTTCCCAAATTCAAGTTGACGTAGACCTATTGGAAGAACTTTCTTCTGCTGTTAAATTTAAAGACTAAAAAAGTCATGTTTTTTAAATTATTATACATCCAGGTTCGAAACGATTGAAATGTAATGATACAATTTTGATGAGAGCGCAGCAATTGCGTTGTACTGTTGAGCCGTACAGTTTCCTTCTCAATGAACCTTGAGGTGATGTGGAGATCTTGTCAGGTTAATAAACTCTTTGAATAATGATAAAATTGTACAAGACGATAACTGTTTTCAAACAATATAAAAAAAAATAGTTTTAAAAAACTAAACAAACACGCTTTTAAACTAAAAAGTAGGAAATAATTTTAATGTAAAAAGCGTGTGGCCACGTTATTTAAATATTTTCAGAAAGTAGCCCACGTTTTGTTACACACATACAAACAAACATACAGTTGAAGCTAATAAAAAGTGTGTTATAATATTTCCAAACATACAAAACTTGCAAAAATACACATGTAATAAATTTACATTTATAAATTATTCTAATGTAAATGAAAATTTTATTGCAATTAGTAAACAGGAGAGAAACGCTATTTACTTCTTATATGCAATTTGCTGAGTTTTTTTTTAATGACAACTCCCGCATTAGAAATATAGTCCTGTGTCGCAGGGGACTTTACAAACATAAAAGAAACGGACACAAAGAACACCCAGACTCAGAATAAAACTTTGTGGATCACACAAAGTGTTATCCCGTGTAGGATTTGTACCAACAACACTTGGCGCAGTAGAAAACGGCGTGTCGACCGCTTAAACCACTAGGCCAACAGTGCAGTCAAGATTATTGTCAATACATTTTATATCTGAGACTAGCTGCGGGTTCTGCGTAGAGAGTTCAAAGATATCATAAACTCTTTACAAAACTCGTTATATTATACCATCGAATAATCTTTACGAAAAGGAAAAAGTGTGTTGATATATAAAATATCATAAAATAGAATAAACTTCATTCTCCACCTATTAATACAGCATAAACAAGAGAGCTTATCAATAGAATAACAAAAAATGGTAATCTTATCGCTAAACAGCAATTTCTTCCACACAACCTAAGGATGGGAAAAAAAATTGTGAAAAAATTAATGGCCAGTTTAGGTGTGAAAAAAATGAAAACAATGTAAATAACAAAAGAGATATTGATTATTGGAATATACATAAATTTTACAAATGAATATAGTAAAAATAAAGATAGGTAAAAACAATATCTACATTTACGTTATAAAGAAGCATAACAGATAAACTGTTTTAACTATATTTGAAAGAAAAACCAACCTACACCATAACTATTTTTCTAGAGACAAACAACCCTTAACTACACTATAAAGAACCCTTACGTACCCTATAAGGATTATTTATGACGATTTTATGGCACTATCAAGGGTAGGAAAGCAAATAATGCACTCATAGGCATGATAAAATATGTATTTTATAGAAACAATGTATCCTCGCTGAGTTTTAATTCATGTTATTACATGTAAATCCTTCACTGGTGCAAAGTAATTTGATTATTTTATATAACAGAAATAACTTTGCATCGTATCACCTTTATTACAATGAATTTTAAACTGAATTATCTATTTTGTCAACCAATTGAAATAAAGCAAACACTAAATGTTAAGTGAAATTTATACTAATGAGAAAATCTATCACATATCGATTAAGTCACTACTAAGATTAGCACGTACAAACACACTGACAAATAAATAAAGAGACAACAACTCTGAAAAGTGTTGTTTTGAGCTCTGTTACTCATTTAAATAAAGAGGTGATTTTTATTTATTACTTTTTCTTCAACATCTTAAATGTGAAAATATCGCCTTCTTTTAATTTTAATGTTTAAATAAATGTTTTTTATTTATTTTATTTATTTGAAAGAAACGATTATTTTAATGACATTGCAATACCTTGTAATTAGTATGTGAAGAAATGAAGATATTACATGGCATTGCATTAAAAAGTAATATAAAAGTTAGGTATTTATATAAGCAAATATGTATTGTTACAAATTAATCAACTTCTATATTCTCAATTTATATAATAAAAACACAATACAAACATTTTTGCTGTATAATGCTTCACCACTTACGATACAGCTCTGATTTTGAGCAACACCTGAAGGTGATAAGTGCGTCTAAAAAGTTAACTTCGAAATATAAGTAAATAAATCACGAACACGAATATTATATAAATTTATTATAAATAAGATAATTAACGAAGAAATACTGACTATGAAGTAATAGCTAAATATATAAAATACACACGCCGATATTAAATTATTTGTTGGTTTAAAAACATTTTTTGTAAGAATCTTAAATGTTAGAGTTGTATTAAATTGTCACATAGGTGGAGGCAAAACATTCCAATATTTTGTTGACGCTGTTGTGCGATGAGTAGGTACACTCAAGATGTGAACTGACAACCTAATAGGATAAATGTAATTTGATTAAATTAGTAGTTAGGTTTATGGCTCATTATTATTCCGAATAGCAAGGTGGTAAAGTGTGAAATTTTCTTCTAGATGTCGTTTTAAGGAGATGGTTATTGTTTATGAATGGTGTGACATGGTTCCTACGCGGTATGTTAAAACAAAACCTGAATTCTACTTAAGCATCTCCGTAAGCTTCAGTAGACATGGTCCATACACTACGTCACCGTAATTGAGTTTGGATAACACTAATCAACCAGGTTCTTACGCAGGTCATTGCTGAGGAATAGAAATATATGAAAAAATTACATATCATCGCGTGTCTTTGTAATCAACACCAATAGGTACAGGCCATTGCAATTGCACTAGCGCCTACGCAATGAGCACGCGCAATAGTTTTAACATACTTTGATTTATTTTTTGGTGCTATAACTTACAAACTTTTACCTGTGGCTCCTCTCGCGTGTATATTCGGTTACCATGGTAAATATTAATCTATGTTTCGCATCAAGAAGAATAGGATCTTCGGTGTAAATTTCATCCAAATTCGTTTAAATATTTAGCCATGGAAGCGTACCCTACCGACGAACAGAATTAATTTCTAATTCCAATATTATTATGTTTTGTATGTTGTTTATTAATATTGTAAAAAGCAATAATCTTAAGATTATATTTCATAATCTCCGTTATATAGTGATATACGATGATTACGAAATAAAATAGCTCATGTTTTGGCTTCACGTACATTGCGAATCTTATATGGATAAAATATTTGCTTACTCAAAATATCGTGTAGTCAAATAAAATATACTCATAACAAAGCTTTTGAAACGGGATTAGCGGAGTAATTTCCTTCGTAAAAAACACCCCGGGCGAATACCAAATAGGCTTACATCAATTAAATTATTTAATTAATCTGTTGTTTTCAAATATTACGTATTATGTCGCGAAATTTTTGACTAAAATTTAGAAGGAGATAATACTAAATAAGGTGGCTGGAAATGGTCAATGAAGAGATTAATTATATGTATTATTTCAAACCGCGTTTCTTTAATTATCATGAGAAACCTAAGAAATGCTGAGTGTACTAAGACTGTCACTATATTATATTTTGAGAGTTTTAGAAGACAACATACTTACAAGAACACATCCCTACAAATATTATAAATGCGAAAGTAACTCTGTCTGTCTGTCTGTCATTTATGTTTTCATAACTAAACCGCCGAACCGATTTTAATGAATTTTGGTATAGAGATAGATGGACCCTATGGAAAGGACATAGGATACTTTTTACCACGGTAACCGACATACACGCGGGCGGAGCCGCGGGCAAAAGCTAGTTAGTTTATAAGTGTGTTATGTGTATGTAGGTATGAGCCAAATCCTTCAAAGTAGTAGTAATTGAATAACTAAATGTCCACTTTTTGGGAGTTTATCTGGACTATATATGGACATTTGAATGGTGGTATAGGAAAAGCTCTTGGCCGAGTGGCCTTAGGTGATTGGAAACAATCACCGAGGGTAAGCAACGAAGGAACGGTGGAACCTAGATGGGTGACCGTTTGTAGCATTATATGTAATGAGCGGTCACGTTAAGCAGTCGGTCTCGGTTGTTATCATAAGATAGCAGTCGTGAAGCTTAGTTGGAGGCCTTTCGGGCGGCTTAAAACATCCAACACTAAGATTACGTAGCCACAACCTGTCTTGTCAGTCGCCAACCTGCACTCGGTCAGCGTGGGGACGTATGGCCTTAAACCCTCTCTTGAGAGGACACCCGAGCCCAGCAGTGGGACGTTATGGGTTGTTGATGACAAGAACGGCAAAAATGCGATGACCCAACTGCAAGACCTCGCAACTCATGGCCATTAGAACGGTGGATGGCAAAATAGTAAGGAAGTAGTCCTAACAGGTGGACTGACTAGTGCTGGTCGACCTTGGATACCAATCTGCACACTGCTCTCCATTCGGCCAAGTAGAGGAACAGGCAGCGAGCACCTGTCTGTGAAAAGATCATCCCAAAACTAGAGGATTACGACCCGCAGTAATGAGGATAACGACGCGAGGAGGAGGTGAATATTTGTTTGTCAATCTTTCTTGAACACACAGTTTTTTTTTAATTATTTAAGCCTACCAAAGTGCCTGTACTCTGCCTGATGGAAAGCATGATTAGAATACAGGATTAGGGGTTACCATCCATCAGCATGGTGATCCATATTATGGCGGCCTGGTCAGATGTTTCTGCATGATTCTCCCGGCCTCTGGAAGCCGGGAGAATGATGTAGAATGCTTAGGCCTCCGATCTCACTCTCACCAACAAAATACGACAGCAATAATGATGTTATTATTCGGTCGAGTCGGACTATTCGAGCTGAAATCATCGTGGCTCTTATTAGAGTCATTGGTATTCCATTGATTGAAATTTGACACTAAGATAGGAATAGTTCTCTAAAAGTTGATTAAATCTTAATATTCATTAAAGCGTATAGAACCGAAGGCTTAAACTGATACAAGATACTTTCTTCTTTTTTAGAATCAATTTAACCAATTCAGAACAACTTAGTATTAAAAACCAAATAAACTGTAATAATCAACTGAACACAAACCTTATTCTTTAGGTAAAAAGAAGGTTCTCCATTGCCTTTTAAATTTACCAGTAATTAATCCCATTCTGTGCTATAAAAACTTTAGTTGATCCCTGGATCCATTCGTCGCGACCCGTGTCGACAAAGCCGTTGTTATTAAGCGATGGATTAGCGTTATAAGGACAGACAGCCCGACAACAATATTTTTCAATTCGCTTTTCCGCTTATCTGATAACAAAACATCAATATCTAGGATCTGATGTTATGTCCGTTTCATATTTGTACCATTTGAGAAAAAGGGGAAATATTTTGGTGAGTTTATTTTTGTATTGTAAAAAAAAGTTGAGGATTATACTCGACTCTAGAAAATCTTTATGGAGTCTATGTTTGCTGAACTGTTTTTAATTGATGAGTCAATGTATTCATTATAAAAATCACGGTGACCTGGGTGACAGGCTATTTATTTTTTTGCAAATTTTCAACGTAGTTGGGTTATAAGTTTACTTTTCACTTATTCTTGTTTTAATAATGTACATCTGAAAAGGTTCAATGCATATATTATTATAGGTTAAATTAATAAGGTCAATTAAATGTGTAGTGCAATACTATGTTCTTACATAATTTAAATAATTTCAAATTGTATTATTTAACAAGGTCATGGAAAAGCTTCTAAACAGACATATTTCAACTCTAAAATAGGTTTGGGTGATTTGAATCAATCTATGATTATTTAAATCCGAAAAACTTCACCCAAACCAAAGCGAAGCTTACGAGTAACTTGACTAATTTTACATTGAATTATAGGAATAAAAATCAATATACGTAATTAAATGTATATTATATGATTAAATAAGGTCTAAGATCTTTTTTCTTGTTGAAAATTTTAAAGAATAGATTTACATAACAGTAACATTTATCAAACAGCAACAACCTGTATAAAAAGTGGAAACTAAAGAATGGAAAACATTGGAGGAAGTTCTATTACACTGTTCAATGGATTCCTACAATACAAAATAAAAATATTAACATATAAATAAAATCATGAGCTCCTAGCTTAAAATTATGAACTGATAATCACAAATTGTAACTGTGTACTTACAAGGCTTATGGGAAATAAAAATGTTTAACTGTTTATTATTATTAACTTAAGTTAGTCCACGGCAAAATAGTAAAAATTATGTTGTAACTTTAATATGATTAATACGCCTGACAAGAACAATCCTTTCTGTTCAACAATTTGGCAATGTCCTTGCAAAAATAACTAATGACGTACATTACTCACATTTCCATACATGTCAACAATCTGATGTTTTCCTTGTATGTCACTCCCATGAGATTGGCTATCAATCAGGATGTTCGTTCGGTAGAAAGGCTTTTTACTCACATCTATAGGCAACAATGTCAAAACAAAAACATTCCTACAGTAAAGTGAGGGTAACTGCAGAAATATGTGACGTCACTGATCAACTCATGTCAGGCCACAAATAACCGTATTGTATACAGTAATTCTACTTTTGCATTGGACTGTGAGTAGATCAGACAATCTGACTAAAGTCATATTTATTGTACGTTTGTTTTATAGGGGGACAGTTTGAAATGGAAGTATTGTTTATGGTGATAAAAGGTTCTGAATATCAAAGCAAATTGATTAAAAAACAACATCTGAAAGAGTTTTATTCCTGTATCACAGGGTTCTACAAACAAATACGACACGGACACGAAAAACAGCCCATCTCAGAACATCTATTTACGAGTATCAACAAGATAAAGCTAGTAATATTACCTACTTATTTGGCCGTAATCCTGATTATATTATTAATTAAATAATTTATGTGCCGTACTCGCTTTTGGCGCCACGCGTGCAACCTAAAAATGTCGCGCGCAGACCTATTTTCAGCGTTAAATTATTTTTTTACAAAATGGAGATAGAGTTCCGGGAGTTAGGAGTTTTTTATTGGAAATTTCCTCGTCTTTCAGAATCTTTTTTTGAAATTTCATTAATATTAACAGTTTATGAAATATTGGCAAAAAACGACATGCCATTTTTTTTCATCTTTAATTGTTTATAACTTTTGCAATTTTTTATGTGCTAATACACGCTTTTGGCACATTTTTCTAGGCGTCACTCCGGATCCAATGAGCTATCGCACATAATTTTAAGAGCAGTATCTCTATTTTGTACCATTTTGTAACTTCTGTAGATTTATCAATCAAAATTACAACTATGTAAATTATCATGTCTCATGTAGTATAGCTATAGCGAAAGTTGTTTTGTTAATAAGGTGCAATTTTCATCGATAGATGTTAGATAACAACAAGCATGTGTCTCCGATGAACTTTCAGCTGGTTCTAAACTAAAAAGACTGTAAGTCAATAACTTTAAAGAATATAATCGCACAACAACTTTTAATCGACTTAAATTTGATGATATTAACAAGAGAATCACTACTAATATCTTTTTTATATTATTAACCTCGATCCATGAGTGTCAACGATCAACCTGTAGTTTTTAATAAACAACTATTACACGCAAAAAGCTGAACTAATAAAACCTTACTCACTTCTTTATAGGTGCTTATCCATCTTGTTTTATGTCTCAATTTTGCAATAAAGAACGCATTCAATGGTCTCCTAATGTTATGTTTCCTTCAATCTTCATTTTATATACAAGTTAAATCAGCTTAGTTATTGTATTTGTTATAATTTTCTCAAAAACACCGTCTTCAAAGAAAAACTATTCCGAGTACCCAAATCACGACAGATATATCTACGATATTTGAGGAGTTCCCTCGATTTCCCAGGATCCTATCATAAGATCCTCGTCTCCATGAGACCACAAAGGAAGCACCAGTTTTAATTATTTTTTCATCAAAATCGGTTCACCCAATCGAAACTTTTGAGGTAAGAAACAAAAAAAAACAGTTGAATATTAATTTAACCTCCTACTCTTATGAAGTCGATGAAAAAGAGGAACTATGCACGTCAGTGATAGGACTTTATATAATTTGTGTTAGTGTAAAAGAAACACATACCGTAGGCCTCCGGTCTAACTCTCAGAAACTAAATACGACAGCAAGAATGCTGTAATTATTAGGATGGTCTTCTGTATGAGGGCAGTACTGATCCGGTCGAGCCGGCCCATTCGTGCTGAAGGTAGGCAATGTAGCATGGCGACCCATAACATTGTGGCCTGGTTAGATAATTCTGCATAATTCCCCTATCTCATAGTATATAGGTATATATAATATTATAGAATTCGCATAGTTTACCAGAAAACCAGAAGAAAGAAAAAAAAGTCATAAAACCTAGCAAGATAAAAATGGTGTTCAAATTAAAACGCTCAAGACGCCACAGATTTTCCGCTAACGTTTTTTATTGCCTTTTTGATACCGTTCCATTTAGTTTGAGACTCACGTATATCCTTTCTTTTTCAGACATAAACTATGATTATAATATTATTAGTGAACCGGCTGTCACCCATATTGCGATATTAGAAGAAGCCGAATCTGTTCGCTCAATCCCAAATTTGTAATACACATAATTTGGATCTATGATTTATTCATTGAAAAACTTTCAAGAAAAAGATCCATTATACTTCAAATGTTATATTATACAAGTTGTGCCTGAGACTTTGTACGTACAAAGTCGCTAAAATTAGCTTTGGCGATTATTAGGTACAAGCGATATATATTTTAATCAAGTTGTTTATATAAATCGTGTATTTTTTTTTCTGAATTTCATTAAGTATTTCAGGACCAGCCACTGTTGGATGTCAGAAACTTAAAGTCGATTATGCATATATCGATATGCGTGCAATGGAAAAATGCTATGACCATTCATCATCAACAACCTTTAACAGTCCACTGCTGGACATAGGCCATTGGCCATTGGTAGACCATTAGTAGACAGCAATAGCTCGAAGATGATCCAGAAATTCTCGTGTTTTAGTGAGACCTACGAACAGCATATACCTATAAATTTAAAGTACTCGTATTAAAATCGAGCGAAGCAACAATTAAGGGAACATAAAACAATAGATCCTACAGTATTTTTTACTAAGGTAAGTGGTTACCAACACCCATAGACACATGCAGCACATCTTACGTGCGCTACCGACCTTATAATTCCCGTTAACAGAATCGAAAAACCTTAGCCACTTCCATTCTTAGTAGGACATTAAAGAGTGAACCGATTCTAATACTAATAAAATTGTACCTAGCTCATTAGCATCTGGAATGCTGCTGATTAAGAGGTCTGGGTTTCGATTCCCGTATTGGACCAAATGTTTGTACGATCTGAAAATATTTGTTTCGGGGTTTGGGTGTATTTGCGCTAAACACTAGACCAACAATATTATATTTTGACGGTTAACTGCAATAAAGATTTTATTGAAATTTTGTTGTGACGATACTTTAATCTATACATGTATATATATAAATAAAATTATAGCGTCTGTTTTTAATATTAAATTAACAGCTTTTAACTAAATACATATGAAAGTATTTATATACGGGTACTTACATAAAATAGCAATTTTGTAATTTTTGTCTGTCTGTTACAGTTAATCTTTGGAACAGCTGGACCGTTTTCGTCAGGACTTTCACTTACTTACTAAGACAACTTTATTTTCATCATCATCATCAATCATCAACAGCCTTTAACAGTCCACTGCTAGACATAGGCCTCTCCTTAGAAAGGAGGTTTTGGCCTACTATACCAAGCTGGCCAGACGGGTTGGTATAGGGTTGGTTTCAAGTTTTCCTTCTCTTTGCATTGATGTTGTCTTGCGTAGTTTATCCCTTAGTCGCCTTTTACGACACCCGCGGGATGAATAGGGGTGGTGACACTCTGTATTCTTAATCCGTCACCACACGGACAACTTTATTTTCAAACTAACTTTATTCTGCGACTCGCGATTTACAGCAATGATCGTTAGTAACACCGATAAAATCCATTAGTTCTGAATAAAAGACATAGGTTATTTCTTACCTTGTAGAGCAACGGTCAGAAGCTAGTTTAATTTTATTTCCTAAACAAATATTTAGGAGTGTAATCAGCGACCCACTTCATAACTAATGTCTATATCTAGTTGGAGTATAATATAGGTATAAAGTATATTTAAAGCATTCCCCGCGTAAAAAAAAGGTGTAAAGTATATTAAGGTATCTGTATATAGGCCTCACAGCCGTATTCAGTCACACAGGAGATAAACAGTGATACATTTTGACATCTACGATTTATGTATTTTTTTAATCACCTAGCTTTCGCCTTAGTAGGGATTAGTAGACTGCACGTTTGGCCTAGTGGCTTAAGTGGTCGCCACGCCGCTTCCTACTACGCCAAGTGTCGTGGGTTCAAATCCCACGTAGGACAACACTTTGTGTGATTCACAATTTGTTGTTTTGAGTCTGGGTGTTGTTTGTGTCCATTTCATGTATGTTTGTAAAGTCCCCCGCGACACAGGAATTTATATTCCTAATGCGGGAGTTGTCTTTATATAAATAAAAAAAAATGGATTATGAATTTGATTTTTCAATTTCTTACATGCGGCATGTCAAATGACAAATGTCAAACCGGGCTTCTTAATTTGTGACGACTATAGTCAGAGTTAGGAGTTTGTTGAGCTCACTAATTCGTTTGCCGGTTACTTACGTATCTGATTTTATTAGAAAACGTATGTCCACATTGAGCATACGTAAGCGCTAGGCTAAAATTTGAAAGAATAGTGATTGCTTTTGTACTTACTTAAGTACATAACACTTTTGCAATAGATTTCTAAATTACTGGTCTAACTTTAGGGTTTTTTCTTAGAGTCGAAACCATTGGTAATTAGCTAAGCCGCTATAGTGTAGGCCGCCATATTTCATTGTCTGATAAAGTATAAGTGTAGTGGTCTCCGCTCTTGGATTCTGCTGATGCTTTCCATCAGGCAGGGTAGAGTCACTTTGGTAGGCTATAGGTATATAAAAAAAGAACATGCTTTAAAGTTTATCAATTACATACACTATAATTACTAAATTGAGTAAACGCGATGGATTAATATATTAATAATTTGTTAAGACATTAATAAATTTACAGCAATATGTATTTCTTTTCAACGGTGCAAGTGTTACACAAGCAGATTAGTTACTTGGGAAAGTACTGACCTTATGAATTGAATACAGAAACGTACAATCCTAAAAGCAGAGTCAAGTATGTGTTACTGAATTAAAGAGGTTACATCATTTAGCACATTCGGTATTCAAACTTAGGTCCAGGGTGCTGATACGTGACCATTGTTCCAAGTAAAATCCAGCTATACAAGTAAATTATAGAATCTTATGTCGAAAACCTTAGAGGCAAGATGTACGAGTATTACAGACAGTCCAATGAATAAATTTACCCCAGATGCGATTGCTTCACAAAACCTTATTGAAACTTTTTAATGGTATTTTACGGGTAATGGTCCGGAATGGGAGTTTATAAGTGGTGAATCATTGAATTAAAATATTTCCATTTTGTTCGGTGATTCAAAAGAGTACGGATAGAAACAATTTTAAACTACATTTAAAATCATTTTAAGAGCTATCGTGCGATATAGTGATGTGTTAAGTACGAGTAGTGTGATTGTGACTTTGACGGTGACATACATTGTCATTTTTTGGGCGTGCCAATGTGATCTACTTCTGTCTCAGAAAGCAAGCTATCATCCTCATTACCAACGCAGACAATGTAGATTTTTATGGTAGGTATGAGGGGCAAACGAGTAGTTAGGCCACTGATAACGAGTTATTACTGTTGCTTATAGACCCGTGAATCTTAAGAACTTTCAAGAAGGGGAGAGGTCAGAGGCCTCCAGAATAGAATGAAAGGGAATAAAAAGTAACAAAAAAACTAGGTACCTAATATCGCTTGTCTATGAGGCCGTGGTCACTGTCGTTGAGCTCTCCCACTCATGCTGAAGCTTGTCCTAAAACCTTTTAATTATTAGTTCACATGTAGATGGAGCAGGATATTTAGGTACATTTTCTGATTAAGTAATTAAATGATATACGTTCTAGGAAGTGTAGGCGTTGTGTGTAGGCGTTAGGAATAAATAGAAACAGGAATGGCTTAACAAACCTGTCGCAACACGGATAAACTAAGTTATTAACTTACGTGACCCCAATAATTATGTTAGTTGGGAAGTAATAAATTAACTTTAGCTGGAAAACGTAAGTGCAGAAATACAACATATCAAAAAAAAATGCCTAAATTATTCCTAGAGCCATAGTTATAAACTGTTCAACCGTTCATTTTAGCCAATCGTTATTATTATATTATTATTTATTTGTTTTAATAGTGTATTACCTTGTTCCTAGACCCAATCAATCACAGATTACATAAGTATTAAATTTAAGTACCTGCTGCTTTTGAAAAAATATAAGAGAAAGCAAGAACATTAATATCGACTAATAATAAAGTTCGAATAAATACCAGTAGCGACATCTATTAAATATTTTTAGAAAGTAGTTATTAATACACGCACAGAAAAGCATTATAAATAATAATTTGGAAAGCGTTTGTTAAAGGAATAACTATAATGATAATAAGAAA
This sequence comes from Phragmatobia fuliginosa, assembly GCA_932526445.1. Classification (NCBI taxonomy): domain Eukaryota; kingdom Metazoa; phylum Arthropoda; class Insecta; order Lepidoptera; family Erebidae; genus Phragmatobia; species Phragmatobia fuliginosa. The sequence goes on from OW052057.1 coordinate 11,343,106, forward strand.
CTAATACTATAAATTCGAAAGTAACTCGGTCAATCTGTTTGTATGTTATGCTTTCACGACTAAGCCATAGCACCGATTTCAATTAAATTTACCATGGAGATACATTGTTTTTTTAGTAAGTTCATAGGATACTCTTTATTGCAATAACCAACATACACGCCGGTGGAGCCGCGAACAAAAACTAGTAATTATATTAAACAAAATCAATCAATTTCTTTTACGAATTATATACTGATAGTCTTTAACGTTTCTTTTTGATATTAATTAAAACAAAATACACCGTGGATCTTAAAAACACATTGAATTTTTAGCAGAACATGAATTAATGGGAAAAGTTGAGCGTCAAAAGTATAAATTACGACGTTATAATGAATTTCCTAATATAAAGCATAATTTACAAATGACCAAATCAAATTTTGTGTGCACTAGATTAATATTTTGGTTTTATCAGGTGTTGTATGGGTGTGGTTTACATTAAATCTTTCATATGGCCTAGGGTTTCGCTGAAATAAAAATACGTACATGCATAAAATTGGAATCGCCATGAATAATCTACGTGTATTTTCGTTCCCTACTAGCTAAAATACTAAAAGCATAATATTTTTTTCACATTACTTAAAAAAAATATTCTGAACGTTTCTACTTGATAAATATGTCACGATATTTTCCTTTCGTTAATGAAAATTGTGTGAATTTTATGAGTATGTGTAATCACCAACGTTTGTTGAAAAGTTATTAATTTAAAAGGTTTTTTAACGGGAACTATGTTTAATATAATAATATATTTATTATACACATCCTTTCGAAGATTATTAATAATAAACAATACCAATGGTCATCTCCAACCTTGATTATACTGTACGTTGCAAGTATTGACGCCGTGGAGGGGTTTTTAGAGTTTGGTAAACTTAACTCACTGTCATCACTATAACGAAATGCTCTGTATGACTATTTCTCAATCGTGAGAATTTGATAATGTGAACTTGGTTTTGAAGCCTATAACTTAGTCTTCAATACATACTTATTTACATAACTTTGTTCACTCATCTATCTTAGGCCCTTAAAATTTTGACTGCCTCGTTGGTTAGCGTATGCGGCTGCTGATCAAGAGGTCTCGGGTTCGATTCCCGGGTCGGACCAAGTATTATTTGTGTGATTCACAAATATTTGTTTCGGAGTCTGGGTGTTTTCTATGTATAATACCTATGTATGTATTTACAAAAAAAAAAGTATGTTTATGTATTTATATCAGTTGTCTAATACCCATAATACAAGCTCTGCTTAGCTTGGGACTAGATGATGTTGTGTGCCATATGTCCAAAATATTTATTTATTATTATTACATATTAAAATAGATACACCGATTAGTGCCGCGCGACAATTAAGTAATAATAATAATATTTATTGCACAAAAACAGATACAATTTGTTCAACTTAAACACTAGGTTAGGTTATAAATCGAACATGAGTTAGCCTCCGTTGCCAAACTAGGTAAAACCCGTATTTCGGCTTACGTATACGAAAATTAAAAACGGTAAAGATTTTTGGCCTTATTTCAAATGACTTTTGATGACAACAATGACCGCTTGATATGATATGAATATTCAAAATCGATATACTGTTTAGATAAGACTTAAAAACTGATCCCTCCAAAATAAAAGTTAAGCTGCGCCTAATTATACCAAGTTTAAAACGAAGTCGATAAAGAGCGCAGGGAAAGTATTAAGTTACTCCGAACTTATGAAATGAGATCATTATACTGAAACTCTGTAGGAGATTGACACTGTGTACGTTTACGGAGGCGCTTCATAATTATAGTTACTTGAACACAATTATTTTGTAACGAATTTAGTCTTAACATTAAAAACTTTTATTAAGAAGCAAGGTTTTCTTAATCTGGTGTTGCTATATTTAAAAACCTATCAAAGCCTAAAATAATAGTTTTAAAAAACTAAACAAACACGCTTTTAAACTACAAAGTAGAAAATTGTAATGTAACGAAGCGTGGGGCGACGTTATTGAAATATTTTCAGAAAGCACCCCAAGCTTTGTTACATCAAAATTATTTTCAAATTTTTAGTATAAAAGTGTGTTTCTTTAGTTTTTTAAACTATTTTGTATGACGAGGCTATTAAAAGATATTATATAAATTTTTTGAATCTCTACATCCTTTTCCCCGAATTTGCATGGAGAAAAGGTTGTGCCATTTTCGAAAAATTCTCTTAAATCTTATGCGTGTTGCGTGAACATGTCGCTCGAGAAAAGCATGAATAATTTTAATGAAACATACTGGTTTCTGACAATAAAAAATGAACATTAGATGCGTTTGACTTATACAAGCGTCCAGATATGTGAAAAAGTTGAGAAACATACAAAAAGACTAGCTTTTGCCCGGGCTCCATCCGCGTCTTTGTTGATTCGTCCCTCTAGTATCAAAGTATCTCCATGAGACATTTCACTGAATTAGATTCAGTATTTTAGCCGAGAAAGCGTTACATACATAAATAGAGAGAGGGTGACTTTCTAATCTATAATATAAGTCTGGATGATACTCAGATTGAGTTTATAAAAGTTTACGGATACAAAACGAAAATATGATCTATTTTCTGCTATTAAAGTTTTTACTGTATACTCTCAGCGACTTCTTATACAAGAGCAAGAAAGTAGCTATGAAGACTTTATAAGTACTTCAAAGCTGTAAAACTTGTTGACGTGTTATAACACTGTGGTATACCACAGTATAAGTTTTACTATTGAAGAGTGGAGACAGGCGAATGGTTAAGTACTAACTTCCAATATTTTTCAGGATATATTTGTTTCGTAAGAAGTAAAATACGAACACTTAAGTGTATTGCAAACAGTTGTGCTGACGGTCGATTACGATCAGAATGGTCACGTAAATATTTGCTGTCTATGGAAATAGTTGTATTTTGCTTACTACGTAAGTCAGTCAGTTAGCCAGTAAGTCAGTCCGTTTCAATCAGTAGAAGAGGAAAGTTTGTGTGGACGTTTGGATTTGTGAGGATTTTAATAAAATATGAAATCAACCTAGTACAGCCGTCCACTGGTGCTACTTAAATATAGTAAACTTAAAATACTTTTAATAAAACAATGCATAGGATAGTTTCTCGAAAAAAATACTATATAATGTTGGAAATATGTTGACTAAATACACCAAATCACTAATATATTTAGTAGCTGTGGATGTGAGAAGCTCAACATCGATCAAATGACAGTGTCATCTCTACTTCCACTTACCTTTCCATAATATTGTCCAATATACCTATTTAAGAAAAGGCATTTATGCTTTTTAATGAGATGCCTATAGTCATCAGTGGATTTTAAGGTAAGTGAGTAAGGCTGATGAAAAAAATGCAATGTATTACTGTTTGAAAAAATTTTGTAATTGAAAGAACCGTAATTTTTATAGTGTTACACGTTTACAAAGTGTACAAAACACATTTTATCACCGCTATTAAAGTCTTTAGCTTTGTTTTTAATCAGCGTTTAATGCTATTAAAGCTACGGTAGAATAACTGTCTAATACCATTAGATAGTAGCTATAAAGTTTCACAAAGTACTTGCTTGCAAGCGCTAAAACTTCTAGTTTGAAGTTTAATGTAAATTGTACCACAGCGCAAGTTGGATTGTAAAATTACTGAGAACCGTTACTTACTAACTACTATCTGTTAATATATTCAAAGTATTTATATAGTATATAAATTACTATCAGAAAATAGATCTTATTGTCGAAAATTAAAACCGACTACTGTATTTGTATGACGTATGGCTTTGCCCTGGGACGTTATGGATTGTTGATGAAACTTTATATATGTCTCTGCAATATACATATTTTGTGTATGTATATTATTTTTACTATCTTAGCTTTTGCCAGTGACTTCACCCGCGTATACGTTGGTTTTCCCATGTTCTTTTCTAAGGTCCAATCTACCTCCTCATTGAAATCCATTCAAAACAATTCAGTGGTTTAGACGTGAAATCTCGAAAAGGTGACAGATTTATAAAAATAATTATGGATTTATTAGATTAATTCAATTTAGGGATGATAAATAAATGTGAGTTTAAAATTAAAGGTGTAAATGTTTACTGGAAGAAATTGCAGGAAGCGATAAGCGAGTTTAAATATTAAAGAATAAGAGTCTCTAACGTTTCTAAAACTTTTATCCAAATAGTTTGTACTCAAAGTGGCTTCAACTAACATAAAACTGTCCTGTTGGTGAATAAGTAGATACTGGTACCTACATTTGGTACACAAATTGCAAGATCAATGATGAGGTCATTAGCATCAGCGCTGAAAAGGTGGGCCTTATCTGAGCTTTGCAAATTTTTCAATGCTAGTAAACGACAGTTGTTTGGCCTACCTTTCCGATTCTTAAAGATGTTGGGGGTTTGAGGTTGAGTATACATACGATAAGCTATGAGAGAACATAAATTAGTTAATCAAAAGTATTTTTACTCTACGCATTTGGCAAATTAATATTGTAAGCACATTTATCGAGGAAGGCTATAGACTATATATTGAGACCAGAAACTATTGCGCGTACAAAAACAAGAACCGAATTTGCGAAAAGAAAATACAAGAGTCGGTCGGAATATTTATACAATAAAATTAATAAAAACGTTAAACGACTAAGACACTGTAAAATATTACTTACTAACTTTCTGGCACCCTTAAGTTATGATGAAATGGAGTCCTTCTTACAACACTTGGCGTAAAAAATAAAGGATTTTGAATTTTTGGCGTACACCTCTAAAAGTATACACACACACTCGCACACGCACGTACACACGCACACACACACACACTCACACACACACACTCACACACACACACACACACACACACACACTCACTCACACACACACACACATACAATCATCGGTTTAGTTAATTAGTTAACTTTATGTTTTAATTGTATGTTTAAAAAATGACACATTTTTAAGATGTTAACTACTACTTTACTATTATTTACTACGTTACTATTATTAAAAAAAAATTCAGCACGCTAATAACAATAGGAGTGGAGCATCAATGAAGAATGTTTCAAAATCGGGGGTTCTTTTCCTCTTGAGAGCTTCGGCTACGTGTGTTTCGTAAATAGTTAAAATTTTAAAAAAATTATGTGCGACAAAATTGTTTTCCTATAAAAAATTTAATAAAAAAAAGTACGCGACAGCATATGTTTATCTTTTAAGGTTGGCTCACAATAACCCGTTTTACGCTACGTGTAATAGAAAACTCAAACAGGGCTGCACGGGTTAGCTAGTGAAAAATATGAGGTATTTTGTTAGTGTTGTCTAAATACTCTTTGTCAAAACTGAAATCCTTACTAATATTGAAAATTCGAAAGTAACTGTGTCTGTCAGTCTGTTACGCTTAAACGGCAATTTCGCTTCAATTAATAATGTTATAATATACACTGTTCATTTAGTTGTCGAAAATTAGCGTAAACCTTGTGACAAAGACAGCAAAGGATTCAGGCTGCTTTTGCTCAGGAAAAATACATGAGCAAAACGAAAACCGAAACCGAAACAGACTAGTATTTAATAAAATGTGAAGAATACAGTTGAAACTAAAAAACATGATAAAAAATTAGAGGCATATTAGTATGTACAATGTAATAAAACAAGGGAAAAAACATTGTGAGTTTTTTTTTTTTTATACTTAAGCCTGCCAAAGTGACTCTACTCTGCCTGATGGAAAGCATGAGTAGAATCCAGGAGTAGGGGTCACCATGCTTATTGTGAGGGTAGGCAATGTAGCATGGTGACCCTTACCATGGCAGCCCGGTTAGATTATTCTGCATCATTCTCCCGGCCTTCGAAGGGCGGGAGAATGATGCAGAATGATTGGGCCTCCGGTCTCACACTCACCAACGAAATACGACAGCAAGAATGCTGTCATTATTAGGATGGTCTTCTGTGTGAGGGTAGTACTGGCCGGGTCGAGCCGGCCCATTCGTGCTGAAATCAGCGTGGCTCTACTACCTACATGGTGACAATACAGCATGGTGAGCCACACCATAGCGGCTAAGTGAGATGTTTCTGCATTATTGTCTTGGTCTTCGGAGGTCGAGAGAATGATGCAGAATGATTTGGCATCCAGTCGCATACTCACCAACGAAAGACAGTACGATTGCTATCATTTTGGGTTGGTCTTTTGTGTATGAGGGTAGTACTGCCCCGTCGAGCCGGCCCATTCGTGCTGAAATCAGCATTGCTCTATTATTTTCCCCTAGTCGCCTCTTACGACACCCTTATGTTGAAAACGTACGTATACAATATTTGTACAGAATACTCTGGATACAGTGCTAGCACCCGTTATTAAAATTATACTTTATGTGACGAGAAAATTTTTTTTTATGTAAAATTCAACACATTTACACTTATCAAAAAGTGGCAAATTAGACAGTATCTAAAGTTACCAATCTGAGAATACCTGAGAACGAACTATATTTCATCATTATCTTCCTAGCTATTATTATTATTTTATTAGACACTAGACTTTATTAGACAATAATAAAGTCATTAATCACCTTTTAATCTAATATATAAAATTCTCGTGTCACAATGTTCGTTCCCATACTCCTCTGAAACGGCTAGACCGATTCTTATGAATTTTTTTATGCATATTCAGTAAGTCTGAGAATCGGCCAACCTCTATTTTTCATACTCCTAGGGTGCGAGCGGAACCGCAGGCATCAGCTAGTATCCTGTAAATATTACAAGCATCTACTTATCTAATGCCGTTATTAATGTCGAGCATATAACGAAAAAAAAGTCACCTCTGTTTATAAGACATCCCCTTAATTTTTTTCTTCTTCTATATTTGGTGTAATGATGTGTTATGATGATGTTATAGTAGGAACAACAAAAATACATCATCTGTGATTATTTCAAATATACACTAGTAGTCACTGTTCATGAGTTAAGTACATCGGTCATAACTCAGACGAAAAACTAAGTTAAACAATGAGACTAGCTACACCTCTCGGCGTTGTTCAAAAGCCACAACAACTGCCGGTAATGCCGAGGGGCTGAGTTAGTATGAATAATAATGGTAAATATTTTAATACATATTAATATTCTGGAAACCGAATAGCGTTTCTAAAACTTATGTACCTACAAGCTAAATATTTTGCGCTAAAAGACTTATCTCACTGCCTAAATCCATTAAAATGAAAAATCCGTTTAACCCTTCGGGTGCCTGGTGGGTCTGACAGACCCATTACTTCAAAACTTCGACGATATTTTTTTATTTTTTTAACCTAAAGCGCTGCGCTTTTCAGTAGCTTCGCGATATGAACTAGCAGCCATTTTGTCTCCTCTCCCGTAATCCGCGACGCACACGCATTCAGATAAGAGGTGTTTTATGTGCGCTCGGGTCTCAGGGACCCGACCAGGCACGCGGTGTAACTTTTATTCCGTAAGTACTTACTTTTGTTTTTTCTTGTTTACTATGTTTTGTGTGGTAAATTGTTTACAAAAATAATATTTTATTAGTTAAAAATGGTTAGTAACGAATTTTGAAATCTGTCAAGCTTTGGAGAGAGATTTAGAAGAATATGAATACGAAGATGTGGTATTTGATGATAGTGGAGATGAATCAGTCTACTTACATGTACCACATGGGTAAGATAGTGCTGAGGAAGTAGTAGAAGTCCATGCTGAACCCAATAATAGTGAAAGTGATGTTGAGATGTCTCAGCCATTGAGTAATTTGTCTCACGCGTCGATTTTTTTTTCTTTTTATAATTTAGCCTACCAAAGTGACTCTACTCTGACTGATGGAAAGCATGAGTAGAATCCAGGAGTAAGGGCCACCATGCTCATTGTGAGGGTAGGCAAAGTAACATGGAAACCTATACTAACATGGCGGCCTGGTTAGATAATTGTGAATTTTTGTTACGTAAAATATAAGAATTTTAAATTAGGTAATAAACATTTTGTAAAACAACTGTAGTTTTAATTTTTCCAATCATATAATTTAAATGTCAGTGACAATTAATAAAAACCCTGTATTTAGCTTTCTGACTCGTTAAGTAGGTGAAAACCAAGCATTTTGTTTACGGGTCTCACAGACCCACCAGGCATGCGAAGTGATTTTTAGGTACCAGGCACCCGAAGGGTTAAACAAACCAATTCACACCCCAAATCTGATAATAAATATTCACAAGCCCCAACTCTAAACAATAAAATCCGAACTCCCAAACAATGAAGCCTACGCAAACAATTAGGGAATCCAATCAAAATTATAAATGTATTAGTCTATTTGGAATCCTTTATCAATCATTATTACACTTACCAACAACAATACTAACTTGAATTTAACACTAAACTTTCACTAAGTCTCACTAAAGTACACAAACACTAAAAAATATTTGAATCTCAAACTCACTATTTAACACCACGTATTTATTCTATATACAGTATGTATTTATTACGGATTATGAACGCTTTTCCGAAGTTTTCGCGCAATGTTCAAGGACGTTAGCTAACGACACCCGGCCTGTACGAAAGCGGACTTGCTACTGAATATTACAGGCGATTCGGCACTTTTCAGAATGTAGACAAACTTTGACAAGCATCGTGAACCCTTTAATAACATTCGTTCCCTTAGTAAGCGTTTAAACGTAGTACCTTCTAAATTCAGTTTTCTTTCTAGTGTGGTTTATAAAAGCGGATTTGCAGAACGATTGGAACGGATGTTTAAAACGGGAATCTAAGTACTAAATAGTTTATTGCTTTTGGTTACGTCATACGTTTTAATACCACTGAATATGAAATTTATTACATTTCCTTTACTGATTTAAATGCTTTAATAGTTCTTAACTGAAGTACCATAAGCACATCTAGTTATGATAAAACAATCGAGTGCTTTGGAGTTGAAAATATTTATTTATGGGTGTAACTTTATAAATTATAACTAAAAAGTCGTTTATTTGATAAATAAAGTTTACACAATTGAAATAAAGATTACAATTTCCTTAATATATAATTTTATTGTGTTAATTGCAAATAATTACATCATTTTAACAGGTTACACTTCTCGGAAACACTCTTCGAAAAGAGCATAAACCCTGTTAGCTTTAGAGCCCAGTTAAAGGGAATGTTGACACAGCAATCAGATAATAGCTTTTAGTTTGTATTTTATGTTTATATAGATGTGTTTTTGTCGGTCATTTACCTACAAATTTCACATTGATTCATTCACTCACAATACTGCGGTGGTTTTTGGTCCAACAAACCTCTTTAAGAACCCCTTGCGAGGGATATTCTAATCTAAACTAGTTTTTATTTCAAGTAGACTTTTTCAAGCACTTTTGAAATGTTGCATTAATTACTGTAGTTGCTCGGTTCCAAAATGTCATTTTTAGGGTTCCGTAGCCATATGTCAAAAAACGGAACCCTTATAGATTCGTCATGTCTGTCTGTTAGTCTGTCCGTCCGTATGTCGCAGCCACTTTTTTCCGGAACTATAAGAACTATACTGCTGAAACTTGGTAAGTAGATGTATAATGTGAACCGAATTAAATTTTCATACAAAAAAAACAATAAATTTTGGGGGTTCCCCATACTTGGAACTGAAACTCTAAAAAAATTTTTTCAACACTTTTATATGAAGTTACTTACTTCTACGGAACCCTTCATGGACGAGTTCGACTCGCACTTGGCAGCTTTTTGTAAAGTAAATCCGCAAAGAAACTTCTTAAGTAACTCTTTTAAAATACAAACTTACGACTTTTGTGTACATTATTGTATAAGTATGCAACAACAACGTAAAATAGTACAATTATAATCTACTTAATTTTAAAATATGAAAAATAAATCCTAGGATAGTACTAAACTGCATTATGATCTTTGTTTACTCCTACATGTATCTTAATCTAAATTATTACGATTACAAAGTCTGTTGTAAAATACTAAATCTTTTTTAATAAATCCATTTCGTTAGAACGAAGGGTGCGGTTAGTGTCGATATAAATCAACAGCTTAGGCTAATGTTCTCTGTCTCAGATGTAAGGAGTACTTAGTGAGGCTGATAAGAATAAATCCTTTTTATAGTCTAACACTAATTCAGCTATCATTTTGAATTTTACGTGCCAAGTTAGAATGGTATCGTTTTCAAATGACTTCATGAATAAATTTTCACATTATATGACTAGCTTTTGATCGCGGCTCCGCCATCGTGTATGTCATCTGAGATCGAGGTACCAAGTAGTCTATATTATTCTTCGTGAATTAAGGTATCTACGTACCAAATATCATTGTATTAAACCATGTTTTGCAGTGGTTTAGCTGTGAAAGTTTAACAAAAAAACAGGCATAACTTTATATCATAATTCTCCAATGGATTCCATCCCACATTCAAATTCAAGCAAACGAATACGTAGACATGCTTGCTAATCAGCCAGATCATGACGGCATTCCAGCAAGTGTTGTACCGCTTTTCTCACAACAACTGGGGTTGGTAAAGATATGTTGGCAGGTGTATTTTGATGAAAGTTCGCGTCAGAGTGATATTTGGTATAGAACAATTCAGCCTCAAATTTCAAAACTACCCTGGATAGGCCATATAGTATTAAACAGAAATAATTTAAACACTGTACTAAGATTACGTTCGGATCATATTCCATTGAGAAAGTTTGCATTTTTGATGAAGTAGGTCTCGTCACTTAATTGCCTTGATTGCGGTGAGATAGAAGATGTCCAGCATATTTTGATGGAATGTGTTCGGTCTAAGAGCATCCTGTTTCGACGGAAATAAGAAGCTACTGGTTGGCTATTTGAATGGTGTATTATTGTATAATCCAATGACTAACGAAATGAGGCATATCATTAAACTAGCTGATTCAGGTTTCATCATCATCAGCCTATCGCAGTCCACTGCTGGACATAGGCCTCTCCCACTGCACACCACCCTGATCGATTTTGGGCTTCTCGTATCCAGCTGATTCAGGTATATGTACACTATAATGTAGTTTTAAGTCATTACATATATTATGTTTGATATTGTTTGATGTCCAAATGGGACAAAATCCTTTTATTAAGAATAAAAAAAAAAACATTAATATTCTATCTATTAGTAATACCATTGGTTATACCCACTTTTCCCATCTTTTTGGTTTCGGGGCAGTGTTGCAATATAAAATATCCTGACATTGGTTTGATCTAAGACCGAAGGTGCATCATTCTTAGAATGAATGGGCAATGATGCACAATGATTAGTCCTCCGGTCTCACACTCACTAACGAAATACAATAGCAAGAATGCTGTCATTATTACGATGGTGTTCTGTGTGAGGGTAGTACTGCCCCGGTCGAGATGGCCCTTTCGTGCTAAAATAAACGTGGCTCTGCTTTCTACCCTACAGTCACATTAAAAAAAAAACGATACAATAGTGTCAAGTGCCTAAATCAATGTACATTCAATACATGTGATCAGACTCGCAATGGGAATTTCCAGAAACAATAGCAAAAGCATCTATATTATTTACGGTTCAGTACAATAGGCCTGTCAGACTGTATTTCTTTCACGGCCGGATTAACGAAACGACAATTACTCAGACGTACAACGTACCACTAATACAACATAAGATTTCGTCGCCGGAAAAAAATATCGCTAACAATATGTGTAGTAACGTTATTCATTGCCGATTGTGAAGTTATTTTGTAATGGTTAGTATTACTTACAAGCTGAATCCCATGGTATTCATCATCATCATCATCATCATCAACTGCCTTTAACAGTCCACAGCCGGACATAGGCCTCTCCTTTGAAAGGAGGTTTTGGCCTACTATACCACGCTGGCCAGACGGGTTGGTAAGGGTTTGTTTCAAGTTTCCTTCTCTTGGCAGTGATGTTAGCTGCTTATTTGGTTCCTTAAGTCGCCTCTTACGACACCCATGGAATGAATAAGGGTGGTGACACTTTGTATTCTTAATCCGTCACCACACGGACATGGTATTACCTGCGGTTATTGTTGAAAACTTGCTGCACGTTTGGCTTTGATTTGAGTGGTCGCCACGACAACACTTGGTGTGATCCATAAATTGTTGTTCTGAGTCTGGGTGTTCTTTGTGTTCGTTTCATGTATGTTTGTAAAGTTTCCCGCGACACAGGACAGATATTTCTATGGGGAGTTATCTTTTTGTGCTGTCTTCTGAAAAACAGGTATATAACCTAGTTCAGAGGGCAGAGTTTCTATAGAAATAAAAACAGATCTTGTAACATTTTAACTTTTGTATCTGTGTTAAATATTTTTGATGAAATAAATTATTATATTAATTATTATATATTTTAACTAAAAAATAACTAAAATATGTACATAACATAAGTATGTTAAATCTTGAATCCACTGGGAACGTTAGTAGGCCTCATATTTCTAATTGAGGGTAGACGTGAGTTTAGCGGGTGAGGAGATTGTTCTCTTACATTCACTTTATACTCGATCACGAAATACAGTTAGGACATTGAATAGCAGCCCATGATTAATAATTTTAAATAAGACACTCCACCGAACACGTGGTGCTCACACGAGACGATCCGCGACGACTCTGCTCGTCAACGACGACGTTCCATTTTCACGGACGAATGAACGAACAATAATCATCTAGGGATGGGATAAAATCATTGTCACCTGTGATCCTTGTCTATGACTTATGACATGAAAGTAATCGACTAAAATCAATCATTCAATCGCGTTATTATTATTTTAAAGTGACAATGATTCCCATCCCTGCGGTCACCGGTCGCACGCGCCAGTGCCCGGTGTTGCGTCAGTGTCTTACCTTCAGACACTTAACAGTGTTGCCAGCTAAAATAATCGATACGCCGGCAAGTACGTTTTAAATATAAGTGGTATGAAAGTTAGTGACAGAGTCAGAAACAAAGTGATAAAATAACATTACGAATTGAAAGAAAATGTAGTGGATTGAAAATGGCATGCTTCGTTCGTTTTGGCCACGTAGCGACAATGGATGATAGATAACTCAAGAAATTAATTGTTATGAAAATTAGTAAGTGGAGATCATTCGTCTCTGCCTACCCCGCTAGCAAATAAGCGTGATTATTATTAATGTATATTTTGCTAAAGTAGATAACCATGTAGCTTTTTATGTTTATTTTGTTTGATTTTGATTGTGAAAGTTCTATAAATGCAATTAGATATTTAGGAATTTTACCTTATACTATCATAGATATAATAATTTTCACTATTGGCTCGTAATTAATTCATGAAGTACCGTATTAATTGCGATATTTGATACCAAGTTAATAATCGTGGATTTGATTCCCACCCACGACAAATTATTGGGTCACGTACACAATGTATTTCCAAGTGTAATGTAATATTGGATTGGAATTGGATTGGAATTGGATTAATATGTCAAGTTATTCTTAATCAAGTAATGAAAATGTAATCAAAATTAATATTTAATGGTGTGTGTTTATACGCACACATAAGTCATGCTTGTAATTATGGACCCTGGCTTGTTATTATATAATAAAAATCGGCCAAGTGCATGTCAGGCCACGCACAGGAAAGGGTTTCTCAGCTCCCACCCATAATGGTACGTGGATTTAAAATCGTATCCAATAGATAATTATTATGTTTTTATTAATGCGTTAATTTTGTATGACGTTTTTTTCCAAGTGAGCGCATTTTACAAGTTAAGTCTCCATAACTCCTGAATTAATAAAGTCATCTAATCCGTTATAGTTTTCCTTCAAAGTTCATTATATGAACCACCATTACGAATTTTCCTAGATTTTTTGAGCCCGCCGTTTAGCTTTAAGATGGGGGGAAGCCCTGTTTTTACAAAAAAGTGCCCTTTTGAGTGGAATTTCTCGCAAACGAATACCTAAATCAATAAATCGTCTTAGAAACCCTTTATTGTTTTTTAAAGACCTATCTAATGATACCCCACGCGATGGGGTAGAAGCGAGAAAAAATTTACATCCCCACTTTACGTGTAGGGGAGGTACCCTAATTAAATATTTTTCATAATTTTATTGTAGCACCTTGTCGACGTAATTACAACACATATCCATGCAAAGTTTCATCTTTCTAGCACTTACCGTTTGGACGGTAAGTCGCGGACTGACGGACGGACAGACGGACTTGACGAATCTATAAGGGTTCCGAGTGATATACTTCGGAACCCTAAAACTAAACTACAAAAAATACTTTGCGAATTTTATACTCACTTCTGTCGCAAAATAGAATACATAAGACTTACCATACCATACCAGTTTACGTAAGCCAAAAATATTGCGGCAGTTGAAAAATTCTAAAAGTCTGAAGTATTCGTTTCCTTTGTGCCTTTATTTTTTAATCCAAACAGAACTGTTGCATTTTTTATTACTTTTTCTGTGCCCGTACTATGGTGACGTTCAACTTTTTGACCGTCATGTTTTGACAATTGACTGTCTTGTTGGTCTAGTGGTTAGCGTATGCGACTGCTGATCAAGAGGTCTCGGGTTTGATTCCCGGGTCGGAATATTTGTGTGTTCCACATATATTTTTTTCGGAGTCTGGGTGTTTTCTATGTATAATGTGTATGTATTTACAAAAATAGTATGTTTATGTTTTTATATCAGTTGTTTTCGAATCAAATCAAATCAAACCATTTTATTTCAAATAAACCATACAACGTCACTTTTGAAACGTCAACTAGTCAGTCAGTAGTCACTCGTGAGGCTAATTGTCTGTTCCAATTGGTAGATCCTATGGAGAAGAACAGACAAGAAACTCCATGGACACTCTTTTCCAACATTGTTTTTACAATTTTTGGTTAAATTATTAAAGGCATTTTATTAAATGTGATATTTAGTACCCATAACACAAGCTCTGCTTAATTTGGGACTAGATTATGTTGTGTGTAAGATGTCCGATGTTTATTTATAACTTATTTTTATCTGGCTGGTTTCTTATTTTTGTTTGATCTATTAATCTGTCCAACCTGTGAAACTAGTGAATGGACTCATGAATCATTTAGGTACATACATACATTACTATAGGTATGAACACATGACAAATATATAAATAAAAGTCCAAAGTTTATTTATTCGTTTTATTTTTCATATTTGTGATCTCAAAACTCTATGAATGATTAACTGTTTAGTGTAGGTATATTTCTCGCTGAGCAAACTCGAGTCTTACGATACCACTTTTGTTAGTAAAACACACACGGCCGCAGCCGCCTTATCCCAGACCTATTTTGATTTATTAATTTTAGCTTTCCAAAGTAACTCTACTCTACCTGATGGAAAACGTTTGGAGAATTCAAGAGTGGTGGTCCGTGGGTGACGGATTAAGAATACAGAGTGTCACCACCCCTATTCATCCCGCGGGTGTCGTAAAAGGCGACTAAGGGATAAACTACGCAAGACAACATCAATGCAAAGAGAAGGAAAACTTGAAACCAACCCTATACCAACCCGTCTGGCCAGCGTGGTATAGTAGGCCAAAACCTCCTTTCTAAGGAGAGGTCTATGTCCAGCAGTGGACTGTTGAAGGCTGTGGATGATGGATGAGTCACCATATTCATTGCAAATGCAGACAATGCTGTATGGTGACCCCACACCATGGCAGTCTATTGAGATACTTCTGCATCATTGAGGACATTGACCCTCTGGTTTCGCACTTAATAACAAAACTTAACAGCACGACTGCTATCATTTCAGGTTGGTATTTTGTGGGAGGCTAGTACCGCTCCAGTCAAGCCGGCCCATTCGTGCCGAATTGTATCGTGGCTTTATCACCTTATTCTTGCGTTTTATCATCATCTACCCACATGACACCCGGATTATAACTATTCACATAGCTGATGTACGGTTATTAAAATCAGTGATACTCCTTAACACCTTCATAGTCCCCATACAATATTACCAAACTATTACATAAGTACAAACAGTTAGTGACTATGTATTGTTTTTATTGGTATTGATTGTTTTAATGGTTTTCACACAACAAATACCTTGGTCACAAGTCCTAAAACTTAAAAGGCCTAACTGGTACGTCCGCGAAAAAAATTCAGAACAAGTTACTCAATAGGTGTGAGCCCAATGTGGGCTCTCGGACTAAGAGCCATACACATGACGTGAGCCAACAGTGGGCTCATAGGACTGAACGTGTTAAAGTGTTATTAGTAAAGAATTAAAAACTCGAATAATTTTGATTTAATGATGATAAAATACACAGTTACATTGTTAAGAAACTCGATCATTTTACTCACTCAAATACATCAAATCCCATCTAGAGATCTACCTATATTCACGTGATGCGGTTGCAATTTGATTAACCCTTAGAACTTCGATTCTGTGTATTTACTAAACAAATTGCTTTGTGCAAATCAACTATCATGAATGTAACGTTTGTTTCGCCTAACCTTTGACAAATCATAGTCACTAGGCTATACACATATGTCCGAGTGGTGACGGATTAAGAATACAAAGTGTCACCACTCCTATTCATCTCGCGGGTGTCGTAAAAGGCGACTAAAGGATAAACTTCGCCAGACAACATCAATGCAAAGAGAAGGAAAACTTGAAACCAACCCTATATCAACTCGTCTGGCCAGCGTGTAATAGTAGGCCAAAACCTCTTTCTAAGTAGAGGCCTATGTCCAGCAGTGGACTGTTAAAGGATGTTGATGATGATGATGATGATGCTATACACTGATTGTGACTCTCTAATTAAGGATTATTTATTATCACATTAACGCAACTTACTTATATGCAGGTGTGGTAGTTTTGCCTCAGCACACATATGTCTGCTTGATCGGACACTATGGTCTCACAGAAAATCGATATCAGCTAATTTTTGATATAGAATCCAAGAGTGGACGTCACCATACTTATTGCAAACTTGGACAATGGCGCATGGTGACACTATGGCGGCCTAGTGAGATCTAATTTCACGTCCCACTTGAAGGACCCTAAATAATAGTAGAAGAAAAACACGTGCACTATTACTTTTAAAACAACAAATGTTTTGATTAGTATACTTTTAATTGGATTTTATAACTGTTTTTAGAAGTTATTGATAAAATAAAATTTAAGCAATGGAAAGTTTAAAAGTAATAATAGTTCTTTTTATATTACGTGTCGATTTTTACAAACCTTCTAGACTATGAGTTTATTTTTAACGTCAATAAATGAGTCTCTTGAGCAATTCAAAATTAAGTACTGCCATACAACAAAAACTATGTGTAAAAGTCGTGAAAGTTTAAAAACAGTAATTAGATTTCATACAAACAATATTTTAATTTGTCCAATAAAACGTTTAGTGTTCTCACCATTGTGGCTTGACATAAAAGCTTTTCAAAACCCCTCGCATGTTATATGAATTAGCTTTAGCGCTTAGCCATAAAGCCACCAGCGGTCAACCACGATTGCAATCTGCTATCTAAATTGCGTTGGACATTGTCTGTGTCGATGTTCAGAGTTATCGATAGTATTGTTTATAGAGCATGTTCTAGATATTCACGTAAAACAGATTTCTGACGTGGCGACGCATGCCGTGGCGACGCGTCACCACGCTATACGATGGTATATATATACAGTCTATATGCAGTAGTGTGTACGGTGTGGCGACGCGTCGCCACACCGTACACACTACTGCGTAAAACTACTACGTAATATTTTATTTTATCATTATGACATATTTAGTTCCTATTACAATATTTTCTTTTCTGCATATTACTTTTACAAAATAATGGCGATGTTTCACATCTGCCAGGCGTCCCGTGACGGCTCACATTTTTTTATTATTATAGGGATTTAAATTCCAAAAAAAGGTAATATTAAGAAAGGCGTCTCCTTCTTACACAAGCAACAACAAAATAAATGTTTCCGAGTTTTCCCTGCTCGACTGCTATTAATTGTTGCAAGTTTTTTTATTATTAATTTAATTTACACTAAAAATCAACCATTTTAGCAGGAGTAATGTGATAGTGTTATTTAGTAAATAATATTTTATAAAATGTATCGCCTTAATGTATCATTAAAATCAGAGAGATCGATCTTCTATCCATCTATCTTCATGACCCTGACCAATATGAGTTTCTGGTATCAGAGTCACGCTGATTTCAGCCCGAATGGATCGGTTTAACGGTGGTCTTTCGTTGGTGAGTGACCAGAGGCCCAATCATCCTGCGGCATTCTAGAAGCAGAAAAATCTTACTAAGCCGCCATGGTTTGGGTCACTATATTGCATTGTATATACTATATCGACTCCTAGATTCTACATAATATATGCTTTCCATCAGGCAGAGTAGAGTTACATTGGTATTTATGAAAAATAAAAAAATATAAAAAATAAAAAATACTTTTTCCAAATCTGTCTACTAGTAACACCCTGTTATTTGTGGTACAGCAGTAGAATTAAAAAATCGGCCAAGTGCGTGTCAGGCCACGCACAGGAAAGGGTTCCTCAGGCACCTATAATGGTATGTGGATTTAAAATCGTATCCAATAGATAATTGTTATGTTTACGTAATAATACGTTAATTTTGTATGACGTTTTCCAAGTGAGCGCATTTTACCATATAAGCCTTTATAACTCCTGAACTAAGAAAGTCATCTAATCGGTTATAGTTTTCCTTCAAAGTTCATTAGATGGACCACCATCACGATTTTTTTCAGATTTTTTGAGCCAGCCGTTTAGCTTTTAGAGGGGGGGGGACGCCCTGTTTTTACAAAAAAGTGCCCTTTAAAGTGAAATATCTCGCAAACGGATACCTAAATCAAAAAATCGTCTAGGAAACCCTTTATTGTTTTTAAAAGACCTACCTAATGATACCCCACACGATGGGGTAGCCTCGAGAAAAAAAAAACATCCCCACTTTACGTGTAGGGGAGGTACCCCAAATAAAATTATATTTCATAATTTTATTGTAGCACTTTGTCGACGTAATTACAACACGTATTCGTGCAAACTTTCATCTTTCTAGCACTTACCGTTTGGACGGTAAGTCGAGGACGGACGGACGGACGGACGGACAGACGGACATGACGAATCTATAAGGGTTCCGAGTTATGAACTTCGGAACCCTAAAAATGCATATCAGTTTTCAAAATTTATGTGTTTTAATACGCTTCTGTCTATCCCTTTGGGAATACAGCCTTGTTAGTTTTGTAACGTATAATATTGAATGCATGCGTATGTGTCTATGTATAAAAAGGTACTGATCTTTTGACATTCAGGACATTTATTAAAATAAAATCCAAGTTATAATATTTTTTTCACCCGGCTACGGCAAACTGAAAGCAATGGTAATATTTTTGTCAGCCTATGTTTGCTTGTATGTTCCAATGGAGCACCTGAACTACTGAACAGGTTATAATAGATGAGGTGTCATAAGATTCGTAATAAAAGCCCGTGTGTAATAGGTTTATACATTTTATAAAAAGGTTTTACATTTTTTAAATGATAATTTACAGTAAAAAAAATATCCTAACATAACTTAAATTTGTATCTGTGTTTGCAATACATCTGATCCATTGTGGCTTACATTCGCATTCCATTTTCAGGATTGCAATATCTAAATGGTTTTCGACAAGCTTTGCTTACAACAAATATACAAATAGGTAAATAATATCTATAAGGCATTTATGATAGACAATTTGTATGACACTCCTACGAACGACCAAATGTCATGTCTCAGCAACACAAATGGAGGATCATCTGACCAGGTGAGGTGATCATGCTCAGTCCATCAGCCGCGGCCCGTGGTGGATGTTAGACAGTTGTAATATATCCTAATCGGCGCGAAAATTGCTATATCGCGATTCAGGATTAGTAGTAGGTGTATAGATAGCGGTGTATCTTTATAACCGGTGTCATGACCAAGTGTCATGTCTCAACATCACAAATGGAGGATCCCCTGACCAGGCGATGGGTACATGCTCAGTCCGCTGGCCGCGGCTCGTGGTGGATGTTGAACGGTTATAATATATCCTAATCGGCGCGAAAATCGCGATTCAGGATTAGTAGCAGGTGTATAGATAGCGGTTTATCTTTATCGGTATAACGTAACTGCGTAAATTTTTTAAGCCTACGGTCATCTTGGCCAATATTAAGAATCTATTGGCGACTTATTCATTAAAACCGGTTTAGTAGTTTAGGCGTTACATTGAACCATACAAGCATACGTGTATTGGGTGGCATATTGGGTGTTTTCTATGTATAATATGTATGTATTTCCAAAAAAAATGTATGTTTATGTATTTATATCAGTTATTTAGTACCCATAATACAAGCTCTGCTTATTTTGGGACAAGATGGCGTTGTGTGTAAGATGTGTTAAAAATACATAGACTGTCCAAACTATTGCCCTGCCATTTGTAATACCATTATCGGGTATAAAGATGATTAAATAAATGCTTTCGATATTTAGTAAAAACAAATAGTAGCTTAAAAATTTCTGAGCCCAATTAAAAATTCAATACATTATTTCTTTGTTACCATATTTACTTATCACTGCTCCTGTTTTTATTCTATTCTAATCTCAAATGTTATTACTTGAATAATGTTACCGATTCTTAAAATCTTAATCTAAGATTTCAAATTATTCAAAATAAAACAATTGGATTTTATACTAAAATTTTAAAGGAATAATTACAATTTATTACTATTTCTACTGAAAATTCAATGAAATAGATGTTTGAACAATAGTGTCGAACATATCTTGAAAATCGATTAATTTATTTGCTGCAATTATAAACCTTTATCAGTTACTAGATCAATAAAATGTATTACTCTGTGTCTCAAAAAGGGGTCACTGATCCCAGTATTGTTTTATTCTTCTATTTTAGGATTCCGTAGTTCATGACTTTCCGGAACCCTTATAGATTCGTCATGTCCGCGTCCGTCCATCCTCGACCTACCGCCCAAACGGTTGGTAAAATTTTACATGAAAATGTGTTGTAATTACATCGACAAAATGATACAAAAAAATTAAAAAAATCTTTTTTTTTGGGGTAAGTCCCCTACACGTAAAGTATGGATGTTTTTTGTCTCGCGTCTACCCAATCGTGTGGGGTATCATTAGAGAGGTCTTTTATAAACATTGTGAAGTTACTAAAACCAGTTTTCGATTTAGGTATCCGTATGGGATTTGTTGAACTTTAAAGGACATTTTTATGGAAAAACAGGGCGTCCCTATCCCTCTAAAAGCTAAACAGCTGACTCAAAAAATCTGAACATATTCATGATAGTGGTCCTTACATTGAACTTTAAAGGAAAACTATAACAAGTTAGATAGCTTTGTTAGTTTAGGAGTTATACAGGCCTAACTTGTGAAATACGCTTACTTGAAAAACTTTGTACAAAAATAACGAAATAAAAAGTAAGCATGATAATTATCTACAGAACCTTATTCTATACGTAGCCTGACACGCACTTGCCTAATTTTTATTTACATTAGGTATATATCCTGGTTACTTTACAAATATTGTGTTTGTGTGATCCGCAAATATTTGTTTCCGAGTTTCGGTGTTTCCTATGTATATTATGTACCAATACATTTACAAAAAAAGTTTATGTATTTATATATCAGTTGTCTAGTACCTATAATACAAGCTTCGCTTAGTTTGAGACTAGATTGCGTTGTGTGTAAGATCTCCAAAATATTTATTTATTTATTCATAAGAGACGCGAAATACACCCAGGCTAAAAAAGTTTAAGTTTTACTGTCCAATACCAATCATTTTCACCGAACATAGAGAAAAAAACTTGTTTTTAAATAACCTTAACAAGCTTGTCCTAAGCATTAGTGCAGTTTTAATTATAAATATTAGGTCTTTACCTATCAAGTTGCCGTTTTGTATGAAATCAGTAAAAGTACCTATTTTTTCAAACTTTTTTATTTCTGTTATTCAAAGTAATCACCCATGCAATCGACCCATCTTTGCCAACGCATTGGCAGTTTATTGATACCCTTCTTGTAAAAATCAGCTGAACGGGAGCCAACAAACTCTTCAAAGGCATTTTATACTGCCTCTCGGGAATTGAATTTTTTTTATTAATGTGGTACAGCTTTATGACTTAAGATGCAGACATATTTCGTTATCACTTGGGGTCATAAATGAAATACTATCATTATAAAAAGTTTGAGAAACATAGATCTGTCAATATGGTTATACCCAGAGGTGAAAAGACAGTGAACTCAGTGTTAATGAAACTTGTTGAAAATGTAATTAAACTGACTGATTTGAAAATTTATTCATGATAAAAAAAGTACTAATCTAATATTGTTGGCGTGTTCGTGATTTTTGTTATTTCAAACGCTTTAAATAAAGATAATATTTAATAATAAAAACACATCTAAAGTTTGAAAGTAACGAGAGCTCTTATCTTGCGGCAACCAAGACGAGATTTCGCGATATTTATTGGTGCTAATTCTATCGTTCAGAAGCTCTTCAAACAACACTGAAACGTTTTGTAGTGTTACTTCCAATTTCAGTTCTCCCTCAGGGTTGCGGATGTCAGTCGCTCCGTGGAAAAAACTGATATTCAGGTAAAACCGATTGAACTAGCAGTCGACTCCAAAAAATCTTAGGAATAAAGACTTTTTACGACCACATTTTTTTTTGAGGAATGATAAAAAAGGCATCTGAAGTCCAATCAATAAAAAAAGCGGCCAAGTGCGAGTCGGACTCGCCCTTGAGTGGTTCCGTATCAGCAAGTAACATCATTTAACGTTCTTGTAGTTTGTTGTTACTTTCATCGATGTTTTTTAGGGTTCCGTTGCCAAATGGCAAAAAACGGAACCCTTATAGATTCGTCATTTCTGTCTGTCTGTCCGTCCGTATGTCACAGCCACTGTTTTCCGAAACTATAAGAGCTATACTGTTGAAACTTGGTCAGTACATGTATTCTGTGAACCGCATTAATATTTTTACACAAAAATAGAAAAAAAGTAATAAATTTTGGAGGTCCCCATACTTAGAACTGAAGCTCAAAAATTTTTTTTTAATCAAAACTATACGTGTGGTGGTATCTATGGATAGGTCTTCAAAAATGCTATTGAGGTTTCTACTATTTTTTTTTCTAAACTGAATAGTTTGCGCGAGAGACACTTCCAAAGTCGTAAAATGTGTCCCCCCCCCCTGTAACTTCTAAAATATGAGAATGATAAAACTAAAAAAAATATATGATGTACATTACCATGCAAACTTCCAACGAAAATTGGTTTGAACGAGATCTAGTAAGCATTTTTTTTTAATACGTCATAAATCATATACCGCAATTTACATTTCTTTCAATCAAAACACTTAATAAAACATCGATGAAAGTTACAACGAACTACAAAAACTTTTATATGATGTTACTTGCTGCTACTCAGTTCCAAGTATGGGGACCCCCAAAATGTATTGTTTTTTTTCTATTTGTATACAAAAATCTTAATGCGGTTCACAGAATACATCGACTGACCAAATTGCAACAGTATAGCTCTTATAGTTTCGGAAATAATTGGCTGTGACATACGGACGGACAGACAGACAGACAGACAGACTTGACGAATCTATAAGGGTTCCGTTTTTTGCCATTTGGCTACGGAACCCTAAAAATGATAGTATTCGTGCAGTCGTTTTTCATTGATGAATGTGAGACCGGATGCTCAATGATGCAAAAGCATTTCAATGGGCCATCATAGACCATGGTGTGGGCCAATATGCTGCATTGATGCATTATTATATCTATTATTATTATACTATTATATATATTATTATTATCATATTTACAAACAAATACACAAAAAAATCAATATACTGAGTTTGAATAGGTACACATTAAAACAAACAGTTACAGAATGGCTCCTAAAACAAGACTATTCCAGCACAGAGACTTTACTAATTTACCTCAAATAATAAATTAGCTCCACATCAAGATACAACCTAAAAAATAATAATAATAATAATAATAATCTTACACTACTCACAAGCACACACATTCATAAACACACACACACACACACACACACACACATACACACATACACACACACACACACACACACATACATACACCAACATATACCAAACCACCTAAGATAGTACTTGTAGTAACTTAAGTAATGCGATTCCTTTTTGTTATATGTATTTGGTAATATAGCAGTAATGATACAAAATATGAAAGGCTGAGCACTGTCTTTTAAGATACAGGTATTTCACCTAGTTTAAGAGGCAGAGTTCCATTTATGGTTAAAAATAGTATGTAATGTTGACTTTGTATTGTGTACTGAAAGACTGTAATTTTTGTGTCAATAAATATATTATTATTATATTATTATTATTCAGTACTCTGGGTTTCTGCTCAAGCTTTCCATCAGGAATAGGAGTCACTTTGGCAGGTCCATTTACTATTATAAAAAAATATTAAAACAATTTATAAAACCTAAATTTGAAGGTTTTGAATTAATTTTCAACCTCTGTCTCAAAAACGACAGAGTGTCGCATATTTTACGTGTAAGTGCAGGTATCTGTTTGTGGCCTCGTAGATCACGAACAGAAGAATTTCGAATTATTATTTTTTGTTCAAAAAGTTAATTTTGCGAGAGCGTTATTAATTTCACATTCACTCGTTCGTATTGTGATACACTCATCCATTTCCTCATTAACACGGAAAATCACCTAGTCTTGTTCCTTCATCTCTAATCTGATGTTCCCACCTCGTTGTAAAATGTCCATCAAAATATTGCTATTATACTTATCCATGTTATTGTTTCATTGTAGTATTGTTTGACTTGTACTGTCGGTTATATTTATTTTTAAATAACTCGATAGTAATAGTAACTTCTTGAGGAACTATAAGGTAGTAGAGACTCTGATTTCAGTTATCCCCTGAAGATAATAGATAGAGAAGAGATAATAGATAATATATAATAGAAATAATAGATAGAGAAGATAATATGTGTTTCGTTGGTGACTGTGAGACCAGAGGCTCAATCATTCTTCATAATTCTCCCGGCCTCCAGAAGCCGGATTCAAAGTTTTACTTAGACCCTAAGGAGTAGTAAAAGTAGCTTAATTTGGATTCAATATATATGTATATATAATGGGAGAAACATGTATTCAGCAATGATTTTCATTAAAAAAAATTCATCAGCAATGTTTCTCATTAAAAAACTGCGGCTTAAAAGATTTGTGGAATAGAAATTGTAATAACAAAATTGAAGGGCGTAATGCACATTAGAAAAGTGAAAGTTGCACTAAAAACGGCCAAGTTATATTCAGATATGGCTCGTGAATGTGACCCGAATAAGGTGTTTTAGGTTTTGCACATTCACGCATTTTTTTTGTCGGGAGTTTTTGATTTTTTTTAATTTATACTTGTTAGATGCAGTTGTTAAGAAATCATCGTGTTCAAAGACATTGATGAAACTCTGAATTAAGTATTGGAGGAGTGTTTTTTGAATATTCTAAGAAATTTCGATCCTAGTTGATTTCACAATTTTAAAGATTATTTTAATTTTTATCGACACAATCCAGGCCATCACTAGGCAAACGCATTATATCAATATATTAATGGCAGCAGTAAACGACCACAACCAGTCATCATAATAGATATACATTCTATGTTTAACTATTTAGTTTAACTATTCTTTGTGATGAACATTTTTTTTTAATCTTATTCTAAATTTACTGTGGCAAATTCCACATATAGCTCAACAGAAAAACACAGTATAGCGCTATCTATCGAAGATACGTCGAACTACGCACTAACTAACAACTAGGAGTAACAACTAATCCTGCATCACGATACAGAAGTTATCGCACCGATTAGCTTATATATAACTGCCTAACATCAACTGTTGGGCTGTGACCTACCAGGCTCCATCACCTTGCCTGGTTGGAGGACACCCAATCTCTTACATTTACATCTGTAAAATGATATGTTGGTTTGTATACACTTGAAAACTCAAACAGTTTTGCATCAAACATTACATTTTAAATATAGATTTATGTAAAACCTTTTACTTTGAGATTATATCACATGAATTTTTATTTATTTAAATAAAACAATTCAAACTAATTATTGTATTGTAAAACTTATTGTAAACTTGTTTTTTTGTAAATTATTATTGTAAAACAACATTGAAGTAACATATTTAAACGCAAAATAGACATAGGTACACGTTTGTCTACGGCTTGCAGTGACCTGTAGTTGTAGTATCTACTTTAACTGGTTTTATATACAGTAATACCCGACTCAAAACAAAAATTTCTGGATCACACAAAGTTTTGTCCCACGTGGGATTTGAACCCACGACACCGGGTGCAATAGAAAGCGGCGTGGCGACTGCTTTACCGACTAGGCCAACTGTGCAATTCTATCTTAAACACACGTTTAACAAAAAACGTGACAATCGGTAAGATGGTATAAAGTTGAACGTGAGCAACGTGACACGAGAATCACATGCAATAGATATACATATATTTAGATATCCCGCTGTTTAGCCCACTCAACCCAGCCATACCCTTGAAATAGAGGGGAAAGGGGCAAGTATATTTTTTTTATTTAAGCCTTCCAGAATAACTTTACTCTGTCTGATGTAAAGTATGAATAGAAACCAATAGTAGTTATAACTGAGATCGAAAAAAAATCATTTGATTAAAAGTGATTTGAATTAAAACTGCTAGAATTGGGTTTCATTTCAAATCTTCCAATTGAGTTCTAGCAGTTTTAATTCAAAACGATATGAGGCTTTATACTTGAATCACGTAGATATTAAATGTCTTTTTAAATCCTCCGCTGTGATCAATGTAAATATTTTATGTATTTAGAAACCTGCTTGGAACTATAAACAACAATTCCATCACCGGCATAGCAAACACCATCCTAAAATAAATACCTACTAGGATTTGAATACCTAGACTACTTTTGTGATGTTTAAATATCGTACACACTTGCACAACCTTGAAGTCATCTTTTGACGAATTTGACAATGACCTGATTTACACGTTACCCTGTTCGTCACACTAGAATTTTGTACCATATTGTTAGAAAAGGACTTTTTAAATAGAAACCACACCCTGCCTTGAAATTGTTGGTGTCCCACGCGGAAGTATATTAGGTAGCCTGACTTACAAAGGTTAGTTAAAAAGTTAAAAAAACTCCTTTATTAGTCACCAATTCAATGACTAACATTACAGGACTTTCAGCTATATAAAAAGTCCTTATTGAAACCTAAATTATTTAGGTATTCCTGAAATACGCGTGGTCTAATCTTTAATCACACGTGTTACAATAAACATCCACCAAATAGGATACTATCAAAAAATGAAATAATACAAAATAACATCCAATTTGATGGATATGTGACCCAGAAATGTTCACTTTAATATTCTAATATTTGGTTGAACGCTAGAAGAATAGCAATTCCTTTTATTACAGCTTTCTGAGATGGAAAAATAAATTCGACATGTGGTGACATAATCTCAAGCGTTTTATGTATTCTATTAACTTGGTAAATTTTGTCTTGATATGTTTTTAAGTGAGGCGCTCAAAGGCCTGTTGCCATAGCTGATTAGTAACACTTATTGACTCCTGACGCAACGACGGCGTGGTCATTACCAGGATGAGTGACCCTTTATGGCATTATACTATGAGCGTCTCCCTGATTCGTAGGTCACGTAAAGCAGTCGGTCACTGTTGTACGATAACAGTCGTGCAGATTAGTTAGAGGTTTTTGGGTGGCTTAAAAATATTCAACGGTAAGATTACGTAGCCAAAACGTTATCTTGCCAGTTCCCAACTCGCACTCAGTTAGCATAGGGACGTATGGCTTTAACCCTCTTCTAAGAGGAGACCTGAGTCCCACAGTAATAATAATATAATAATAATAATAATATTTATTTCCAAAAAAGTTACAATACTCATACATGAATGTAGTAACACAAGATATTACAAACAGAAATCATTTGGAACACTGATACCCATGGTAAGATCTAACTTGAGTTATGGGTATCAGGCCAGAGCAAGCATCTACAATATTTGGCTACTTAGAGTTCATTTAATCTTTTACTCCTTTAATGAAAATAATAATAATAATAAAACTAAATAACATTCAAATATACTTAGGCGTGTGTGTGTGTGTGTGTGTATGTGTATGTATGTATGTGTGTGTGTGTGTGTATGTGTGTGTGTGTTTTATTTGAAGATTAGTAAGATTAGAGAATTGATATTTTTAAGAGTTCTTCAGTTTCTTCATATGTTTTAGACATAAGCCAATCACTTACTTTCCTTTTGCATTCAGGTCTAAGTAGTGTATATATGTTGCAGTATCTATTCACAGTATTATACAAATGACTGCCAAGTACACCATAATGTCTTGCGGCTATTGAGGTATTATATTTTTTTGTTTGACAAACTTTGTACGAGCGCCGTTTGTTGGTGAATTTTGGGTCATAAACAAGCGATGCATGTTTTCTAGTGACAATATCAAGCACAAAAAGCTGTCGAACAGTAAGTACTTTACAGTCGTTGTATAGTTGCGAGGTAGAGTATCTAAAAGGTCTTAAGGTCATCACTTTTAAAACTGCTCTCTGTGCACGCTCCAACGGTAAGATGTGCGTCTTAGCCGCTCCACCCCACACCCCAATACAGTAACCCACTATTGATTGTCCCAAAGAGAAGTAAACTGTCTTAAGAGTATCCATGTCCGCAGAGTGACGCAATTTTTTGAAAAGGTAAATAATTTTCCGAACCCGTGCTGTTAAATTAATTAGATGATACTTCCATTTCAATAAATTATCAATAATGACACCTAGATACTTTACTTGACTTGTTCTATTTATATTGAGACAGTTACAAGATTGGCTATTGGGTTGAGATTTACAGGTATGTGCCTTAAGAAAGTAAGTGTCTACCGAGGGTTGAGCTACACTTGACCTAGAAAACGTTAAGTAAGTAGTTTTGTCAAGATTCAGTGTTAAGAAGTTTTTACTAAGCCACTGCATTACCCGACCCAGTGACAACTCAGCAAAATTAAATGCATCACGCCAGGTACTAGCATTGACTAGTAACGCAGTGTCATCCGCATAAGTGACAATACTGCAGTTAGGGATGGAAAGCTTACATAATGAGTTAATGTACAGTAGAAAGAGCGTTGGGCCCAATACTGAGCCCTGGGGCACACCGAAATCCAAAGACACACAACTACTAAAGTGGGAATCAATTTTAACGCATTGAGTTCGTTCCGATAAATAGTTGGAAAATATGCGTAGTGCTAATCCTCGTATTCCGTAGCCCTCCATCTTTGACAATAAGTGTGAATTATGGGTTAAGGGTTGTTGATGTTGTTTTTAAGTTTTATTTGTAAACTCGGTATAAAAATAATTTACTTATTAATCACTTGAAACCTCATTTTCAAATATTCGCAACTTTGTCTCTGCCTCTTTCAAAAGAATTACGTTTTTCCGTTTTCTCTTTGACTCCTATTAGTCATAGTGTGATGTTATATAGTTTACACCTTGGACTATCAAAAATTTAAATATTTTTTCAGTGTGATTCAAAAGTTCCTAACGTTAGCCTGTTTAACGGAACAAACTATTCAGTTCTATAATATAAGCCTTCGAATATTATGTTAGTGTAGAATGTTTTTGTCTCTGGCGAATCGCAAATATTGATTTATTTGTAATTAAATTTAATATATATATATCTTTATTTAAAGACAACTTCCGCATTAGGTATATAAATTCCTGTATCGCGGGGGACTTAACAAACATAAATGAAACGGACACAAAAAAACACCCAGACTCAGAACAACAAATTGTGAATCACACAAAGTGTTATCCTACGTGGGATTTGAACTCACGACACTTATCGCACTAGGATGCGGCGTGGCGACCGCTTAAACCACTAGGCCAACCGTGCAGTCGAATTCCAATTAAATTAAATAAGTATTTATATTAAACAATGTGTGATGATCTTAGGAGGACCGTGTACGGCACATGTGAACTGATGGAGTGCTTTGCTCTGCCATACAGTGACGACGTTCATCATTTTATCCTCCTAGTCTCATCGTCCTAAACTGCCCAGTCCTACGTATTTCTATATATAATTGTCGTTGTTACTCACGATGAACTCCGGAAGTATCCAAACGTTTCTCCCTTTTTTTAATGTGTGTTTTGCTGCTGTGCCTAAGATAGGGTAGTTAACATCACACTTAGACCCATAAGAGCCTGATGGAAAGGTTACGCAGATGGGTCAGCTAGTTATATACATACTTTGCTTTATCAAATTGAAGTTGCACTACGAGAGTTAGTATTAATGAGAATTAAATATATACGTTGTGATATTCATGTTCAACGTGGAGGTTAACTGCACCTTCAGGGACAAAGATCTCATATCTTCTTTATAAATCCTCCCGAGAGTTTCTTCAAACTCAATCGATTCTTAAAACTTATAGAGAGCTTCAATCCTGATACTTGATTAATAATCTGATACTCATTTCTTTGTAAGAAATTTTTTTCAAACATATCACTACTACTAATATGTATTACAGTTTTTCTTTTCTTTGTTTATAAATTATATTTGTTAGTCAAAGATAGACATTAAATCTATGATAGAATAAAAATAATACCCAATTAGATTTAACTAGCTATATGTTAATCGAAGTACAAAAAAAGCAGCCAAGTGCGAGTTGGACTCGCCCATGAAGGATTCCGTAGCAGCAAGTAACATCATGTAAAAGTTTTTGTAGTCCATTGTAACTTGTATCGATGTTTTTTAATAATAGTGTTTTGATTGAAAGAAATGTAAATTGCGGTTTATGATTTACGATTTTTTTTAATACTTTAAAAAAAACTACTTACTAGATCTCGTTCAAACCAATTTTCGTTGGAAGTTTGTATGGTAATGTACACGTATATTTTTTTTAGTTTTATCATTCTCTTATTTTAGAAGTTCTAGGGGGGGACACACATTTTACAACTTTGGAAGTGTCTCTCGCGTAAACTATTCAGTTTAGAAAAAAATGATATTAGTAACTTCAATATCATTTTCATTTACGTGTGGAATATCTATGAATAGGCCATAGATATTCCACACGTATGATGTGGAATATCTATGAATAAGCCATAGATATTCCACACGTATGGTTTTGATGAAAACATTTTTTTTGAGTTTCAGTTCTAAGTATGGGGACCCCCAAAATTTATTTTAATTTTTTCTATTTTTGTATAAAAATATTAATGCGGTTCACAGAATACATCTACTGACCAAGTTTCAGCAGTATAGCTCTTATAGTTTCGGATAAAAGTGGATGTGACAAACGGACGGACAGACAGACAGACATGACGAATCTATAAGGGTTCCGTTTTCAGCCATTTGGCCACGGAACCCTAAAAAACCAATGAAAGTACTTAACCAAAAGGTGTACCTAGCTCTTGGCCTATCGTTTGAGATTAGGATTGGTAATCCAATTTTAACTGAGCGAGGTATCAAAGGTTTTGAAATTTGCTTATCCTCGAGAAGCTGATGTGATTTCTAGATAGACGTTGCGAAGAGTGATGCACACATATGCGCGTCTCTGCATAAGAGACACAGGAAGTATATTGTTAACTAAAATTTGTAAATTCAAGATAGTATTTTTTACTTATTCACATCTTTTGAATACTTGGATACTTACCACTTAAGACTAGACACAGACTGAAACGGGAATTGATTATGTGGATAGGTAGATGAATGAAAGCATTTCTTAAACCAGCCAGAACCGATTGCCAGAAATTTAGATTTCTCCTATTTCTACATTTTTTGGTGTTCTAAATTTTAGGCTGAAACTCCCTTTTGCTGTGAAATTAACTGTTAACAGTTAGACACGTCATATTGAGCTGCCGTCACCATCTGGATGACGGATCACAATGACTGACAGTTCGTTAATAGCCTAAAGTTTTAGTTGACCACAATTCAGTGCCAAAGCAGAAGTACCATTACGTGTCAGAACAAAACAAAATATGACCATGTAATTTTTGTGTATAATATTTATGTATGAAAACAAAAAAACAGTTCTTCTGAATCAAAGTTAAACATAGTTGAAAATGGAAAATTAAAAAAGTAAGTTTTATTTTAAGAGAATGCTAGGTATCCCTGACTTCTGGCCAATTGGATCCAGCGACCGAATATGTGAAGTTTCGTCTTTCCGACGTGTGTGTGGTCTTCTGCGTTTGCGTTTCCCAACTAATACATTATCCCAACTAAAATTAACTTTCAAATTCCCACCAGACCACTCCGTTACAACCCTCTTTTAAGCGTACCTAGAGCATCTACCAATTATCGGCAGAACAGCTATATTGTGCGTGTGAGTAGGGCTTTTAATGAGTTTTGTAAGTATGACGATATAGATCCATTCTCTATGAGTGTCTCAAAGGTGCAAAAATGTCAGATCCTTAAGTTTTTTTTTTTAAGTTAAAGTACTAACAATAAGACAATAATTGTTTTTTTTCTCTGTCGCTCACAGCTGTATGTTTATTATATCACTACAGGTGAGGACTTGTAATTGGCTCACTGTTATCTACTAGATTGCAAATGTTATTATGTTAGCTGTAAGTCCTCCATAATATAAATAAATAAATAAATGGATGGTAATTTTATTTTTGAGTGACGAACTTCGTGCTTCAAAAACACCTGTTACCTCTATGTCGTATTTTGTTGGTGAGTGTGAAACCTGAGGCCCAATAATTCTGCTTTATATTCTTTTATATATTTAATCTTACCAAAGTAACTCTACTCTGCCTAATGAGAAGCATGAGTAGAATCTAGGAGTAGGGGTCACCATCTTCATTGTGAGGGTGGGCAATGAAGCATGGTGACCCATACCATGGCGGCCTAGTCAGTTGTTTCCGCATCATTTAGTTATCAATGATGCAGAATGATTGGGCCCCAAGTTTCACACTCACCAACCAAATACGATAGTAAGAATGCTGTCATTTTTAGGATGGTCTTCTGTGTGAGGGTAGTACTGTCCCGGTCGAGCCAGTCCATTCGTGCTGAAATCAGCGTGGGTCTATTAAAAATCAATCTTAATCATATTATAAAAAATATCCTAATTCAAACACTAGCACAAAACTGGACTTCTGATGTTTCCTCCTATGTGGTACAATAATTTAACGGTTTCAAAACATGTTGTTGGGCTCACAAATTCCACAAAATGCCTGACCCCAATCGTCAGTTGTTTTAATAGAAACTTTCAGTATGGCAAGTTGGTTTCCGCACTGGATTATATAATATGAAATATAATTAGACCTTTCTTCGGATACCATAAGCTGATGGTTATGTTGGACTCGAAACGACCAAAAATCGAACCCCGCGGCGGATGTTCCGCCTCATGGGCGTAATCGTATTCCCATAATTCTTTACCACCGATTCTTGTTTCCTTACAACAGTAATTTATTTTTTTATTTATGGTACAGTAAACAATTATTATATTTAATCTGTAAATTTAATGTCAAAATATGTCAATCTAGGCAAATTTGTTGTTAAAACAATTTCTTCAGTAGTAAATTTTATATTTATATTTAAAAAAAATATGCAAAATGCTAAGTAAATCGATACGGATAACTTAAAATTTTAACATTATTCTATTCAAGACAAAATGCTCAAGATTTTACGTACCGCCTGTAATTTTCCACAACATGTGATGCGAAATGCATTACCCACTTCTTTGCATCACTGTGTATTAAATTCTAATACTGATTCAACTGCAGAACTGCACCGAATACGACGTGCTCTTCATAGCAATACAAAGTATGCACTTTAAATCCATACTTCTATTCTAACAATAGAAATTCGAAAGTAACTGTAACGCTTTCACCAATCGACAGATTTAGCTTTGGAGGACATAAGGTACTTCTGTCGCGATAAGCAACAAACAGGCAGGCGGATCAGCGGTCAAAAGCTAGTAAATAATAACTTTATACATCTCACACATAATACTCTGATTTTATATCAGTTAGGGCCTGTACTATGGCTACCAACCTGATGTTAAATATATTTTCCTATATTATAAATAAGTTTGCAGGTCTTTGTGAAATCAATATGTGTGTCAGCAAATAGGTAGATATGTTTTTCTCGTTTTACAATCTAGTTATTTCATGACTTACCAGGTACTTTTGAAATAGCTCATTCCTCCTCTCATTTTCCTGCAATTTATTGCAGTGGATTTGTGAATAGGGACGGATCTGTTTAACAGGAAGTTGCAGAAAAACAGCGCATATTAGAAGGAGCTTTATTAGGTTGGCAGTACAGTAGCTGATCGATATTTTTTTAAGTTTCCAATTAATTTAGTAAAATATACACTCGGTTCCAAAAATAACGGGTCAGTCACATAAACCCGAATATCTCCCGAACTACGTATGCCATCCTAATGAAACGAAGACTGTTCAATTGAGAATTTAATTATACAGATAAAAAATAAAATAAAACTTAGTTACACCCACAATATTAATCTTAAATTAAAAAAAAACTAAAGTAGTCATATTTTTCTTAAGATTACATTTTTTTTATGATTGTTTTTTTGCTGTTTTTCATCACTGGAGGCTTCATCACGTGGAGGCAATACAAAGTATTAAATGAAGAAAGTGATGAAAAACAGCAAAAAAACAATCATAAAAAAAATGTAATCTTAAGAAAAATATGACTACTTTAGTTTTTTTTTAATTTAAGATTAATATTGTGGGTGTAACTAAGTTTTATTTAATTTTTTATCTGTATAATTAAATTCTCAATTGAACAGTCTTCGTTTCATTAGGATGGCATACGTAGTTCGGGAGATATTCGGGTTTATGTGACTGACCCGTTATTGGTTTATGTGACTGACCCGTTATTTTTGGAACCGGCTATAGTTAGATTTTAGCCAATAACACAAGAGAATAGAGACGTTGGCGACTTCATAAAGAGATCTGACGGCAATCACCTGCAACTTGATATTTAATATATATCAAAAGTATTTTGTCTGTGACTCCGCCTCCAAGTTATCGCGCCTGTATACTTCTTCAAAAACCAAAATATCTCTTTGCCTAATTCAATGTAATCGGTGCCGCAATTACATTGAAATTTGCTGATGCATGCTGCTGTGAAAGACAGTCAGGCAACAGTAGCTAATATCGATTTTATAATATTACCAATACTTATGAAAAACATACATACTATTATTTTTAAACTAAGCAACGAAACTATTATATGCTATATCCAACTTTATTGTTACAGGGAACTAAAACATTTCATCACTTTCAAGGACTGGGGCCCAGAAGCAATTATGGATGTAATATGCAGTGCCAGTAACTTGAAACAATTATTTGGAGATACGCATGGGAAGAAAATGGTAAGGTTACATGTTTTATAAATTGTCATTTTATTATTTATAGTATAGGGGGCAAATAAGGGGGCCAGGGATGACATGCGTGCCAATGGTCTCACAAGGCGGGATGCCGATGACCGTGCGAAGTCAAGGAAGAATAGCGTTATCACCGGGCGTCATCAGACACAACCGGGACTTACACTCGGATGATGATGATTATGGGGCAAATGAGTAATCATGACAAGTATCATTACCATCCATATACACCCATGACTCAGCTGACTAAGGCTAAGTATTCACGATGCGTTTTTCTCCCGTGCCCGCTGCGGTTGCGGGCCCGCAGCTACCGTAGAATGCAGATTTATAATTAAAAAAACAAAGCACAACTCACGACGCGTTTGACGCCCGCGGTAAGTTGAATAACTCGCAAACGAATACCTAAATTGAAAAATGGTTTTAGCAACCTCATAATATTTTTAGGAGACCTATCTAAAAATACCCCACACGATGGGGTAGATGCGAGAAAAAAAAATCATCCCCACTTTACATGTAGTGGAGATACCCCAAATAAGAATGTTTTTCATAATTTTATTGTAGCACTGTGTCGACATAGTTACAACACATGTTCTTGCGAAGTTTCATTTTTCTAGCATCAACCGTTTGGGCGGTAGGTCGAGGACGGACGGACGGACGGACGGACAGGCGGACATGACGAATCTATAAGGGTTCCGAGTTATGAACTCCGGAACCCTAAAAACATTTCCTTTACGTGTAGGGGACGTACCCCAATTAAAAATATTATTCATAATTTTATTATAGCACTTCGACGTCGACGCAGATGAATTTTGCGCGACTATTCTGTCATATATAATATGTACACAACAAGTCATGAATAGAGGCATACACCTATATTCATGACTTGTGAAAATGAAATCTGTGCTTAAATTTGATACGATATATTGTGGCCGTCAGATTGAGTGGTTTTTGGTTTGGTAACCACATTCTGGTGATGAAAAGCAACGAAAGAATATCTCGACACTAGTTTTATTTGAAGTTATACCTCGCGGTATAACTTTAGTCATTTGTGCTGACACATAGTAAATCTAATCATCTCTTATTTGCTGACATAAACATAATTTTATCAGAACAATAATATAATATATTGCATGGAATATGCGTAAAAGGTTTGAAGTTTGGCGTAACTATCATTCCTTTCAACTTTCTAATACAAATTGCTACTTGAAATATAGGCAGCCAAACGCTTGAAATACCTTTACTAAATCTTCAGTATAATTTGTTACATTCCATGCTTAGGAATTCTAAAAACATAAGATGTATTTTATATGTTATTAGCTTTCACCCGCGGCTATCACGATTATTGCAGTAAAAAGTATCCTATGTGTAATTCTGATATATAAGCTATATTACTGTACAGTTTCATCGAAATCCGTTCAGTAGTTTTTGTCTTTCATCTTATGTTTTGAGGATTCTTGCTTAAGAATGGAATGTAATAAATTAGGAATAGACAAAGAGACACTTGGAAAATATTTTTCTTTTTAGGGTTCCGTAGCCAAATGGCAAAAAACGGAACCCTTATAGATTCGTCAAGTCTGTCTGTCTGTCTGTCTGTCTGTCTGTCTGTCTGTCTGTCTGTCTGTCCGTCCGTATGTCACAGCCAGTTATTTCCGAAACTATAAGAGCTATACTGTTGAAATTTGGTCAGTCGATATATTCTGTGAACCGCATTAAGATTTTTATATAAAAATAGAAAAAAAACAATACATTTTGGGGGTCCCCATACTTGGAACTGAAACTCAAAAATTTTTTTTTCATCAAACCTATACGTGTGGGGTATCTATGGATAGGTCTTCAAAAATGATGTTGAGGTTTCTAATATAATTTTTTTCTAAACTGAATAGTTTGCTCGAGAGACACTTCCAAAGTGGAAAAATGTGTGTCCCCCCCCCTCTAACTTCTAAAGTAAGAGAGTGATAAAACTAAAAAAAATATATGTTGTACATTACCATGTAAACTACCAACGAAAATTAGTTTGAACGAGATCTAGTGAGTAGTTTTTTTTTATCCGTCATAAATCGTAACACGCAATATACCTTTCATCCAATCAATACACTAGTATAAAAACATCGATGAAAGTTACAACGAACTACA
Source organism: Phragmatobia fuliginosa (assembly GCA_932526445.1). Taxonomy (NCBI): domain Eukaryota; kingdom Metazoa; phylum Arthropoda; class Insecta; order Lepidoptera; family Erebidae; genus Phragmatobia; species Phragmatobia fuliginosa. The sequence continues at coordinate 11,380,602 of OW052057.1, forward strand.
AGAACTTTTATATGATGTTACTTGCTGGTACGGAACCCTTCATGGGCGAGTCCGACTCGCACTTGGCCACTTTTTTTTATAAGCCTTTTAAATGACTCTATTTAGTCAGCTCTTCTGTAGAATTCAATAGTCGCGGTAACCATAATTATTGTGTATGCAGACAATGAAGAATGGTGACAAACTATGGCGGCCTATTGCTATGCTATGATATCTATTTGTATCATTAGGCCTCCGGTCTCTCAGTCACCAAGGTCTTTTTCTTTCTTTTCCTCTTTGCTTTAGTTAAACTTAATTCTTTTAAACTTCTCATCTGTAGGTACATCTAAAGTTTTAAACTAATCATAATTCTTGCAGGATTTATTAAAATGTTCAAAAGTAATGATATTAGAAGACCACAATGAACCTATACTGCGCATGGCGGTGTCAAAAGCTGTGTCAATGTTAGGAGCATCTGATGTCCACATTGTACAGAGACTTGACTGGGAGCAAGACTTTATAGGCAGGTATGATTTTAATTGAAGAAATAAATTATTTAGACTTACCTAATGTTACGGAACTAATTTGTCAATCTTGGGGATAATAACAGTAGCGTAGTAAACATCGAACCCTTGCAATCCTTGAGAAAGGATAGGAATTGAGGGTGTTTGGGAATCTTCGAAATACACAGTATGTTATTAGTACACCTACTCATTCATATATCTCTGAATGGCTGAACAGATAAAATCAATCAAATAAACTTGAAATGCTCCATTTTGGTGGCGTGACAATTTATGGTAAAACATACAAATTCGTAAAACCGGTGGCGAATAATTCTTATATTTCCGTCTTGAACTTATATAAATTTAGAACATTTTTTTGTCATTATAAATAGTTATGGACTCGTTATAAATATATTTGTGTATTTTTTATAAATGTGTAAAGGTAGAAGAATATACATGAAATAATTGTGTGAGATTTGGACTGTTTACGGATTTTAGATTTGTATGCTAGTACTGTAATCTTTATACTACCTTACGATACAGGATTTATTCCTTTTCCTTGCGATTTTATTTCGAAATCTTTCTTTTTATGTATGATTAAGAATGCAGACGTTTAGAATAAATCTAGATATTTACGAAATTCTCTGTTTCAGAGTGTACTCAGAAATGGCCGATACAATATTTATATCATCACTCACCTACGAATGCATGAGGCGATTTGCCGACAACTCTTTAGTACCCGTGGTGTGTATGAGATCCAGGAGACATGCCAGCCTTCAGTCCTTGGCTACAATCATGTCTATACTAGTAAGATTACTTGTTATAATAATGTTCAGACCTAGCTTTTTCTGCCATAGCTACTTTTGTACATCGATGCCAGATACCAACACTCAAAGACAAGAAGTTTTCTCCTATTCATTGTTAAAAAATTACAGATAAACAATATACATATATATGTTCCTATAATATGTATGTATGTGGAACAGAACATGAGTGTAATGTGTGAAACTAAACGTTATGGTGAACGAGATTAGCGAGAGGGAGAGAGAGAAGGTATAGCGAAATGGCGGTGCGAACGGTGTGCGTATGAAGAAGTGATAGAATAGAGGAAGACGTTAAAGATTGATAAATAAAGTTAGAAAAGCGCGTATGTTCGGGAAAATAAGAAAGCTACTATTAAGTACATATCTTTATTTTATTGGCCACGATCCTCATTCTACATATATAAACAATATTTATAAACAAGTCAAACAATCTCTATGTTCTTCACCAACTTTTAACAGACCATTGCTGGTGATAGGTCTCCTTAGAAAGGAGGGTTCGGTCACTATACCACGCTGGTTGGTATAGGGTTTTTGTCAAATTATCCTTCTCTTTGCTCGTGGTCCATATAGTTTGCTCCCTTCAGAGGATTCTGACGACACCGACAATAGGTCGAATAGTAAGCTCAATAGGGAGGTGACACACACTGATCGCTATGTTATCTAAAACATCATACAAGATATTTTCTAGTTTTACATAAAAAAAAAACTACATCCAAATATGGTATCCATAAATAGCTTTTTTTTTTCGTAAAGAAAAATTTGGAACACTCTTATTTTTAGTTTTTTTGTTTGCCTTCAAGTGCCCAACTTTCGTAAATGAGGAATAATAAAATATAATTGCTTTTGACTCCAAAATCTATTTTTTGAAGAGATGGTTTTTGGACAGCTGAGTTGACAGTTTTTTACTAATTTTAATTAAAGCACTTTAAAAAAATCATGGTTTAAGGGTATCACACACAGATTAAACACACACACCATAATTTATAATAATGTGCTTTGCAGGAGGACCATGGCAAACTTAAAGATTTAAACATAGCTTATGTTGGCTCTCCCCACCAAGTTCTAAATGACTATTTAGTTCTTTGCCCTATGTTTGGAGCCAACTTGATGTTTAAGTGCTGTTGTAAGGCGAGTAGAGTGCACTTTATTATTTCGTGAAGTTGATAGTTTTTGATCTTGTTATATTTTTTTATACTAAATTCAAATAATTCAATAATTATTTTATATAAATATATATATTTTTGAAACGAACAATTAATATGAAGTCGCAACATTAAACAACACCAATCAGTCTGACTAGCATAGTATAGTAAGCCAGACCTCCTATCGAAGGAGAGGCTTATATTTAGCACTATTAAAAGATGTTGGTATTGTAATGTAAAGTTAAAGAAAGATGACGACCAAAAACGGTTCTTCCTTTCTGCCGTCTGAAAATGTTTGCATTTCCACAGAGAAGATATTCCTTGTGTGAAGATGTTTTAAGTGTAGAGGCCAAAGTTTCAAAGGAGGTGGAGAAGGAGAGAAAATAAAGAACTGCTTATTAATGAATTTCGCTAAGTAGGGTCGCTAGGCTATACGGCCAAGCTAACCAAAATTTAAAAAGTTACAACCTGGTTCAATCGCAACATAAATTGCGAAATAGTAAGATGATTCGATGTTTTGATTTCTTTCCTAAGGAATTTTGCCTTCTTTTTTTTATATCGTATGCATTAAAGTCTGAAGCGATTAGTTTTTATAAAAAGTGCACTATAAGCATGTTTATCTATTCCAGATATGCAAAGTCAGTCCTCTCTTGTTAGATGAGAGTAAACAGATATGTGAAAAATCATGTACCAAAGTGATGCAACTGATACAAACGCCGGAGGTATTAAAAGACGCAAATGTCATTATTGCTGGACCTACTACTAAGAAAAAGGAAAAAATTCCAGAGTTTGTGTTGACAGTTGATGTGAGGACCTTTACACAATCTTACTAAAATTTTATAAGAATGATAATAAATATTGCGGACATCTTACGCAACGCCATCTGGTCCCAAACTAAGCAGAGCTTGTATTATGGGTACTAGACACCTAATTTAAATACATAAACATACTTTTTTTTGTAAATACATACATATTATATACATAGAAAACACCCAAACTCCAAAAAATATTTTTGGATCACACAAAAATTTGGTACAACCCGGGAATCGAACCCGAGACCCCAAATACAGCAGTCGCATACGCTACGACTGCGCCACCGAGGCAGTCGTATTATAGTAAGTAGTTAAAAAGCGGCCAAGTGCGAGTCGGACTCGCCCATGAAGGGTTCCGTATCAGCAAGTAACATCATATAAAAGTTCTTGTAGTTCGTTGTAACTTTCATCGATGTTTTTATACTAGTGTATTGATTGGATGAAAGGTAAATTGCGTGTTACGATTTAAGACGTATTAAAAAAAAAACTACTCATTAGATCTCGTTCAAACCAATTTTCGTTGGTAGTTTGCATGGTAATGTACAACATATATTTTTTTTAGTTTTATTACTCTCTTATTTTAGAAGTTAGAGGGGGGGACACACACATTTTTCCACTTTGGAAGTGTCTCTCGCGCAAACTATTCAGTTTAGAAAAAAATGATATTAGAAACCTTAACATCATTTTTGAACACCTATCGATAGATACCCCACACGTGTAGGTTTGACGAAAAAAAATTTTTTGAGTTCAGTTCCAAGTATGGGGACCCCCAAAATGTATTGTTTTTTTTCTATTTTTATGTAAAAATCTTAATGCGGTTCACAGAATACATCGACTGACCAAATTTCAATAGTATAGCTCTTATAGTTTCGGAAATAATTGGCTGTGACATACGGACGGACAGACAGACAGACAGACAGACTTGACGAATCTATAAGGGTTCCGTTTTTTGCCATTTGGCTACGGAACCCTAAAAATATAACGGACAACGCAGTAGTAAAAGCAGACGCCTTATCGCTCTTAACAGCTGTGAATGTTTTCGGTTCGATTCCATTATGGAATAGGACCGAAAACATTTTTCCAAACCAAAATAGTCTGTAATTTTTGCGATGGGAAAATTTCACACAAACACTAAGACTAACATACAAAAACAATCCTCTGTCAATTTGAACTCAAACACAATTAATAAAACAAATTCTAAATTACACACACACATATTATTACACTCTGTATCATAATAGAGTAATGCATCTGTAATCCATTGACGATCAAATGCTGTGAACTGTTATTCCTACCACATCCATTCTAAGTCTTGTTTCCCTTTGCAAATCCTGAATAATCTCTGATGAGGGCGTTGTTCTTTCATCCAAATCCGTTCAGCGGCTACAATCATTAATGTTATAATACATTTATCAATGAACTGGCCTTGCAGGAAATAAAGAAAAATACAAAAAACGATTGGACTTTCTACCACAGTTTTCCAAGAGGTGAGGAAGTGGACGATAAACTATTCTTCCACGAAAATGCGAGGACCTTCAACGCATTTAGAAATACTCAGTTTATAGCCGCAGCTTTGATAGTATACATTCTGAAATCACGACTGTTTTGAAGTTAATAATGTTGTTACAACATGAAATATTTCTACAATTGTATCCGTACCTGTATTCTATGTTATTTGTTTGAGAAATGATAAGTAATTGTAATGGCCATACCGGGACCAAAACTGGTAATCTAGAAATTTAACCAAAATCTTTAGATAGGTAAATAAAGTCGTTTTTTGTTCTTGTTCGCGATGCTCCAAAGTGCCCACTTTCAAACAATAGAAAGAGAGATTCAACAGGAAAGTGTAAATGTAATGCATGCGTATTAGAGAAAAAGCGAGTTTCAAAGATTTCCGTGCAAAGCCAGAGCATGTCGTTAGTTAACAACAAAACAAGATACGATTTTTTTGTAAAAAATGTACCTACTGTATTTTCTGTTAAGCGAAATATTTAGTTTTATACTCATTTCGTTTAATTAAAATGGATATGATAAGAATATGAAGTTTTATTGAATTTGTTTGGTTTTTATATGACGGTAGTGTGTAGTAGGTAAATCGCGTTGGTTGACGTGAACCCGCCTGCCAGAAACCCATCCCGCGAATGAACCCTTACAAACAATAACGTACGTACATGGCGGTTTGTGTATTCGACTGCTAATCAAGAGGTCTCGGGTTCGAATCCCGGGTCGGGCTGTCATTTGGTTTTCCTTACAAGGATTTCCTATTAGCAGATCTTAATGGTCTATGCATGTAAGAACTATCATGGACTATTAAAAATTATAGTAAAACAATTGTGATTTTTTTCAAATCATAAAATAAAGTGACCAGCCAACCATGCAGTAGATGTAATAGTGCACAAGTTTAAGCATACACTGGTGCACTCTCTGTTCGATCAGTCTTGATCCTACGAAGCGACTATGTGACACGACCAGGGAAAGATCAGGTGCAGGACCAACGGCTTTGTGCTCTAAAGGCGTGAGAGTCAAGACTCTAACTTCCAAACTTCGGGTTATTAAGTATTACTGTAAAAGAAAACTCAAGAATACTTATAAGAACAATGCGACCACAGAATCGAATTAGAGAACAATAAATAAAGAAAAAAGTGAGAGAAATAAAGTATTTTCACTAGGTATGATAAAAAAAGTTTATTACACTACTCATTAAGAATTGAGCTTGTTATTGTACCTTAAAAGCAAGTCACGGGCGAAGCTAGTTCCAAAGAAAGTAGCTTACATTGTTTGTTATATCCTTAGCTATCTGCTAGTCGGTCAAATCGGTTCAGCCGTTTTAAAGATTAGACCAAACGAACAGACATACAAGAATTAAAATAATGTATTTAGTAAGTGTTACTTTGAAACTACAAGCAGCCACTTCATTTTTATTTACATATTTGTATGTCCTTCAATAAAAAAAATAAAACTTACACAGGGTTTAAAAAACAAGAAAAAGTCTAATATCTTTATTTTTATTAATCTAAATATTTACAACTAAACATTTCAATACTATGCTACAATACATTAATCAACTTGATATTTATATTTTCCTCTCATAAACTTAGGTAACTGCACTACTCCGGGACAAGGTATTTGTCCGTATACTTCACAAATGCAAGGACGTTCACAGCCAATGCCAAAGTTCGCGGGATTGTCCTTCTTTTCAGCTGCTATAGCCTCCGCGGCAAGTACATCCTTGGATTTGCCTGAAATAAGCATATTTTAAGGCATTAGAGTTAACTTTTTAAATATTTTATACTACGAAAATTACTTTACTCTGCCTGATGGAAAGCATAAGTAGAATCCAGGACTAGGTGTCTCCATCATGATTTTAAGTGTACACAATGCAGCATGGTGACCCACACCTTGGATAATGTTGTAGAAAGATTGGGCCTCCGGTCTAACAGTCACCAACGACAGCATGAATGCTGTCATTTTTGGTGTCTGTCTTCTGTGTGGAGGTAGTACTGCTCTGGTCATACGGGCCCATTTGTGCTGAACTCAGCGTGGCTCTACTGCTTGTGTCCTTAGTCATCTCATAAGACACCCACTGGATGAACATAGGTGGTGATGTTATTATCTTTTTCTTCTTCCCAATATTATTTGGGGTCGGCTCCCAGTTCAACCGGTTTTACCAGAATATCAGTTTTTCCACGGAGCAACTGGCATCGGACCTCCGCAACCCTGAGGAAGAACTGAAATTTCGTAGGTTGAACTAGTTGTCAGTAAATTTGAACTTCCCAAAAACTATTGCCATAGATGTTCATGATAACTGGGACCGACGGCTTTACATGGTCTCCGAGGTGATATTAATATATTATTCGTAATTCATCACCACAAAGAAGATATATCTTTTTAGAATTATACTGTGACCCATGTACAGCCCCTGTTTGCAATCTAGGCAGTCTGTGAACCTTTTGGCTATGTATACTATGGTAATCAGATTTCTTATAAATATAATTATACTACTATCCTAGCTTGGGTTCCTACTATCATAGCTTGGGTTCCTACTATCATAGCTTGACTTCCTATGGAAGTCATTAAATTCTCTATTTCCTCTACTTTATATAAACATTTTACAAATATAAAAACTTTCTCTTCAATCTACTATCTTTAAATGAGCAGTTCTTCTACATATATTTACTTATATATAATTTAATGATTTCGCTGATATTTAGCAAACAATACATACAGCAACACTACAGCTGCCGAGATATTTGATAGTGTTTTTAAACAAAAACTATTATTAACCGAGCAAAGGTATTTTGATAAATAAAATTTAGGTATTTACAAAAAAATTTAAATTCTTATAAGACTTAATTATTTCAATTTTAATAGTTGTATCTCTGTTTATACTATTTTTAACCTTTCTACTTATGCTTTTGTGAACACTATCAATTGTACCTATTTTTGTTTTTGTAATGCCCATGTTGTGATCTCCCTTAATTGAGGAAGCACAAGAATTAAAACAGTTTGTTATTTCTAAAACTAGCATGTAAGGTGTATTCCTTGTCGGAGGTCCACTATAAATAAATAAACATATCAGCAAGAAGCCCAAAATCAAATCAATCGATCAAAGTGGTGTGCAATGGGAGAGGCCTATGTCCAGCAGTGGACTGAAATAGGCTGATGATGTATGTATGTATGATGTAAACATATCAGGTATTTGTTATTTGTGTGTGTAAATTATTTCTAAGCTATAGAGAAATATTGGTGTCATTCTGATGTCTGCGTGTAACCTATCAATAGAATGTGTGCCATTGAAAAAAAATTAAGTATGATTATCAGCATGCAGTTTGGTTATCGGGTAGTGATCTGCCTAGTTTGGTTCAGACAGAAAAAACTACTATTATTAAGTATGTAACAACTTACCAACAGTACTAATCAAATGTTCTAAAATATCCTCTTTAGATTTATTGTCAATATCAACCAAGATTCGCCTCCCATCTTCAAAATAACATTTAATAAAAGGCGACGGCGTTAAATTCTTAAATGTTGCTACTTGCACGTCCGGATTTTTGTACTGAATCTGTGGTAAATACCAAAATACGAACTCCTTAGCTCCTGTATTATTCTGACCGCTTATGTTGTAAGCAACTGAGAATATCTTGATTTTTTCTTTCAAAACCAGTTTGCCTGCATTTAAATAGTTCAACGTACGTCTAATAGGAGCCCTTCCTTTCATGAACGGCATTTTGATATTGTTTTTGTTTCAATTTAGAGATTGAAATAACCTAAAAAAATTAGGTCGAACTAACCTTAAAAGTAGCTGTCAATACAGTCATTTGTTACTTGACAATTGACAACTTCAGAGTTGTTTGGTCTACTAGTGCTGCCAGCTCGAAAAAACTTAGCTCCCATGAGTGACTTGTGCAAGGGATTTATTATTTTGAAAAAGAAACTATAAATATCTTTGCTGTTTACGATTGATAATAAATCAATCTGTTTTTAACCGAGTTCAAAAAAAGGAGGAGGTTCTCAATTCGTGGGAATCTTTTTTTTTTATGTATGTTCAGCGATAATTCCGTCATATAGGAACCGATTTCAAAAAATATTTTTGCATTTGCATTTTGAATGGGCGTAGCTTACAGGTGGTCCCATCGTCACCATATCGGGATCTGATGATGGGATCACAAGGAAATCGAGGGAACTCTTCAAATACCATATGCACAATTGTCGCGATTTGGGTACTCGGAATAGTTTTTTTTTGAAGTCGGTTTCTTTTTGTTAAAATTATGCTATTGCCTAATATAACATGATTTATTTTATAAACTCTGAAGATACTTTTTGAACTTAAATTTTATTTTTACAGCTAATGGTTCATAAAGAACCGAGAAGGCTTGCTTAACTGTGCCTCATAAAAACTATCAGCTCACTATCCTAAATGTAAATGGTAGAAATATTAAAAATATAATATGAGGTACTTAAGGTACTCAAACAACTATAATTCAGTAGCATTTTATATACAAATAAATAAAATTAAAGTGTCTGTTTGTAATCTGAAGTTTACAACTTTCTACTAATTGCATATTTTTAATCTTTTTATTTTATTTTTGTCTGTACGTCTGTCTCTTTATTTCAGCTCATATCTGTGACTTTGTAACAGTCAGACCGCAGCCATTTTCTGTACATGATAAATCAATCACGTTTACTAAGTATCTAGTAAAGTCACCTTGGCTGGCGTTATATATATATAAAAAAAAGCGGCCAAGTGCGAGTCGGACTCGCCCATGAAGGGTTCCGTATCAGCAAGTAACATCATATAAAAGTTCTTGTAGTTCGTTGTAACTTTCATCGATGTTTTTATACTAGTGTATTGACTGGATGAAAGGTAAATTGCGTGTAACGATTTATGACGTATTAAAAAAAAACTACTTACTAGATCTTGTTCAAACCAATTTTCATTGGTAGTTTACATGGTAATGTATAACATATATTTTTTTTAGTTTTATCACTCTCGTATTTTAGAAGTTAGAGGGGGGGGGGGGACACACATTTTTCCACTTTGGAAGTGTCTCTCGCGCAAACTATTCAGTTTAGAAAAAAATGATATTAGAAACCTCAATATCATTTTTGAACACCTATCCATGGATACCCCACACGTATAGGTTTAATGAAAAAAATATTTTTGAGTTTCAGTTCCAAGTATGGGGACCCCCAAAATGTATTGTTTTTTTTCTATTTTTATGTAAAAATCTTAAAGCGGTTCACAGAATACATCGACTGACCAAATTTCAACAGTATAGCTCTTATAGTTTCGGAAATAATTGGCTGTGACATACGGACGGACAGACAGACAGACAGACAGACTTGACGAATCTATAAGGGTTCCGTTTTTTGCCATTTGGCTACGGAACCCTAAAAACCATCGTTAAACAATACTAAATGTTCCAAAAGGACTGAAAACCAAAGATAAGAAATCACGTACGATACATGCTAATCTTTAGGTTTATCCTATCCTTTCTTAATTTCTACATATCTAGGTATATACATCTATACAAGTTACTTTTACTAAATGCAATAAATTGAAAGTACCTTACACTTGCTTCAGACATCAATTTGCAAAAAGTTTGTCGGTCTGTCTGTCCGTCGGTCTATCAGTCTGTTTGTTCAGGCTCGTCTCTAAAACTTCTGAACCGATTTTGACGGGGCTTCAACTTACAGATATCTGATGATGTGAATGATATAAAGAGGCACTTGGAGAGTCAAAGCTTGTGTAAAATACATACTTGTATTTACTAGCTTCGCCCATCATAAACAGGGTTTTTGTTATAAAGGTACAAGAACAACTGCGGGTAACACCGCGGGGCAAAAATAGTATGTAATATTTTAAATACGAAAGTTTATGAGGTTGAATGACCTATCTTGAATGTTTGTTGGCTTGGTTTTTGTCAGTCTTTCACGCAAAACAGGGTTGCGGGTACTCGGACCAGACATTTATCAAATGTCTATCAAATGTCGAATGTCGTTTATCAAATGTCTGGTCATGCCTCTCCTACGAGATCCCGTTATATGGGACGAACCCAATAAGAGTTGACTTGACGTCACAAAGGAAGTCATGCGTGCTACTGACTACTGGGGATCCCGAAGACCGGTCAAAACACTGTCATCTCTAGAAAGAGTAGGAAAGTCGATACAAAGGTAGAGCCACGCCGATTACAGTAGGTACAAATGGGCTGGCTTGAACAGGACGTTAATACCCTCGCATAGAAGACCAACCTAAAAATGACAGTATTCGTTCTGTACTATTTCGTTTGTGAGTGCGAGACCGGAGGTCTAGTGATGCAAAAGCATCTCACTATGCTGCCACGGTGTCGGTCATGATGCTGCATTTTGTGCACTCATGCTTTCCATCAGGTAGAGTAGAGTCACTTTGGCAAGCTCATATCCACACACACCCCATTGTAAGATTGGAAAGCTACCGGGAATCCTGTAATGATGATGATGATGTATGTATAGTTAGTTAAGTGTTCGGTTTCTCCTGTTATCGGCTCTTCTTTTCTGTGCCAAGCACTTAAAGCCTGGAACTCTCTACCAGCGCTTACCCGGTTCCTTCAAACGGGGCGTCAAAAGGCATCTTACTAGGCCGCCACAGTGTGGGTCGCAGTGCTGCATTGTCCGCAGTGGCAGTAAGGACGGTGACCGCCACTCCTGAATTCTACTCATGCTTTCCATCAAGCAGGGCAGAGTCATTTTGGCAGCTAATATAAGAAGAAGAAAGAAATACATTCTTAACAAAATGTGGGTGTTTTATATTTTGAAGTTTGGGTATTTCTCAGTTGCTTAGTACCCACAGTACTATCTGATCTCTGCCTTGTTGGATAATGATGGCGTTGTGTGTCAGATGAATATTTATTTATTTTCACTGTAATTTTGTCCATGTATGCTGTATTTAGTAAATAAATTTAAAGTAAATTTTATTATTGTCACAGCACAGAGGTCTTCTAAAATAGCTTATCAAAGATAAGAATAGTAGGTATACAGACGATTTATAAAATATATGCTATAATCTTTGGATGAAACATAAAAATATCTGTCAAATGTCATCCTGAAACACCACACACAAAAATGTATTAAATAAACCAAATCATTTCAATAAAAATAAAATGGAACAAAAATGTGCCAAAGTAAAAAATCCATGTAAATTTTGTCTGCAGAATGTTACTAACAGGAACGGATTACAGTGTATGGGAGCATGCGGAAAATGGGCTCATTATAAGTGCCTTAGCTACACTCCAGGCAAAATTGCTGACATAAAAGCTGGTATCATAAAAGTTACCTGCCCTTGCCCAGATTGCAACACATCACAACCAAAGGAATTTTTGAAAAACCCCCCCTATTCATGTTCGAATCATGAATGTCCTGCTCACAAGCTTCCGAAATGCAGTTCCACGGATTGTCCAGTGAATCGGAAAAATGTGGTGACTTTTCCAACACCACCATCTCCACAATATAAAGAAGCATGTAGTCCATCTTCATGTAGTCCGAAGAGCCCAGACAGCTTCGGTAGCCGAGAGGGTTCTCCAAATCCTCCTACTTGTGTTCATCCTCGATCCCCTCCAACTCCTCCAACTCCCCCATCTCCCCCATCTCCCCCATCTAACCAATCTCCTCATAGTTGCCCGTCAAGTCAGCTTTGTTGCTCTGCAAAACCTAGTTGTAGCACTCCATGCCCTCCTTGTTGTCCAGGAAATCGTCCACCAAGCCCTCCAAGTCCTGACCGATGCTTTCCAACCCCACCCAAAGGTGCACCACCACCACCTCCTCCTAAGGTTGCTCCACCTCCACCTAAATGTCCTCCACCTCCCCCCAAATGCCCCCCGCCTCCACCGAGATGCCCTCCACCTCCACCGAAATGTCCTCCACCTCCTCCTAACTGCCCTCCACCCCCACCTAAATGTCCCCCACACCCTCCTAAATGTCCTCCATCTAAGTGCCCGTCAGCGCCTAAATGCCCGTCAGCGCCTCGATGTTGCAGAACTCCAAGCCCTCCCTGTAACCCTTCACCATGTACAAAGCCAAAGCCACCTCGGTGCCCTCCGTGTCCTAGCTCACAGAAACCTCCAACGCCTCCTTGTCTCGTTCAAACGTACAGTGCTACACGACGACCGCATTATTCAGGTCCACAGCAGCAAAAACCTGCATATGTTGACGTCGGAACTCCTATGAAATCTCCATCTTGTTCAGTTATATCGTATAATGTTCCAGGTAAGCGATTTATAACTTACAAGTATTTACTGTTTACAGCATTTGAGTGTAATCAATATAACGTTCCTATAGTGTGTATGGGGTGGCGTGACGGTACATGCCTTTCTCAATAAGCGAACTAACATGTTGTAATTAATATTATATGGACAGAACACTGCATTCTTTAAATAAAAATATATGTACTTAATGTCAGATAAGCCTTAAAAAAATAACGCTAAGTAATAATAATATCATAGTGCCTATTAAAATGAGATGCATATATATATAAATATATTCCTTTATTTTAAGCTGTTCTCGAGTTTATTAACTGTAACGATCGTTTAATACGTAGTCAGGAAATATTCTTTATTTTTTTATCGTTCGTCATACGTTATTATCTTTCTTTTTATATATATAAAATTCTCATATCACAATGTTAGTTAACATACTTCTCCGTAACGGCTAGACCGATTATTATGAAATTTTGTATGCATATCGGGTAGGTCTGAGAATCCAACATCTATTTTTTATACCCCTGGGACTCGAGCGGAGCCGCGGTCATCAGCTAGTATTAATATATTTTGCAATAAATACCACCAATAGATTCTATTTTAATGAAAACACCTCGTACTCCTGGCTCCTGTGTCCAACGGATTTACAATTCCTCATCAAAACATGTTATTTTCGTAGCGTATTCAAGCAAGCAAGGTTAGCAATCAGTATTTTAAATAACTTAGTTACCCATTACGAAGATTGCTGTTTTAGTACAGAAAGTTAGTGTTTTTCTACTACTGCTTAGACCAAGAGCTTAAGAGTTAAGAGTAAAAATAAAACCCACATAGCTACTGCTTAATAGCTATGTGGGTTTTATTTATAACTAGCCGCGCCCGCGGTGTTACCCGCGTATTTCCGGGATAAAATATGCCTACATATGTGATTATTCCAGAACTAATTTTTGAATTAGCCATTTACAAACTATCATTATGGTTGCTATACAAGTGTGTTATGCATAGCAACCTGTGAAGTTTTGACAGGAGAGAAACAGTGATACATTTTGACGTCTACGATTTATGTATTTCTATAATCACCTAGCTTTCGCCCGTGTATCTCGATTATTGCAGTAAAAAGTAATCTGTGTGTTATTCTGATATATAAGCTATATTACTGTAAAGTTTCATCCAAATCCGATCAGTAGTTTTTGCGTGAAAGAGCAACAAACTTTCGCGTTTTAAATATTAGTAGGATAATATTAGTAGGATATCATAATTTATGACTGAGATTGTGGAGTATCTTTGCAGTCGATGCTATGGACCAGTATTAGGACCAAAATTTTTTAACAATAAATCCCTACGCGCTTGGTTTGTTTTTTTTTTAAATTCATGTCTATCCTCTCGCTTAACTTACGAGATATCTAGAAACTGTGCTTGATTTCACTAATAAGCTGGTGCGGTGTTAGGTTAATAGATGTTACATCATAATTATTATACCGTAGGCTTTTTAATTATTTTTAATATCTAGAAAATTATTTTCATTAATGTGTGCTAATGGGTAGTGATTTAATAAGAATTGCAAGAGAAGTACAGAGAATGAAGGTATGCACATTTACTCAAGTGGAAAATATTTTAGTAACCATGGACGTATAAAGAATATACGTCCATGTTAGTAACGTATACTTTTGTTACTTTTCCGAACTCTCTACTTGTAGTTTCGAAAGCACATAACGTTTTTCGTAAATTACACATACTTAATAAAATATAATGCTAAGGTGATTTGTGTACGCTTTAGATACTGGAAAAGTTTTGCACCACTTGAAATCAAATTTTAACACGATATAAAACCAAGGATTGAATTTCCAAGGATTGTAATTGTCTCTATTTCCTGCTAGTTCCGTTCCTTACTGAGTTCCTTATTTCGTGGTTCATAAAATACAAGGCAAAGTTAGATATTAAGAATATGTTAAGTTAAAAACCTGAACTCACTGCCGGCTCATGTGTTTCCTTCCTACTATAATCCCGGGTCCTTCAAGTGGGGCGTGAAAAAGCATCTCACTAGGCTGCCATAATGTGGGTCGCCATACTACTTACATTCGAAGTGAATATCGCGATTCTACTCATACTTTCCATCAGACATAGTGGAGTCACCTTGGCAGGCGTAAAATTAAAAAAATTAAAAAAAAAAAAATTACGAGAAAAAAGTTATACTTTTCTGAGACTTTTATTTTCAGACGTTTCATCATCATTAGAAAAAGTTTCATCGGTAGTGTTGAGTGCAAATAACTCGAACTTCTCCATAAATGCATATAATGAAGGTATGTCAAAATTTATTATAGTTAAACCAAATTGCACTTTCTAAAATTGCTTAAAATGTAAACCAAGATAAATAAGTGCGTGATATTGGCTACATTAATAAAGTAGAGAACCTAGTTAACGTACAATTATTATATATAAATAGTTACATACATAACACAGTAATTTTTTTTTTTTTAAACCATTACCTACTTTTCAGATATTCCGCAAGAGGAAACGGCGTTGCAAGCTAATTCAGGAACTCAGATTCCTGAAGAATTGGATAACAATATTTATAACTCTCCATCTTTCGGTATATAAATATTCAATATATTAATTTACTAGTAATGTTGGTTATCAAGGCAAAGTGTAGCCTATGCCCTTCCTCAAGATTTAAAAGTATCTCCAAATATCAAAGCTTAGACGAAAAAGCGTGAGATTCTTTTAAATTTATAATATTAGTCTTTTAGTAGTAGTTTAATTTAATTCAAAAGCTGAAAAAGTCCCTAATCTGATAGTCGAACTTTTAAGATCTTTAAAAAGGCTTCACTATATCCTATAATCGGATGATTATAATAAAGTTTTGTAACTGTTCCTGCGTAAATTTAATTATGCCACGTCATGTGACACCATTTATACCACAAATCTTACATTTTTCATAAGGAATGTAAGATCTGAGTCAAAAAGGACTGTCTCAATTTTTTTATGGTAGTTTTATTTAGGGGAAGTCAGGAGTAAAATCTTTTGAAAATAAAAAGCAAGTGTGTAATGATATTTAAATATTTTAAAGAATTGCATGTACGTTTCAGACTATCAGTGCAGTGAGACGTTCATATCATCTTCGGTCACGAAGCTTGCCTATGATCCAGAAGAATCTATAGTATCCACTCTAAAGAAAATGAATAATGCCATTGACGAACTCAGTTTAAAAATTAAGACTTTTATGAAAAATGTTGAAATTAGTCAACGTTGAATGTGTAGCTGATAAATAAATGTTCAGATGAGAAATCGTGACTTGATGTTTCTTTTTGTTTCGTTTCTATTTCTTTCCATACCTACTTCATTTAATTTTTTATTTTTATCTAGATTCCTATTCGGTTATTAAAATAACTCCGATGTTTTAATAAATCACTTTGATGATACTTCAAAAAGACTGATTTGATTCAATTAACTTCTATATTAGTTAATTTAATAGGTACTAGTTTTAGAGACAAGGGGCCGTCAATTAATCACTTGATGTTTTCTTCCTCCCCCTCCTTCTCGGTGATACGTGGTGAGGTTCAGGACTAAAATAATTCAAATATATTTCTTAGTACCTACAAAGAATCTTAAAATTTGGTTTGGCAACGGCAGCGAGTCAAGATCACACAACTCGCCTTTTTTGGTTTGGAAATCGCGCATTTAACGAATACAATATATCCAACCCCTGTCCCCCCTTATGATATTTCGTGTTTTTTTTTCAAACCCCCTTACATTCCACGTGATTAATAGACGACGCTAGTACCTATACTTCTGTCTTCACTGGCCTTATATTTGACGGCTATGTTCTGAAATCAGAATAAAAGTTATAAGGATAGTTATTGAAAGTCTCTTGGTCGATAACTGGATGTTTTAGCCAATGAAAGAATAGATTGGGTTCATTGGGTTACATGATTCAATAATGAGATCTATATAAATATACCTGAAGCAAAAACTTTGTATCCCTTTTTATGACGAGGAGTATCAAATTAACATAGGTACTTGTAGTTTATGTGGGGGAGGAGTACAGGAAGCTATTTTCTTTTAATATGGACAGAAAAAAAAGTTAAATCAATAAATTAAACGTCACACACACTTCAACATATTTGAACTAAAAAAAACAGAAACAATTAGAAAAATTTTGGTTATATTAACATTGTAGTTGGCCTTGGCCATCCGTATTTCGTAATTATAGAAGTTACAGTATTTGACAATAGTACCATAATAATATTGCCACTTATAATTCAAATGATTATGATTGAATTTTGTCTACTTGGCGACCACTAGTTATAGATAAATTAATATAATATGACTGCAAGTGATTATGTAAATGGGACGGAAGTATGTATCATTAAGTTGGGAAATTACACGCGATTTGATTTGACGCCTGCAATGAGATGTTACCTCCAATAAAACTTGAAAATATGACTGTAACTATAAAAATTCAGATGTGTGATGTTTATGATAAATTTGACATAATACAGTCTCTCATATATGATTTTTTCAAGCCTTATTAAATTTTTTATAATATATGTTTTATATACGTAGTATTTTTATTCAAAACTAATCTTTCAAATAGGCATCTATGAGAACGCTTTTTTAGGGTTCCGAAGTTCATGACTCGGAACCCTTATAGTTGCGTCATGTCCGTCCGTCCGTCCTTGACTTACCGTCGAAACGGTTAGTGCTAGAAAGATGATACTTTGCATGGATATGTGTTTTTATTGCGTGACAAAGCGCTAGAATAAAATTATGAAAATTGTTTATATTTGCGGTACCTCCTCTACACTCTACAGTAGGGATGTTTTTTTTTTCTTAACTACACCATCGCGTGGGACTTCATTAGATAGGTCTTTTAAAAAAATTAGGAGATTTCTAAAATTATTTTTTAATTTTAAAAAATAGGGCGTCCCCCCTCTGAAAGATTAATGGCTGGTTCGAAAAATCTGGGAAAATTCATGATTGTAGTCCATTATGATGAACTTCAAAAGAAAACTAACTTAATAATTACTATTGGGTATGAATTTAAATCTACGTGGATTTATGGAAGATTGAGGAACCCTATTCTATGCGTGGCCTGACACGCACTTGGCCGATTTTTACTATAAATATTTAAGCCTACCAAAGTGACTACTCTGCCTCATGGCCTTGCTTAAGATCTAAAACATTATTTTTAAGAATCCTTGATGTCTACATGACAAATCAATTTCAGAATGGGAAGCTACTGAGATACCGTATACTGGAAAGTCGACATCAGCGACCCAGGTGCCGAGGCGAAGGAGTGATATGCTGATGATAACTCTCCAAGATATGGTTCATGCCGTGGGGAAACTTACTACTCAAATTAAGAACTTTATGGACAAAGTAAAACCAGCAGCTTAAAATGACGAATAAATTAATTTGAACTTGTAAGTTTTTTTAACATATTGTTGTCATAAGAACCACTCCTGGT
This sequence comes from Phragmatobia fuliginosa, assembly GCA_932526445.1. Classification (NCBI taxonomy): domain Eukaryota; kingdom Metazoa; phylum Arthropoda; class Insecta; order Lepidoptera; family Erebidae; genus Phragmatobia; species Phragmatobia fuliginosa. Next base: position 11,399,054 of record OW052057.1, read on the forward strand.
TTATAACAGGAGCAGTTCTTATGACCTAATCCTTATCTTCGACCAGAATGTTGTAATTTTACAGACCAGCCTCCCCCCTAACCTATTCTATTTTGCTATTCTCTTTTTTAGGGTTCCGGAGTATATCACTCGGAACCCTTATAGATTCGTCATGTCCGTCTGTCCGTCCGTCCGTCCGTCCGTCCGTCCGTCCGTCCGTCCGTCCGTCCGTCCGTCCGTCCGTCCGTCCGTCCGTCCGTCCGTCCGTCCGTCCGTCCGTCCGTCCGTCCGTCCGTTCTCGACTTACCGTCCAAACGGTAAGTGGTAGACAGATGAAACTTTGCATGAATATGTATTGTTATTACGCCGACAAAGTGCTAAAATAAAATTTTGAAAAATATTTTTATTTGGGGTACCTCCCCTACACGTAAAGTGGGGATGTAAATTTTTTCTCGTGGCTACCCCATCGTGTGGGGTATCATTAGATAGGTATTTTAAAAACAATACAGGGTTTCTAAGACAATTTTTTTATTCAGGTATCCGTTTGCGAGAAATTCCACTTTAAAGGGCACTTTTTTGTAAAAACAGGGCGTCCCCCCCCTCTAAAAGCTAAACGGCTGGATCAAAAAATCTGGAAAAATTCGTGATGGTGGTCCACATAATGAACTTTCAAGGAAAACTATAACGGATTAGATGACTTTATTAATTCAGGAGTTATGGAGACTTAACTTGTAAAATGCGCTCACTTGGAAAACGTCATACAAAATTAACACATTAATACGTGAACATAATAGAGCAAGATCCCAGAGCCGCCGGACCTACGTCATTTGTGCAAAGCTGAAATTTTCAGGATTATCAGTACAGTGTCTTGTTAAGATGTATGCGTACCCATTAGCTTGAAAGCGGGGCCGTTTCTGAGGTAGCGCGAAGTACAGATGGTAAAAAACCTTACTTACCTACGTTAAAGGTGCAAAGCTAGTATTTACATATTTTAAAAAAAAATATTATTTAAAATTAAAATTCATTACTGCCAGACACCTTCGGTGGGCCATTACTTCTGCCACACATCTTGAAAGTTGTGAAAGAATTAAGTAAACTACGTTATAGTAGCAAACCTAAATTTTATATATATTATCTAAGGTAGGTACTATTTTAAGACCCTTTGTATGCGGCCAGACCAGTCCGAAGGGCCAATCATCCCCCCAGATACCTTTAAATATTTGTAGTAATTAGGAAGCTGAGGTATATCATCTTTGGTATTATTTCAAGAATAGAATTGTAAAATATTAAATGGTTTTTACACGCTCATTTATTAGCTTCACCTGTATGTTTGTTTGTTTGTAACCAACTCCTATGGGTGCGATTTTGATCCACTTTAAACGGCCAGATTTCGTGTACTTGTAGCTATTCACAACATCAACGAAATCTGGCCGTTTAAAGTGGGGTCAAAATCGCAACCAAAGGAGTTGGTTACAAACAAACAAACATACAGGTGAAGCTAATAAATAAGCGTTTAAAAACCATTTAATAATTTACAATTCTATTCTTGAAATAATACCAAAGATGATATACCTCAGCTTCCTAATTACTACAAACATAATATATATTTATTTACTACAAATATTTAAAGGTGTCTGGGGGGATGATTGGCCCTTCGGACTGGTCTGGCCGTATACAAAGGGTCTTAAAATAGTACCTACCTTAGATAATATGTATACATTTTTTAGTTATAAAATATAGTTATATAAAATATAGTTATATAATATAGTTATAAAATTTAGGTTTGCTACTATAACGTAGTTTACGTAATTTTTTCACAACTTTCAAGACGTCTGGCAGAAGTAATGGCCCACGGAATGTGTCTGGCAGTAATGAATTTTAATTTTAAATAATATTCTTAAAACAATTGTAAATACTAGCTTTGCACCTTTAACGTAGGTAAGTAAGGTTTTTTACCATCTGTACTTCGCGCTATCTCACAAACGGCCCCGCTTTCAAGCTAATGGGTACGCATACATCTTAACAAGACATTGTACTAATAATCCTGAAAATTTCAGCTTTGCACAAATGACGTAGGTCCGGCGGCTCTGGGATCTTGGAGTATAATAATTATCTATTGGATACGATTTTAAATCCACGTGACTGAGGAACCCTTTACTGTGCATGGCCTGACATGCACTTGGCAGATTTTTTTTATTGGCTAATGTCAGTCATTAACGTTATTAAATATTAGCCAATGAAACAAGAGCTTAGAGAAATAATATAGAACAGAAAACGAGAAACATTCGCCACTTGGCAATGGAGGCAGGTTACCAAGTTAAATTGATATTCTACAAACGTGAACGTTAATAGAAAACTAATTAGTGTATGGGAAAGAATGTCATCTCAACGCTTAGTCACGTTTTTATATAGTTATACATTAGTCAATAATGTAGTGTAATAGAGGCATTAGCGATTTTAGAAAGAGATTTGACACAAATCACATAAAACTTGGTGAAGGGGGCAGTTTTCTAGTTGATACTATATAATTAAAAAAATAGTTTTAAAAAACTAAACACAGACGCTTTTCAACTAAAACGTAGAAAATAATTTTAATGTAACAAAGCGTGGGGCGATGTTATTGAAATATTTTCAGCAAGCACCCGTGTTTGTTTAGTTTTTTAAAACTATTTTTTTAGAAACACTAAATAGACTAATTTTTTTAACAAAAATTGTAGTTTTTTTTTCAAATTAGTGGGTCAAAATCGCACCACAAGGAGTCGGTTACATACATACAAATAAACATACAAACATACAGGTGAAGCTAATAAAAAGCGTGTAATTACGTTTCATAGACTGCAATATAATCTATTACAATCTTTTATTTGGTTTCCCTGTATCTTTGTCTGTACTGAAACCTTTGCAAGTTAAATTCGATCCACTTTCCGGTAACAGATGGAGCTAAAATTTTGCAAGTACATACGTATATATGTTAATGCAATATTATGATAGCATGGAGTTAATCTGCTGCTAGAGCTGGAAGGAGCTTCGCAATAAAATTACACAACCTCATAGAGTAGAGTTTGGCTACGTTTTACCGTATCTTGATAAGTACTTTGATCCTATATAGTAGTTTAATCTTCTTCTCATTCGTTTCGCTCTTGACAGAGTGGTCGTGGTCACGTCGAGGCATCTACGTCCGTGGTAGTAGCTTAATGCATTACAATAAAAGCTTGTTCTTAGACAAGTTTATACTTTTGATTTATTTTTCTTTATTAATAACAAGAGCAAATAACCGACCAAATGCAAATTCGACTCGTACTTGGCCAGTTTTCTTCATAGCACCGAGTATTCTGTCCAGATTTTAAATTATTTATATAATAAAATTAATTTTACGGTTGGAAAACTATGGTCCCTATAGTCGAAAAGTTAATGCCCTCAAATATACTGATAACTATTTCATTCTTCGAATTTAGTTCATCCTCAGAGTTACGAAGGTTTAAGGTCAGTCGCTCCGTGGTATCAACGTGGCATGGTAAAAAAAATAAACAAAACTGATATTCAGGTAAAACCGGTTGCAATAGTAGCCAATCCAAAATAATCTTGAGAATAATAATAAAGACTAGGATTGGATGATATTATTGGTTATTTTATACTATGATAGGGCACAGAATAACAATTTTACTAATATGTAACAGTTAATTGCGCAGTAGTTTTTTAAGTCCGTTCGAGAAAAATAGCAAGATGGATCTGGTAGTTTGTTTTTAATTTGAAGATATAGATTTGATCAGTAAACAAGTAGACGGGACAGGAAGAATTGTTGTGGCCATTAAGTCGATCCATACGTGCTGAAGAAGCGGAACAATCCTTTTTCTACAAGAGTTTGTCTGAAGTTATTTATATACCTATATATATGTATATGGTTTGTTTTTCTCAGTTATACATATATATACTTGCTTTATCCGTATGGTCGCCGATTGTCGGGTGTTCATGTAGGTATCGTAAAGGGGACTAAAGGAACAAACTACGCAAGACAACATCACGCCAAAGAAAATCATAACTCGTACCCTTTATTAACAGTACGGGTTGTCCAACCAAACGTTGCGTTTTTTGTACGTTACGAGGCACAAATATCTTCAAGACAACAAATATTTTTTTAAACACCTATTATTTATTTTATCGACAACGCATTTAATTAATTTGAATTAAAAATGTATTATTTGAAAAAATCAAAATAATTCAAAAAGTAATTAGATATTATAATATTTAAATACTATAGGCAGTCAGCCCTACTGCATGTTTACGTATTGCAGGATTGTAGGTACTTATTTTCAGAATAGGCTCGTGTGACTATCTACTGTTAATAATTTATAATCAGCGACCCTTCGCGGCCGCACAGAAGTCTTTGATTTCCTCTACTTTAATATGCATATATTATACATTTAAAGCCGAAAATCAATCAGAGTGGTATGCAATGGGAGAGGCCTATGTCCAGCAGTGGACTGCGATAGGCTGATGATGATGATCCATTCAAACCTTCCTCATGAATCACTATTTATTGTTAAAAACTATTAAAATCCATTGAGTCGTTTATGAGATCTAGACGAATAGACTACAGTTATGTACTTGGGCTTAAACTTATAGTAGTAAAGACAAACATTCGTTTTCATGAGTGGAGTGAAGTCTTTTGAAGTGATAAGTAATAAGTATAGGTCTCGTCAAATTTTTTATCAGTACACTCAAAGTTTTTACCAATGTATCTGACCAATGTCCAAGATTGATAATCATGCTTTGTTTTGTTACTTAACCGAAAGATATTTACTAAAACTGTACTAATTTAAAATTTGTCCGTATAGTGACGGATTAAGAATACAGAGTGTCACCAGCCCTATTCATCCCGCGGGTGTCGTAAAAGGCGACTAATCGATGCAAAGAGAAGGAAAACTTGAAACCAACCCTATATCAACCCGTCTGGCCAGCGTGGTATAGTAGGCCAAAACCTCCTTTCTAAGGAGAGGCCTATGTCCAGCAGTGGACAGTTAAAGGTTATGATGATGATCAATTTAAAATTTTATGATAAGTTTAAGGTTTATTTGAAAAATATTTCTTAAACATTAATCTTTTCTATTATTATTTTTTGAAGTAAGTTATAATTACGTATTTAATTATAAATACTTAGTTGCTCACGATGAACTTCAAACTATCTAAACCATTTTAGGTTTCTTAAATATGTGTTTTGCTGGCATGGCTACCTGAGGTAGGATAGATTTGCAAGGCAGTTGCGCACTTAGACCAACAAGTCTACCGTGTGATTGAAAATAGACGCTGACGAAGTTGAGTTAATCATCTAATAAAGATTAGCAAATTTTAAGAAAAATTTTGTTACTAACTAAATGACTCAAATAAACGACAACGATTTATTTTATGCAAAAATGAAGTTCTTAAAAAAATAAAACGACCAATGACAATATTTTTGACGTTTGTTTCTACATCTATCATCCTTCACTTCTTTGATTTCAACAACATGTATTAAAAACAAGAAACAATAACAATTTCCCTTAAAAATGATAAAGTGGATATAAAAAGTGACATCGCAAAATTTCAAAAGATGAAATTCTGCCGAAAGTAGCCGCACAATAAATTGTCAAGATGTCACGGTGTAACAAAGCAAAACGACCGTGTAAAATTTGTCTGGGGACTGTTACAACGAGAAACGGCTTACAATGTCAAGGAGCCTGTCAAAGTTGGGTACACTACAGCTGTTTAAACTACACACCTGGCAAAATCAAAGATATAAAGAATGGCATCATCAGAGTGACATGTCCGTGTCCCGACTGCAAAACTATTATGCCAAAAGAATATAGAACAAAACAACCATTTACTTGCAGTAATCAGCAGTGTCCAGCAAATCGTCCACCAACGTGTGAAAACATGAAGTGTCCAATAAACGATAGTGAAAGACAAGTAGCTCCTAAGCAAACTTGTCCTCTTAGCACGTGTGGTACCCGCTGTAAGAAACATAGTACACCTCAGCTCCCTTACGCTGATATACCACAACGCCCTATGAAGCCGTGTCAACCATTGCCACCAAAACCCAAGTGTCCGCCTAGTCCGACAGACAGTTGTTTTAGTTTAAACCGATGTTCTTCTGGATGTTCATCCTCTTCTGGACGTCCAAGAGGTAACGTTGGCGGTGACTGTGGAAAAAATCCTGTCAGTGCGGCGCCATCTATGCGTGCCATAGAAGATATGTGTAATACTATAGGTCTCCTCACGTGTCAACTCAATGAGCTTATGGGTAAGATTCAAAACTTAACTAGTGAAAACCAAGATGGACCTACTTGTTTTAATAAAACAGTGAAAACACAAATGCCCCCCCGACCTTCCAAACCACCTTGTTGCTGCCGCTCGAAAGCTAGAAAGGAATGTTAAAAAGTTATCGATTGTTTTATTTATTTCAAAAACTTAAGTGTTTCAGTGTATTTGATTGTTATTTAATAGTAATAGTCTTAACTAAGAAAAAAGTACAAATATATTACGACTCCTAAATTTTACTTTGTATTTGTTCTCAAATTTGTCTTTATATCCTAAAAGTTTCTGCACATCGCGTTATTTAGATATACGAGTATTATGGTGGAGATACATTATCGGACGTGGCTGACGGACGCGGCTGACAGCCGTGATCTAGTATATGAATATACACAGACCTGTGCACACTATCGGACTATTTATATTCTAGATCACGGCTATCAGCCGCGTCCGTCAGCCGCGTCTGATAATGTGTTTCCAGCTTTAATTATGCTCTGGATTATATCCAAAAACATTATCTATCTACTTTTAGAATTTAATTACTTAATGTGTGTACAGATTATGATGATGAAATTGACAGATATGTAAAAAGTTTGCTTGGCAAGAAGGACAAGAAATTTTAATTTTAATAATAATTGTCATTTATCAATTCCCTGGTTTTTTTAATGTCAACATTCATCATTGAGTTGAAGGTGAAGTTGACAGCAGGAAAATAATTAACAATAAGAAAAGTCGGGGTATTTTCTCCAAAATGTTGAGCTGCATATAGAAAATGAAATCGTTCTAAATACCCGAAATGACACCGCAAATGATCACATTCTGTTGAAAGTAATGTACAACTAAATCGTCAAGATGTCAAAGTGTACCAAAGTAAAACGCCCATGTAAAATTTGCCTTTCAACTGTAAACCGGAGAAACGGTTTGCAATGTCACGGAGCCTGCCAGAGCTGGGTACACTACAGTTGTTTAAACTACACACCTGGCAAGATCAGAGACATAAAGAAGGGAATCATCAAAGTGACATGTCCATGCCCCGACTGTAAGACAATTATGCCGAAAGAATATAGAACAGACCAACCTTTTAGTTGCAGTAATCAGCTATGTCCAGCAAACCGTCCACCAAAATGTGAAAATCCGCGGTGTCCAATAAATGATAGTGAAAGAAAAGCAGTTCCAAAAGTGACTTGCCCTCTCAATAGGTGTGGTAACAGTTGTAAGCAACACAGCACCCCACAGCTTCCCTACGTTCATTTACCACTACCTCCTATGCAGCCGTGTGTACCTCTGCCACCACAACCAGCGTGCCCACCTATGCCGGCAGACAGTTGCTTAAATCCAAACAGATGTAATACTGGATGCTCGCCGCCACCTGTTCAAATGCAACTGCCTAATCCGGCTGACTGTTACAAGGGTTCTGGTGGCGGCGGGCCTCAAATGCGTGGTGTAGAAGATATGTGTAATACTCTTGGACTTCTCACAACTCAGCTCAATGATCTTATGAAAAAGATGCAAAACCGTTGCCCGTGAATCTAGACCAAGATATAACCGAGTGCCACGAATGTTACAAAGAAAAAAAAAACCTATGTTGGTAATAAGCAACAAACGTTTAAATGCTTGTTAGTATTATGGTTTTAAGAACTTAACTGAACGCGTGAGTCTGTCTAATAAATAAGAACGACAAGTATAAATCCCAATTATAAATTCAATTTGTAACTGTTTGTTTAATATTGCATTTATTCCTAAATAATAAGACAAAGAACACGACAACTTTGTTACCTATATAATACATATAATTTAAAAGTTCATCCTTGAAGTTTTACTTGATCAAGTTTTTAGATGATCACTAAAAGTGATTCATTATATTTTTACAATTAGAACATGGATGAGTTTGAACGATTTGGTTTGAAATTCATGGTTACATAATAATATTCAAGAAGTAGAGCAAATACAAATTAGCCGGCTTGACAGAGGCAGTACCACCTTCGCATAGAAGACCCACCTAAAAATGACAGCATTCGTACTATTGTATTTCGTTGGTGAGTGCGAGACCGGAAGCTCGATGTTGCAGAAGCGTCTCACTAGACGGCCTAGTGGTATGGATTTTGAATACGCTGCTTAGTATGCACTCATCATGACGATAACCGCTGTCACTTTTAAATTTTGTTTATGGTTTCCATCGGGCAGGGTACACTCACACATATATATAATTATATAGTTAGTCTCAAATAAAAAAATTGGCCACGTGCGTATCAAGACACGCTTAGTATTCTAAGCGTGTCTTGATACGCACGTGGCCTTCCTAGATGGACGTGGATTTCCTAGTCACAGATAATGGCACGTGGATTTAAAGTTGTATCCGATAATTGTTGTTTACATATTATTTTTTTATTTTTGTACGAAGTTTTCCTAATAAGTGTTCTTTACAAGTTCAACAAACAACATCATCATCATCATCATCAAGATATTTTTCAGATTTTAAATAAAGGTAAATAATAGAGCCACGCTGATTTCAGCACGATTGGGCTGGCTCGACTGAGGCAATGCTATCTTCACACAGAAGACCATCCTAATAATGATATCATTCTTGCTTTCGTATATCGTTGGTGAGCGTAAGACCGAAGGTCCAATCATTCAAACAACTGACCAGGCCGCCATGTTATAGGTCACCATCCTATATTGCCTACCCTCACAATGAAAATGGTGACCCGTACTACTGGATTCTACTCATGCTTTCCAGGCAGAGTAGAGTAACTTTGGTAGGCTTAAATATATAAACAAAAATTATCTATTGGATTTGATTTTAAATCGACGTTCCATTATAAACCTATTGGCAACAATAATTGGAACGCACTTGGCCGATTTTTCTTAAGCCACATAGGTTAGGGTGGGCTTAAATTCTCCTACGATACACATGTACTTTTATTTTCATACGTGTGACGGCAGCCATTAAATTTCCACAACCGAAATATTAGACCTTATAAAAATTCTGTAGAAAGTCTTTTGTCGGTATTTATTGTTAAAACTGAAACTGCCTGTAACGATTACCAAAGACTTTTGTAAAACAACCAGAACCGAGGACGTCTTAAAATGCTCCTAGGCTCAAAGGTGTCCTGGTATGTTAAGAATGGTAACTCATGCACTTTTAAGAAAGAAAATAGGTACATCTACCCCAAATTTTATTAAAACCAACTCTGCGTTTCTGCGTTCATTATCATCATTACCCTATCTCAGTCCACTGCTGGATATAGGCCTCTCCCATTGCACACCACTTTGATCGATTTTGGGCTTCTCGCATCCAGCTCCTGCCAACCATCTTGCGCAAATCGTCACTCCACCTGGCCTGTGGGCGTCCTACACTACGTTTGCCAAGACGCGGTCTCCACTCTAGAACTCTTCTACCCCAACGGTCATCAGTTCTGCTGCTAATATGGCCAGCCGCTTCAGCTTGCTAAAATGGTCTGCTATGTCGATGATTTTAGTTCTCTGACGGATAACTTCATTTCTGATACGATCCCTCAGAGAAACGCCGAGCATGGCCCTTTACATAGCTCGCTGAGCAACTTTGAGCTTGTGGACCAACCGCACCGTAAGTGTCCACGTCTCGGCTCCGTATGTCATGACAGGTAGGACGCACTGATTAAAATCTTTCGTTTTTAGGCACTGTGGGATCGACGACAATTCGATATTTACGGAAACATAATCAAAAAAGTCTGTTTAAGAAAATGTACCAAAGATTTGACATAAAAAAATATGTGTCAGTTCATATTTCAGGAACTTCTAAGTGACAACATAAAGTACATAAGATTTTAAGATGATGTTGAAAGCATAATTTAAGTTTTGCAAAAAGTCGGAGTTTACACTCCACGATGACAACCTGCACCTAGAAAATTTAAACAACCATCTTCAACAACAGAAAGAACACCCAAAACATGACATCAACATAAAAGCATACAAACCAAAATTACCAAAATGTCAAAGTGTACCAAAGTAAAACGCCCTTGTAAAATTTGTCTAGAAACTGTAACGACGCGAAACGGCTTACAATGTCAAGGAGCCTGCCAAAGTTGGGTGCACTACAATTGTTTGAACTACACACCTGGCAAAGTCAGAGATATAAAGAAAGGAATCATCAAAGTGACATGTCCATGTCCCGACTGCAAAACTATTATGCCAAAAGAGTATAGAACAGACCAAACGTATAGCTGCAGTAACCAACAGTGTCCAGCAAATCGACCTCCAAAGTGTGAAAATATGAGGTGTCCAATAAATGACAATGAAAGACGAGCAGTTCCTAAGCCATCTTGTCCTCTTAGCACGTGTGGTACCAGCTGCAAACAACACAGCACACCTCAGCTCCCATACGTAAATTTACCACAACTTCCAATGAAGCCGTGTGTACCCTTGCCACCACAACCAAAACCATGTCCTTCCAGTTCAGACAGTTGTTTTAATCCAAATAAATGCGGATCTGGATGTTCAACCACATCGGCTCCTCCGAAAAGTGACGGTGACTGCTGCAGCGGTCCTTCTAGCGGCGCGCCTTCATTTGGTGCCGTAGAAGATATGTGCAATACAATTGGACTTCTCGCTACTCAACTTAATAGCCTGATGACTAGGATGCAAAACGCTCCTCAGCCACAATACGATGTCAGTGGGGGTGTTCAACGGGGGTATAGGCCTGGTATGAATCCAAACACCCAATTGCCACCCCCACCGATGCCGAGATCTAGTTCAAACTGTTGCTGTAAAGGAAAATCTAAGAAAAGACTTATATAGGTATCTTCTTAATTCTATCCAAATTATTAAAAACCTTGACACATAGCCACGTTAAGAAATGTTCTAATTATCCTTTTGCTTTGCTTAATATTGTCCATAGATAACATTAAAACTATATAATTTTAAAAATTATTGCTGTAACAGTGTCAGTTATCGCTCAATATGAAACTAAATTTTACCTTATAACTTAAACAATTTCAAAATCTAGACCTATTAGATTGGTATTGTCAGCTTGAGTTCATGACAACTTTGGTCCTAAGTTATCTAAAGCATTCTTCAAATTTATATAATTGTATTGATTTAAATAAACTGTACCGTTCTCCGACATAAACTTATTTGTCTTACTATATTTACATAGAAATACCTTTTTAATCTATAGCCGAAATTCCCTAGGTGTTTGAAAACAATCACCGAAGGTAAGCAACTATGACGCGGTCGGTATTTGGATGGGTGACCTTGGTTAGTGCCATGATACCATGAAACTATCAGTGATTCAGAGGTCACGTTAAGCAGTCGTTTTCGGTTGTTATCGTAGGAAAACAGTCGTGAAGCTTAGTTGTAGGCCTTTGGGGGGCTTAAAAATGTGCAACGGCCAGATTACGTGGTCACAACGTTGTCTTGCCAGTTTCCAGCCAGCACTCGGCTAGCGTGGAGACATATGGCCTTAACCCTCTTCTAAAATGAGAGTCCGAGCCCAGCCATCGAAAAAATTTGGGTTGTTGATGACCTTCTAAAAAACTGTAGCATAGTTTTAACAGTATATCATTAGCATTGAACTAGTAAACCAGATTTGACTCTTCATATAAGAGTCCAAAACTGTGATGGTTTTCTATTAGAAGAAAATAAATTGCCTTAAAACTATATTATTCAATATGTACTAGTGTACTTCTAAACTGAAATTGAGAATTAGGTAAGAAGATGACAATACATGTGTTACTTGAATTATCTTACGTATTCCTGAGTGACTTTGTAACAAATTATTAATGAAATACATTGATATATGTCTAATGTTAAATTGACCCTTATCTATATTAATAGTAGTGGTGTAAAGAAGTAAAGTCTGTGAGTTTGTGAAATTGTAGGGGGAATATCTAAATCTACCTCCTACAATTGAACTGATTTGAAAATTCTTTTGCCAATAGAATGTTGGATTATAATTATTTACAAGACAAGTGTTATAGGCTACATATTAGCCTCAAAAATGATTACCAAGATATTCTATATACATGCGGACCGTGCGTAGCTGCAAAAACTAGTATTATGGTAAAAGTAGTGGTCAGTTATGATAAAAAAATTAGATCAAATTATTTTGGAACTTTTGAATTAAAATTAATAATTTCCAAAAAAATAAATACTTTTCTGTATTTCGGTCAGTGAGTAGAATAATAATTAAATCATTGATTTATCGGTTAACGTTAATGGTTAACTGCCTCGTTGGTCTAGCGTATAGCGTATGCGACTAGTGTAGAGGTCTCGGGTTCAAATCCCGGGTCGGGCCTAAAAGTAAATTCCTAATAGCAGCCCGGAGTTTGGAGGTTTTGCAGTGATTCACGCCCGTGCCTCGGAGAGCACGTAAAGCCGTCGGTCCCGGTTGTCATGAACATCTATGGCAATCGTTATTGGGAAGTCAGTGCCCTCAAATTTACTGACAGCTAGTTGAACCTTCGATTTTCAGTTTTCCCTTAGGGTTGGCTGGAGATCCGATGCCAGTCGCTCCGTGGAAAACTGATATTCAGGTAAAACCGGTTGAATTAGGAGTCGACCCCAAATAATATTGGGAATAAGGCTAGGAAGATGATGTATTTATGTCCATTTAAACACAAGTTGAAATGTATTACATAAGGATTGGTAAGCTAAAACTTTTATGCCGAGAAATTTCAGAGTTAGGGGATTACTCACCTTAGCCCATGAAACCAACAGACATGCAGTAATGCGTGAAATTGGAACCTTCACTGTGTACCTACTACCATTCATTTGTCAATAAAGAGGCCTATTCTGGTCAATATCTTTTGGACAATAAATATTATGATAGTAAGTATTTGATCCATCTCAAACACGGCCGTTTAGCAAACTAGGCAGACTTTTATTTGTACTATAGCAACCAGAATGCTATATATAAATAAATAAATATTTCGGAGATCTGACACACTATGCCATCTATATATATTTTTTTTAAATACATACATATTATACATAGAAACACGCTGAATTCGAAACAAATATTTGCAGATCCCCAGATTTCCTGGATGGTCGAATCGGTTGGGTTCGATACCCAGTCGCATTGACTACCACTGCGCAACCAAAGAATAATAATTAAAACATTACTGCTAAAATATTTCTACCTGTATTTATACGTGCACAGAGACAGAGTGAAAATTACAATGTGCAGATATTTATTTGCCCTGGGAACAACCAGATCGATAGGCTCGAAGTTTTCGTACTTTGTGTTATCGCACATTTCGTAACTTACCTTCACTTACCTCCTATCCAAGTTGACATTCTACAAACGTAAACGTTATACGAAAAAAAAGATTCCGACGAATTGATAACCTCCTCCTTTTTTTTGAAGTTGGTTAAAAACGAACAAATGTATTAGAGTGACGTCTTCTCAACTCTAAGTTACGTGTCAAATAATTACAGTGTTCATATAAACATGTCATATAATAAAGATTTGTTTATTTATTTATTTATTTGTTTTTGATGTTCGCAATTCCTAAAAGTCAAATTTCCCGAAAAAAAATGCCTGATTTTAAACACATAAATAGCCATTTTATTATTCAAGAGACAAAAAAAAACAAACATAAATTGTGTAATTAATGCATGCAAGGTAAAATCTATATTATATACATATATTTAAATGAATCCCTATTTCAGTTGGTCACGCCATCACGCGTGAACGGCTGAACCGATTTCAGTATTTTTTTGTTTGTTGTGTTTGTTATTGTCAGAAGAAGGTTCTTATGACAGAAAATATTATAAAAACTGCGTGGAAAATTAGAAAATTAAGACAGGACAAGTCTGTCGAGTCAGCTAGTATTTAATAAAGTAAAATTATTCAAAACAGTTTGCGTTTTGACATGATAAAGATTAAATTTTAAAGAAAGTTTAGATGATTTTAGTTAAGCCTTTCTATACAGAAATGATCTTGAATCTCAGTGGTCAGAATAAGACTTATAATAAACTTCAAATGTGTGGTATTGTGTAAGTCTGATTGCCAATCTAACTTGGTACAAGTTGATCTGTAAGCTAATATACTCCGACTGCTGAGCAAGAATAGTTCGAGAATAAACTCGAACACCGCTACTGAAAATATATAGAACTGTAAGAGTATTATTTTATTGTGTAAAAGATAGTCAGATAGTCTAATTCTGTCTTGAAGAGTTTTGATTTTATGGCTAAAGAAAGTTATTCCTAGAAATGCAGAGTTAACTCTTTTTCATTACTACATTCATTGAAACTTAATTGGACATTGTAAGGTATGCCACACAATGAAAAAAAAAACATTCCCTGATAAGAAAAGTGATCAAAATTTGCTATTTATTACAATACAATATTACACTGATTTGATATAGATACTGACTTGATAAAGATGTGAAAAAATTTATTTACATTGAATTCTTTTTAATTTTTTCCAACAGTAGCAACCTGAATTTATAGTGTTGTTGTTTTATTTCGCAAAAGGTTCAAACAAAAATATGAAGCCAAAATTATAAAAAAAAATAAAAAAAATTGAATAAATGTACAACTGGAAAATGATTGCAACGTCTATTAATTTCAATTAGCTTTAAAACTTTTGAGACGCAAGTTATAATTACTTTTTAGGCATTTGTCGCCACTTGTCCGTTTCAATTTTATGAATTTGTTTCAGTTATTCCAAATGAGACGTTTAAAAAGAGAATAATTATAATGTTTCATTTATAAATTATTATGTAGTGTGTATTTAGTTGCTTTTGTGTATTACATTGTATTAGGTTTATGAATTATTCTAACTTATCTTCATTTCTATTTTTTATATCAGATTTTTTTTTGTCTGCCAAATTGACTTTTATCTGCCTGATAGAAAGCCTGAGTAGAATCTAAGAGTGAATCGCATTGTGAATGCAGACTTGGCTATCTACACAAAGTAGGGTTTCAAAAACTTTAATTTTTGTAAAAGCGAGAAAATGAACTTTGCATATTTGAGAAATAAATAAGTTGAAATCCGATAAAAAATGAAATCAAAGGTTGAAAATTTTCTCACTCTCAGATAACTTAGGGCAATATTTTCTATGAAGAGTGACTGGGATCTGTCAAGTGGCTACTTGGAACTCTGAAACTCAAGAGTCATTTGGAAGTTTTCAGGCTTTGAGGTAAGACATTCAAGGTTTTTCTTCAAGTTTTGAAGGTCGTATCAGTCTGGATATGGGCTGGGTGGCTGTTTGTTTTACAGATAGTTTGTGAAAAGTAAAAACATTTCATAGAGGTAAGAGGGTAGAGTAAAGATAAACTTTTCTATGTATAAAAAGAGCTTGTTACGCCTTTTGTAATATCTAATATCGTTTCATAGCGCAACAATGGCTTTAGTGCAAAAATGTTCCACTATATTCTTGTAATGCTAGTGCCCTTCGATTGTACAACACTGTGTAAGACCCGGAATGAAACTAACAACTTAAATATCGATGTAAAGTGTACTGTAGAAACATTAAACAATAACTAGTGTCTATATATTGAAACACATTTAAAACGTCTGCACAATTTTCAATTTTCTGTATGGCACAAATACAGTAAATTTGAAGATAAGATACCCTTTCTAGTATTAAAACTGCAATAACGTGTCTGTAGCTGCAAAATTTTAAAATATACATCTGTTTAACTGCTAAAACTGAATGAAATATTTAAAGTACCTGCTAGTAACATCAAAGCAGCTAAACAAGACACGAGGTATACGAGCATTGTTCGCTGGAGTTATGCTTATACGACTAAGAGTTTTACGTTGCATTATAATCTGCATATTATAGTGAATAATAACAGATAGTCTCAACTAGAGACATTCAAGCATTTAATTATGAATTTTCAGAGCACAATGAGCTTTGCTACTAAAGGAGAATTTTAGGATGCTTTCATCATCATTATCACCAGCCTTTTACAGTCCACTGCCGGACATAGGTCTTTCCTTTGAAAGGAGGTTTTGGCCTACTATACCACGCTGGCCAGACGGGTTGGTAAATGGTTTGTTTCAAGTTTTCCTTCTTTTGGCAGTGATGTTAGCTGCTTATTCCTTAAATTGCCTTAAACGACACCCATGGAATGAATAGGGGTGGTGACACTTTGTATTCTTAATCCGTCTCCACGGACATGGATGCTTTATTTCATCTGTATACTTTTAATCAATACTTAATAATATTTAAGCAGTAATCTTTAAATTGACTTAATCGATTTTGAAAATTCTTTTACCACTACTAACCTATTTGGGAGTGTCATAAGTTAAAAACCTTTAAAAGGCTGTTAACCAGAAACGGTAAATTTTGGCATTTTTAGAGTTAGTAATATGAATAAATAATCAAGCGAACCTGTGAGCAATAGCAATATAATTAATGTGGTCATTCACGAGATGGGAATCTGAATAGACCATTTACCTACTAGGAAAAAATTGACAACTTCAATAAACTTTTTTATATTTCTTTTAATGACATTATAATTTTAATAGCTGAAAACACTTTTAAAGAAATATTATTTAATTAAAAACAAATATTGAAAAAATAAACATGTCCGTTCAATACATAATTCTGTTTCGATGTCTCATAGTACTAAAAGCTTAAATCTTGTAATTCTGGTATATAATTTGGATCCAAATTTCTCGTTGCTACGATATTTTTGTACCACACTGCCGAAGTTTTTGGTTTTCGTGTCCGTCTATCATCGTCGAAATTAACGTCGAACAATCCGAATTTTGGCCTGAAATTATATTAAAATAATAGTTATTAAATCTTACTACAGATCTATTTGAGTTAATCTATATAAATGAATGAAATTGAAAATGAAAAAAAAAATGAATTGCTTATCGTTAGTCTCGCTAAATCTCGAGAACGGCTGGCCCGATTTGACTAATTTTGGTCTTGAACTATTTGTGGAAGTCCGAGGAGGTTTAAAAGGTGAATATATAAAAATGAATGGAGCATTTTTAGGGTTCCGAAGTATATCACTCGGAACCCTTATAGATTCGTCATGTCCGTCTGTCCGTCCGTCAGTCCTTCCGTCTGTCCGTCCGTCCGTCCTCGACTTACCGTCCAAACGATAAGTGCTAGAAAGATGAAACTTTGCATGAATATGTGTTGTAATTACGTCGACAAAATGCTACAATAAATTTATTTACACGTAAAGTGGGGATGTAAATTTTTTCTCTCGGCTACCCCATCGCGTGGGGTATCATAAAGATAGGTCTTTTAAAAATAATACAGGGTTTTTAAGACAATTTTTGGATTTAGGTATTCGTTTGCGAGAAATTGCACTATAAAGGAAAACTATTACGGATTAGATGACTTTATTAATTCAGGAGTTATGGAAACTTACAAAATTAACGCATTATTACGTAAACATAATAATTATCTATTGGATACGATTTTAAATCCACGTACCATTATGGGTGACTGAGGAACCCTTTCCTGTGCGTGGCCTGACACGCACTTGGCCGTTTTTTTTTTTTGGATTACTTTTGTTTGTATTACGTTTATTTTATACAAAAGTCTATTTATCGATTGAGGCAGTACGAAGTCTACAGGGTCAGCTAGTCACTACTAAAATAACGATATTACTGACTGTTTATTATGTTTTACTGAAGTATAGAACAGTCTACACTTACTATTCAACTTTTTACTTTGTATAATAATCTATAAATTCGAAAGTAACTCCGTCTGTCTGTCGCAGTTTCACACCAAAACTTCTGAACCAATTTAAATTAAATTTGGCACAGAAATAGTCTAGAATAGACTAGAATAGAATAGAATAATCTTTATTGTACACCATTTAATTTAATTTACATTTAGGAGTCCAACGAAAGTATGACCATGTACAAATGGCGGCCTTCTCGCTAAAAAGCAATCTCTTTAGCCGGAAAAAGAACAAAGACTAATTTTACTGCGATAACTGTGATACAGGAGGGTGGAACATCGGGCGAAAGATAGTATTTTATACGTATGAATGACGAGAAATAGCGTGAAATGCATTTAGCTACCTGTTCAATGTAAAATATATAGGTAATAATGAAAGTATTCAACAGTACTCAAACTTTATAACGTATTTAGCTATGTACATAACGCTGTTAATAATTTCTAAGATAAATTAATCCTTACTAATAAATATTATAAACGCGAAAGTTTGCGAGTATGTATGTATTTATATTAGTTGCCATTTCACGCAAAAACTACTGAACGGATTTGGATGAAACTTTACAGTAATATAGCTTATATATCAGAACATAACACATAGTCTACTTTTTACTGAAATAATCGAAATTCACGCGGGCGGAGCCGGAGTCGAAATCTAGTATAAAACAAATAAGAAAAGTTACCCGTATCCACCATCCCACTCAAAATTGTCCATAAGAGTCCAAGCTGTGTAAGTTGCTACGTTGCAGCCATCTTCAATAGCATCCAACACAGCACCTAAATAGTCCTTGTAGTATTGTACTCTGTCTTCATCATCTAAGCCCCCTAAGTCACCGTAGCCATTTTCTGTGATCAGAATCCTTGGATTATTGCATGTCTCCCTCACCCAATTTAAAGCTTTTCGCATTCCGTTTGGTATTGCCTGAAATTTCAATCTTATTACACACACTGCCTTGTTGGTCTAGTGGTTGGCGTATGCGGCTGCTGATCAAGAGGTCTCGGGTTCCATGTTCGGGTCGGATCAAATGATCTGCAAATATTTGTTTCAGAGTTTGGGTGTTTCCTATGTATCTAAGTATGTATTTAGAAACAAAGTATTTATGTATTTATATCAGTTGTCTAGTACCCATTGCACAAAATCTGCTTAGTTTGGGACTAGATGATGTCATCCTTAATATTCATTAAATATTATTATTTTACTTCATTTTATTTTTAAATTACTTTAAAAGCAGTAACCGTATTAAAATCAAAAGCTAGTTTAATAAAAAGTGAGTTATGTATTGATTACACTTGCTCTAGTACTGTAATCTAATAAAGTGACTCTACTCTGCCTTATGAGAAGCATGAGTAGAATCTATGTATGAGTCAACATCCTCGTTGTGAGGGTAGGCAATGCAGTATGGTGACCCATAACATGGCGATCATACCATGAAGAATAATTGGGCCTCCGGTGCAGGGTATGTCACTCCGCAGTTTAGGTATAGTCGGCCGCCTGCCTGCCCGGACGGGTATGCCGGTCGACTAGACATTGTCAGAACAGGTAAGAGTTACACGATAGAAAGAGTCGCAACGGTAGGTAAATATAATTGTAGTTGATTCGGCGGTGTGCGATCTGAATTGAACTTTATCTTTTAATGCCTAGGGTCCCGCTTTCTTCAATTTACTTTTCAGAGTATGAGTATTATTATGTATTCTGTGTCCGGTGTCACACTCACCAACCAAATACGACATCAAGAATGTTGTCATTATTAGGAAGGTGTGAGGATAATACTGCCCTGGTCGAGTCGGTGTTTTCTTGTTGAAATCAGCGTTTATAAGACCTAAAGTAACTTATACTTTCGTTATATTAAAACCAGAGCTGTACATATTTCAAAGTGTTTTGAATGTGTGAGTGATATATTTTTTCTTAAGTCACTTACGGTGCTGTGGATAACAGGAGCCTGCTTGTAATTCAAATATGAAGTTATTCCTCCGATGTCGTCATCGTATGAAGGTATTGGGAAGCTTCCTTGGGTGTAACCCTTTTCAGTGAAGAACTTTGTGGAGTAATGGTTGAACCCGTAGAAGTCACTAGTACCTGTACAAGGAAGCGCCTATTTATCTTAGAGCAGATACGAGTAAAAAATGCATGTATTTACTTCATTGTCTATAGAAATAAAGAAATTGGAGTGTATGCTTGTAATGTCAAATGAAGAGTTCGTTACTAAATGCACTACAATACTAAATGCAATACACATATAAAAGTATATACGGCACTATCAAAAATTCAATTTGAAAAAAAAAACCCTGTCTGTTTGTTTCGGGTAATATCTAGAATCATCATCATCATCATCATCAGCCTATCGCAGTCCACTGCTGGACATAGGCCTCTCCCATTGCACAATCTCTCCAATCTCCCATATCTAGAATGGCTGGGCCTTTTTTGACGTGACTTTCACTGGCTGCAAGCTTATGACCTAAGGAGTAACTTAGACGTTTTTTAGACTAGCTTCACTCCTTGGCTACTCGCAATTTACAACAATAACGGGACTCATCCCGCGGTCTTTAATAAAACGTAAATGAGAAAATTAGACCAATTCATAATCTTGAGTTAAAATTTGTCAGTTGTAAAAAAAACAAATATGAATTATGTATTTTTTATAGAGGATGAATATCTGTATAAAAATACACTAGCAGTGATTTGACAGTACCATTAGTGGAGTTGCTCATGAACATAATGTTTATAATAAAAATTATGGCATATTTTGTCAGCAATTGCGGGTGAAAACGGCTGGGGCTCTTTCTGTAAAGAAATAGTGTTTCAAAAAGAGACCGCCGATCGCCGAGAGAAGGCCGATCAATGGATCGTGGGCCCCTACTTAGAGACATCGATGACGTGTCATATTATTTTACCTTTGATATACTCCGTTTCCTCCTGCGTTAACTGTGGCAGTCTAGTTCTAGGGAAGCCCTGTTGGGCACTCTTTTCAGCAACACGTTTGACTGCAGCCTCAGGGAATCCTCCGGTAGACGAAAATATAGGATGACTGTACAATCCGACTTCAAAATCCATTGCCAGGTTACCAATTTCAATATCAGCTGAAGAATTGGTTGCACCTTCACGAAAATCTGTCGCTATTGTTATACCACAAACACCTGAAAAATTAAAATTTCTTAGAAATATTCACGTCTAAATCCTAAGAATATAGTGTCATAGTGGATGTTATATGTAAAAAAAATTATTTTTATTTTTGCTATAAGTGCGATTACATTAAATTAACTTTTGCCCGCGACTCCGCCTGCGTGTATGTCGGTTATTGCGATAAAAAGTATTCTGTCTTTTTTTCAGGCAATGGACTATCTGTGTACTAAATTCCATTTCAGACGATTCAGTCACAACAGACAGGCAGACAGAGTAACTTTCGCATTTATAATATTCATATTATATCATAAGTATTACCTTTTTGATCTTTTCTGTATACTTTATCATACAAATAATAGGCTTTAGCGTGCGCTATAAGGATGTTCTTTACCGCCATGTAATCACCTATTCCTGGTGATACTATATCAGGAGCAAATCTTGTCTGTCCATAGCCAAATATCGCTAACTGTTTCGGTTCGTTTATAGTTATCCATGTTTTAACCCGATCGCCATATGCTTCATATAGAACTCTAGCATAATCTTCGAACCAATCCGCAATGTGAGGGTTTGTCCAACCTCCGAGATCCTGCAGACTTTGTGGCAAATCCCAATGATACATCGTCACCATTGGTTCGATTCCATTTTCAATTAACTCATTAATGAGTTTGTTGTAGTAGTCGATACCTTCTTGATTAATATGATTAGCGAAACCAGTTGGTAAAATTCTCGTCCAGGCGATAGAGAATCTGTAGAAATCAATGCCCAAATATTTCATCATCTGAATATCACGTTGGTAGAATTCGTAGGATTTACAGGCATCATCACCAGTTGAGCCATCTTTTATTCTGTCTGGTATATGGCAGTAAGTATCCCAAATGCTTGGCGTCTTACCTGAGAGAATTTAGTATTTATGATTGTACATTTTATACCAGTCTAAGAATATGTGAGAGGTAAGAGCAATACTTTGAACTTTAAATATTTGTAAAAGCATCTAAAGAAAATATGATATTTATCACCAATCTTAAGTATGGGAACCTTATTTTCTAATAAGCGCATTTAGACAATTAGTAACGAAATTGAATGGTAGTAGCAATTAAACAATCCTAAAAGTGGATACCAATAAAATTAATGACTTTATTTTATTTACTAAGTTTACAAATAATGGCCCTTGTGGTTTCAAGAAAGAACATACCTGCGATATTCCAAGCTCCTTCAATTTGGAAGTTGCTAGTTGCTACACCTAACTTAAGTCCTTCAGGAACAGGTCTCATTTTCATTTCGTCACCCCTGGACATGTCCCAAAGGGTGACAGCAGAAACCGCCAACACTAGCGTACACAGCCTTTCAACAGCCCTTAACAAAATGAATCAAAGAATTAGTACTTTCTATATAAGCAGCTGTATCTTACAATGTGTGCTCTCTACCGCAAATCATATCTAATAATGGAACTGCAAATATATTTTATTAATGATAATATTAGATTAGATAACATTCATCTCAGCATGAAAACTTTAAATGCATGTTTATTTTAGGCTTCAGGTACTACGACCCCGTAGGTGCTAACTTGACAATAATCATACATGGCTCTCTTATTCCAAACTAGGCAGAGTCTGTGCTATGATAACTAGGTACTAATATACTTCTGAATATATGTTTATTACAGACTAATAACATCAAGACATAGCGGAAATGATCGTGCTTAGTACACAGTACGAACCTGCGACCTCCAGCTTTGAAGTTGGAGTTATGAACCGCTAGGTGTATTTGTTTTATTTTAATCATGGATCATCATCATCATCAACAGCCTTTAACAATCCACTGCTGGACATAGGCCTCTCCTTAGAAAGGAGGTTTTGGCCTACTATACCACGCTGGCCAGACGGGTTGGTAAAGGGTTTGTTTCAAGTTTTCCTTCTCTTGGCAGTGATGTTAGCTGCTTATTTTGCTCACCCATGGAATGAATAGGGGTGGTGACACTTTGTATTCTTAATCCGTCACCACACGGACAATTATCACGGAGACGGCATAATTACGATACACATGTTTAAATAATAATAAATATTTCGGACATCTTACGCACAACGTCATCTAGTCCCAAACTAAGCAGAGCTTGTATTAAAGGTACTAGACAACTGAAATAAATACATAAACATCCTTTTTGCCCAGACTCCGAAATGTGTATTTGCAGATCACACAAACATTGGTCCGTCTCGGTAATCGAACCCGAGACAGCACAGCAGTGCGTACGCTTCCACTGCGCTACCAAGGCAGTAATGGTAAATAAATCGGTATATTATATTAGTTTGTAATAAAGCAGAGCTATTTGTTCACAAATAAGTGTAAAATATTATATATTGTATTTACAGACAAGTTACTTAAAAGTATATTAAATTGAGAGATTTAATAGATAAGATAATAAGAAATATCATTCAAAATATTATATTATAGAAACACATAATATTGAGTACAGCCCGGGTCAGTAACTTTATCGCACTTTATTTGCGCGTTATAAATCTAAACTGATCTAAATTCAAATAACTATAATTTAACGCAATGTTAATATTATTGACTAGCTGATGCCCGCGGTTCTATCCGCGGTCATTGTTGTAAATCCCAAGTAACGCCGAAGTTTTGTCTAAAAAAAAAATAGCTTTAGAAGGCCATCCGTTCCAGAGATAAGCCGGAACAAATAGACGGAAAAACAGACAAAAAAAATAAAATAGATTTTTTTAATGTATTTAATGTACCGTATACATTTATTAGTATCATATGCATTTAGTGAAAACTGTTTATTTGATATTACATACAGAAACTTCAATTTTATTTATTTGTATTGTATAGATTGACTAGCTTTATCTCGTAGCTCCGCCCGTGTGTATTTTGAGTAGCATAGTAAAAAGTAATCTACACATGTCCTTTCTCAGCAATCAGAGGGTCTCCATGCCAAATTAAAATAATTCTGGTTCAGAGAGCTTGTGGAGAACGGGTCTCGTGTTCCTCCATCACAAAGGGATTATCCTCCGACCAGGCGAGGTGATCATGTCTGGCGGGCCACTGCCCAACAGCTGATGTTGGGATGTTGTATATATGTATGCTAATCGGCGCCAGAATGTCTCTTTCGCGATTCAGGATTAGTAGTTACCCCGTATAGTTCATTCCAGGTTTTCTTTAGTAGTTCTGTGTTTATTCACTAGATGGCGCTGTCATAAGTTTTCGTCGTGCTGTATGTGGAAGTCGCCAAATCTAAGTACGGTTCAGTTTAGGTTTAGATAGACAAACATAATTTCTTTTGAGTTTATAATATTAGATTCGAAAATGGATATTATTATAGATTAATACTACAGAAAGAGAAAAACAGCTTATTGGTAGACCAATCTTTTAATGGTTATTTAGGTTTTATCCAAAATTTGGACGTGGTGTATGATTTTAAAACTAAATACAGAACGAACTGAACTTAAAAAGGTCTGTTAAATCTGCAGCATACTACCATTACGCGCACTTACTATACATCTACTTAATTATTTGAAATATAATACTTTTACTAACTACTAATAAATAACTTCTGCACAACGGTACTGCAAAGACAATCAAAAGTTTAAAACGAACCCTTTACCGACCTGTTTGATGAGCACGGTACAGTAGGTTTATAGTACGTATATCCAGCTAAACACTGATGACGATGATGATGCTGATGATATCTTTGATAGTAATCTTATCTGTGACAATAACAAAAGATGTTTTGGATTTATCTTATCTATTAAATAATCCATAGATAAGATAAATCCAAAACAACTTTTGTTGCGCTTTTCACCAAGATAAAGAGATAAAATACTCTTCATGAGTCTTAAGCCATACCTCCCGCACCAGATCAATAACAGACTTAAGTTCTTGTGATAAGTATCTAACGATACTTCGAGATTAAGATTAAGAGTAAGCAATGAACGTGAAATAAATAAATGTTGAAGAAATTCACCAGATGCAAAGATCAATAATATTTTGTGGAATATCACCAAGACAATTTGACTCACTGACTGACTGACGAACTTAACTGAACGAATTTCATAGTGGTAAATGGGATTACCTTTCTGCTTCTTACTGCGCTGAATATCATGGGGTCACTCCCTACATGAGACTACTTTATGTAATCCACTAATGTTGTTCAAAGTTTGGGTGTTCTTTTATTCATTTAATTAATGTTTGAAAGCCCGCGACACAGGACATGTTCCGTGTGCAGAAGTTTCATATTTAAACATTGACTATTCTGGTAACGGAGTTATATTTTTTAAACATTGACTACTTTGAGACGAAGCGACTCGTGTAAAAACTGATATTCAGGTCAAACTGGTTGAACTAGCCGCCGACCCTAAAATAATATTGGTAATAATAAAGGGTGGGCAGATGACGGTGATGACTATTCTGGCTGACTTATTTCTACTCTTTGAGTTTCCATAACCCAAAACTATTAATAATAATAATAATAGGCCTTTCCATCTTTACAAATGATTTAGACAGCGCCTCTTTGACACTTCTTGGTGTGACTGTAAAGCCCAACACGGAAGCGACAACAGCGACCGCACGCTTGACACCTAAACAAAGGACCGTCCGAGGCTCGTCTCTCGTCTCCCCGCTGTCTCCTCTCACGCTTATCCGCCAGAGTCCGGAACCAACCCCTGTCGTGCGTTCTGCAGCCCTCATGCAAAGTGCTCCCCCATCCACTGCGGTCATCGGCCAGTCCCTCCCACTGCCTGGGGCTGATCCCGAAAGCGTGCATATCCCGCTTTGCGCAGTCCTTAAAGCGCAACATGGGCCTGCCTATCCTTCTCTTAGCAAAAGCAACTTCTCTCAACAAAACGCGTCTTGGCAGTCGTCTAGCAACCATCCGATGCACATGTCCCAGCCATCGCAGTCTTCTCTGTTTGAGCATTGCGGTAATGCTGGGTAGCTGTGCGATTTGCAAGACTCTTTCGTTCGTAACTTTATCTCGCCAAGTTATCCCTAGAATGCTTCGAAGACAGCCCATGTGGAAACCGTTCAGTTTTCTTTCCTGTTTTGCATACGACGTCCAGGTTTCAGCTCCGTACAAGAGTGTACTCAGGACACTACTTTGGTACACAATCATCTTGGTCCTAGTCGTAAGATGGTTGTTATTCCATACTCTG
This sequence comes from Phragmatobia fuliginosa, assembly GCA_932526445.1. NCBI lineage: Eukaryota > Metazoa > Arthropoda > Insecta > Lepidoptera > Erebidae > Phragmatobia > Phragmatobia fuliginosa. The sequence goes on from OW052057.1 coordinate 11,425,240, forward strand.
CCGCTAAGCCTGCCGAACGTCGTAGCTGCCCTACCCAAACGACTTCCAATCTATGCATCTAGTGACAGATTGCTTGATATACTTGAGCCCAGATAACAAAATTGGTCCACAAAACTATTGAGAAAATAAATTAAAACGAAAATTATGTAAATGATAACTGTACTTCTTTATTGAGTAGCTCATGTCAAGAATACACAATGGGCAGGCACATTCCCAGGCACGTAAGACACGGCAGCACGTAATGACCGACTATGATCGAGCTATTACTTATATTCCTAATCTGTATACTCAATGAAACTTTTCTATCCATCCCTCTTAGCCGAAAAGCAAATGTTTTACGTCAAGTCTCTTTCTGCAATCGTGAATGCTCTACTCTTGTATTATTGACTTATAATTTGTTTTCACTAAGCGTTAATATGACGTATTACTAGTTTTCTATTATCGTTTGCCTTTGTAGAATGTCAACTTGGCTAGCGAGCTCTCCCTTTCCTTCTTATTCCTGACTTTTCCATCCAGTCGAAAGTCCCCGGTCGACAACTACACGTAGATACGACATAAATCATAATATAATCTTAATATAGTAGTGCGCTTATTACATTGTGTACATACATACATAAATTATACTTGATATGTAGCTAATAATGATGTAAAATACGTATTTTTTTAAAAAAGTATATTAATAAAAGTATCATTCAAATACATTCATATCGCTGCTTTAATTCGATAACGACAGACTCAAAAATCTGTTTTTTTCAGGAGAGCAATTTAAAAAAAAAGAAAATAGTTTAAATGGTTATGGAAACATAGCCTATGGCATAAGTACACCAGAATTTTACTTTTTTATTCGTATTTGACTGCCTCGTTGGTCTAGTGGTTAGCGTATGCGGCTGCTGATCAAGAGGTCTCGGGTTCAATTCCCGGGTCGGACCAAATATTATTTGTGTGATTCACAAATATTTGTTTCGGAGTCTGGGTGTTTTCTATGTATAATATGTATGTATTTACAAAAAAAAGTATGTTTATGTATTTGTATCAGGTGTCTAGTACCCATAACACAAGCTTTGCTTAGCTTGGGACTAGATGATGTTGTGTGTCAGATGTCCAAAATATTTATTATTATTATTTATTTATTTGGTTTTCAATGATTATTTTCTGTCGTTGTTTTACACAAGTCTTATTAGCGCTCGTTTTAGAACTAGTTGAAGGAGTTTTAATTTCTTAGTTGGGATCCTTGACACAATTTTCTAGTCAAAAGTCGTGTTCTTCCGTAGCCGAATGCTATTTTTTAAGGCATAAAAAACACATTAAGTCAATAATAAAATATTACTCACACTATTATGTGTGTCGAATATATTAATATACTGGTAATAATATGGAGTATACGCCACCCACACGCACAGTGATACTTTTTTGTCAAATTTACATTGTAACGTAGTCTCGGTGAAATCCGTGATTTTATAAGTTAATGTCTTTGACATTAGAACCATTTTATTGTTGCCCTTATAATTAAAATTAATTATGGTCGATTACGACCACCACGGCTTTACCACTCCACAATAAATTATGAATTATTGCGTTTCATGCGTATTTCCAAGAGAAAATGTCTGTACCATGTTACGAGAACTGCAAGCAACTGATATTGTGTCAATGTACCAACAAAATGGTGATCAATTTTCAATAATCAAATAACGTAATTTAGTCGTGCTACGCAGCCAATTTTCAAAAATCTTAGGAGTTTTATTCACCTGAAACTATAAGATTGCTTTGCGTTAAATGGTAGCATTGTTGAAATAAAGACACATTTTGTAATGTGTTTATTTTGTAATGTGTTAAAGAAGTAATTCAAAATAGGTAACGATTACCAAGAAGAATGAAAGGTTCCTGAATCTGACTATAAAAGAATTTGAAAAAGGGTTGAAAGATAGAAAGTTGATGGTTTCCATTCTGTAACAAACAACAACAAAAAGACAAACATATTCATTCATACTACCATACGCTCATACACATTTCATAACTATAACTAACAGTTAAACAATTTTCAAGTGATAACATTAATAATAATCGGATTTATTTCACATTTCTTCCGACAATCCACTCTGTAAAAATGTAAAAAATGTATAATCTGCGATAGCACTGGTACCCATAACCTTAGGTTAATTTTACCATGGTAAAGTCAGAGTTCCATTGACACCACCTCGATTTTTCTTTTATGCACACTTTAAGCCAACTAGTAATCACTACATAGTATAAAACAAAGTCGGTTTCTCTGTCCCTTTGTATGCTTAAATCCTTAAAACTGCGCAAGTGATTTTGATGCCATTTTCTTTAATAGAGTGATTCAAGACGAAGGTTTCTAAGTATAATACATGCATAATATAGTAGATAATAATTTTAGAGGTTTCTAATGTGATTTTTTTACGCTTACATTGCAAACGCTGGCTGTACCCTACGAGATAGATCAAAATAATGTACTACAGTATTGTACATCCTAAAAAGGTCTACAAAAAAGTCCGCGATGGTATATATCTATCTCTTCTGGATAACCCACAATAACCATTTTTTTATTTTTACGAGAAATAATGGCTTATTAACAAAGCGATTTTAAGCAGTACAGTATTAATTCTTATGCAATTAAGTACTTCAAATACATTGTGTATTTAATGTAGATTAATATTGCCCCTTCCAGTATGTAATTTAATTTAATACTTTTGAAGATATTACAGATTTAAAATACAGGAACAAATTGTTAGGGCGATACCGGCCGGGGCCCGTTAATTGACGCTGCTGTCGATTTGTCACTATCAGTTATTAACTAAACACAATACTTTATTTTGAATTAATATTCTAAGGCGGTACGAAGTTCGCCGGGTCAGCTAGTATATAATAATTCTGAGGCAGTACCTCAAAATAACTATTTTCCTTTAGTTGGGACCTATGCTACAACCTGCTTAGTTTTGAGACTAGATAATGACGTTGTGGACGTTGTGTGTCAGATGTCCGAAAAAAAAGAATTACGGACATGTTTTATCAATTAAATTAAATTAATATGAAACTTAAAAAAGAACAAAAAAATTTTTAAATTACAGTATGAGTAAGTGATTACCACCTTATTGCCACACGTAAAACCAATTCTTCATTTTATGGAAATTAATGTAAAAGTTTTATGAAATGCTAATATAATGAATAATTATAAAAAAAAAAGAACTGAAAAATAAAACTAAGAAATACTTTTGTTGTTTAGTTTAGTATACTAAACTACTTCGTATATCAAGTAATAAAAATGTTTCGTCATAAATGATGTAGGAAAATATAAATCTAAATTATTAAAAAAATAGAAAACACTTCTACTCACATTGCTGCTTCATAAGTTATTTGACACAACAACAATAATTCGGAATTATAAAACAAATTCGTAGTGAAACGAAGACGGCTGATCTCAATGACGCAGATAAGATTATGCCAATGTTGGTCGTCGGCGCCAATCAATGAATAAAGATAACTAAAATTACCTTAAATTTAAAGAAATAAGTAAATCAAGCAGACAAAGGTGTGTCATCACGCTTTACGTAATTAATGAATTTTCACGTTTGGCGCCGACTAATAATTATTTAGGTATGCTTACACTAGTTCAAGAAGTTTATAATATTTATTAAGGCTTAGTAATTGTAGCTTATAATTTCTTTATTATTTTTTGTAAATATAAGATACTAATTGCTATATGTCATTTGCTAATTGCATTGCTGATTGTAACATTTTTTACCTACTAACTGCTGGAAAATCCTACATTGTAGTCCATTTAATCATGAAGAAACCGTATGATTAGTGAGTAATCAATCAACCCTTATTTTCTTACCCTTTTTTTTTAAACTTATATGGGACTAACCTAGACGTACTCTTTCCAATAAAAAAGAATTATCTAAAGCGAACTACCTCTGTAAAGAGTTATACATGGTTATATTTAATAACCAGTGAGTGATCAATCATTTCTTATTTTTCTACCCTTAGGATTGGAATAAATCTTCCAAATTTATATGGGACTAATTTCAAAGTAAACCCTTTCAATCAAGAAAGGATTGTCAAAGTCTCGGTGCTCGAACCTTAAAGGTTCGAGCACATTATGCCGGGCCGCAGCGTGCCGGGGCGGAGCGCAAAAATCCGCTCAAATCGCTTCAATACAAATTGTATGAAGTATCGCACACTGTGTCGGGCCGCAGCGGCTCGCATTATTGCGACGCGGATTTGCGTCCGTGCGATGCGACCCGCCCCGCCCCGCTGCGCCCCGTCACAGTGTGCTATAGCAAGCGGATTGGTGTGCACGCGCGTACGTGTTTATTTACCGTACACTCTACTCAAAATCCGTCAATGCGCTCCGACCCGGCCCGTCACAATGTGCTAAGTTAGCATTTTGCGCTGCGCTGCGGCCCGCCCCGACACGCTGCGGCCCGGCATAATGTGCTCGAACCTTTAAAATCGTTCAGAAATGCGTACAATGGCAGAGGCCTATTTCCAGCACTAAACTGCAATAAGTTAATCATGATAATGATGAACGCACACATCTTAAATTTAACAACTCTAAGACATTAGTGTTGCATTTCTTTACATTTTCTGTATATTCCCATTTTTTTTAATCTAGGAGAACTTGTACGACATACATTAAATTCATACGAATTGAAAAGTGAAAGTTAGTTTTCAAAATTTCAAGTTATTAGCAGAAATTTCCAAACATTTTCCTAAAGAATCAACGGCCACTTAAGAATTACTTATTAAAGTAGATACATGCGATAAAAATCATTTTGATATTACCACCTGAAGGTTTTTATCACATATTATTTAGGTACATGGATTTGGTAAGATTCTTATACAAAATGTGATTCTTTTCTTTGCAATTTTTATGCACAAATGAAAATTGCTCAAGGAATTTTACACAAATCTGTCTTAGGGTAATGCAGAAATAAGGAATTAGACACAAACGGTTAAAAACATTCTAATCTTATTTTGATGTGATAAAAAATAAGATATCTAAGCATCAGCTTCAGATCACTGATATTTTTATACGTGGGGTATCATAAGATTATCTATCTGCACATATTATCTAACCATACGAAGAAAAAAATATTATAGTAACCTCCCATATCCCACACACGGCAGTGTGATCTGAAACTAGGCAAAGCTTATACTACGGTTACCAAAAGTGCTAAAGAACATTGTTTTAAATAGATATAATATATATATTACTCCCCCAGACACAGATAAAACTGAAGGTGAAACCGACCTACTCGTAATATAACAGCATTCATGCTAGTGTGTTTTATTGGTGATTGCGAGGCCGAAGGCCGAATCATGTAGAAGCATCTCATAGGCCGCTATAGTGTGGGCACCCATGCGTTGTTGTTTGCATTCGCAGTGAGCATGGAGGCTATCACTCTTAGATTCTGACCATATTTCCCACCAGGCAGAATAGAGTTACTTTTGCCGGCTCATTAAAAAAGAAATGGTGTTAAAACACAATTACTTTGTTCTGGGTGGGGATCTCACTTTCAATTGGTGACTCAGCACAAAATTGCAAGCTACTACAACACCTGTCCCATCAAAAGTATTATTTACAAGTATTATTATGCTCTGTTGAAATTATAACAGCTGTTCTTTTCATAACACTATCACTATTTGTAGTAGTTGTGACATAAGAAAACACAGCTGTAATAATTGCCAGGTAGTACCAGCAGTAATACTAGTAATTATAGCATCTGGAACCTTCTGCTCTTAAATTAATTATTATAATTTAGGCTATAATATTATTAAGTGATATTTTAGTTTTCACCAAACTTTAGGAGACACCCAAGTGCTTAAATTTCTTTCATAATAGCCTATAATAATAGCTGTTAGGGGGGGGGGGTACTCCCAGTAAGGAGAGAGTTTACGTGTAGTTGGTGAAAACAGAAATTAGACTAGTAGTAGATTTAAGAGTTGAAGGGCCAGGTTTAGCAGTTTCTGATAAACTTTTAGATTATACAGTATTTAACTGATGAAGGTTGCTGAAACACATATGTGTGGCTTATTAAATCCCTATGTCAGACTTTTAAAACTGAAAACTTTAGATAACTAGAAATTAAGTAAAAAATTGTTAATCAGGAACTATCAGTAGTGAAAGAAAATTATTTCTACGTCAATAATCTATGAAATATCGGTTTTTGTCTGTTTGATCTACCGAACTACCAGACGATCAATCCCCCCCACTTCTTAGGTCTGTGCGGAAATCTCCCCGGATACCACCTTCATAAGTTACAGGTAAATAGCGTCTACTGTAAAGCTCGCACACTAATAGCAAATGTTTCCCGTGTAGGTATTAGTGTAACAAAATTGATTCGTTTATTTAAAATTAATTAGTATTTCGGACATTTTACAGCCAATGCTATCTAGTCCCAAACTAAGCAAAATTTGTATTTTGGATACTAGAAAACTGATATAACAAAAATATGTTTATGTATTTACATAAACATATTTTTGTTGTAAACACATGTATTATACATAGAAAACATCGAAACTCCAAAACAAACATTTGCGAATCATACGAACATTTGGTCCGACCTGGGGATCGAACCCTAGATCTCAAGCACACTAGTTTAACAAGTAAGTTTATAAGGTTAAGTAATAATTGTTTATTATTTCCTGCTTTTCAGTTCTTTCGGCGGTAAAATTTTTTGCTGAAACATTTTATTAACGTACTTGCGATGTACTACAGTATAATAAACCAAAAAAAATTGTTACCAAGAGAAGTCATTTCTTATTTTAGATGTATTATTAAAAACCGATTTCTTCTTATGAAACGATTATATACAAATTTTATTCTTTTTTATTTCTTTTTTCAAACCTATATTGTTAATCTTGCAAACAAACCTTGATATAAGATACTCGAGAGCAATGTCTGTCTACATAACATACCGACATTAATTAAAATTGTTTCTGTGATTCAGGCCCGAGAGCGTCACAGACTATCTGTAAGCTTGACAGCCCTTCTGTATTGCTTTTCTTATTTCATTACTTACAAAATAAGTGAAGAAATTTTTAAGAAGTTATTTTATCGTACGTAAAAGAGAAACTAAGAAATGTGATTGTATATATCCTTAATAGTTTAGGACTATTGGACATAGGCTGTTGCGCATAGGGCTCTACTTAGAAAAGAGGGTTTTCTACTATGATGGTGAAAAACCAAGCCAGTACGGCATAGTATATACAGATAGGGTTTGTATCATTGACCTGAAAAAAAACCAGGCTTAATAATTTCAAAGACTTCTTTTGGCTCTGCCTCTTGGACTAATTGTACGCGCAGTGCTACTTTCAGTTATTTGTGTTATTATTTTTTAATTCTATTTAAAGTTTGTACAAATAGTTCGGCTTTTTACAATAGATGGTGCTATTAGCGAATGAGTGATCGATATCTATGCATTAAGGTCAGAAGAGACTCATAGTTTGGGCAAGTTCAACTAGATGGCATTTGCAGTACTTAGATGCCCTTAGGGATTTCACACACTGGCCACGCGCCCACGCGCGTAGGCGCAGGCAGCCAATCCCGAAGCTGCTAGCCGCACGCGCTCACGCGCCTAGGCGCGTGTTCGGTGTGTTGGACCTGGCGTGTTTTCTATACTAATCGATGTACTTGCATACAATATTAAAATCTGCCGCTCCGCGCTACGCGTCGTAGCGCGATGCAGTGTGTGAATCGCCTAAGGGACTTCACATACTGGCCACGCGCCCACGCGCGTAGGCGCGTAGCAGCCGATCACGCGCGCGGCGACGGTGGAGCAGATCTGCCCGTTCGAGCAGATTTTACCGCGCCTACGCACCCGTCGGCTTACTGGTTACTCTCCATTGGGTCGTCGTCGTCTGTATTCTTTGCATTTCATATCCCAAATTGCTAGGCATTGTTCAATTTCGTATACAAATGTGTTTACTGCTGCGGCCCGCCCCGACTAAGCGCGCGGGGGCAGAATCTGCTAACGGCACGCCCTCACGCGTAGGCGCCTAGGACAATGCCTAGCAATTTGGGATATGAAATGCAAAGAATACAGACGACGACGACCCAATGAAGAGTAACCATTAGTTCGGCGCGGGCCGCGTACAAAGCTGACAGGCGCGTAGGCAAAATCTGCTCGAACGGGCAGATCTGCTTCACCGTCGCCGCGCGCGTGATCTGCTGCCACGCGCCTACACGCGTGGGCGCGTGGCCAGTGTGTGAAGTCACTTAGATTAATCTTTTTTATTATCTCAAATTAACGTTATTTTTGATTTTTAACTAGTAGTTAATATATTCATTGTAGTTTAACTTTTTCAAATACACTGTTCACTGCTTTTTTTTCTTTAGAGCACTTTGAGACCGTTTTGTATGTAGAAATAAAGTTTAAGCACCGTCTTTTTAGTAACGAAAAGAAAAGTTTTTGATTCACTTATCAAATTGATAAGATGAAAGAATCACTCGATTTTCACATAATCTGCTATCGATAAAGTAGCACTAAGTTTTATACATAGTTTTTTCACTTATTTCGAAAGACTTATTTTATTAATTATTTAATGTAGACTCGATGTTATTACCAGCACGATAACCTACCTTCCTAACAAATATATGAACAACATATATACAAGTATTCCTCGTTTAAAGATGATAAAGAGATAGATATGGGTGACTTGTTGGTCTAGGGGTTAGCGAATGCGCCTGCTGATCTTGTGTTTAATTCCCAGGTCGGGTTGGAAGTTTGTATTATCTGCAATTATTTGTTTCGGAGTTTGGGTATTTTCTATGTACAATATATAGATATGTTTGTATTTATATCAGCTGTTTAGTAAAAATAGTACAAGCTCTTCTTAGTTTGGAACTAGATGATGTTGTGTGTCAGATGTTCAAAATATTTATTAATTTATATGTAGGGATTAAAATTTATTGAATTGATTTTTGATCACTGCCTGCCATAAGTAAAGTAATTCTATGTATCTTTATATACGAAAATCTATAAGTACATACAAATAAATAAAATTGAAGTATCTTACTGTAATATCAAATTAACAGTTTTTAGGGTTTAAGTAGTTAAACCCTAAAAACTAGGTGACTGTAGAGTCACCTAGTTTATAAATGTTGCATTTTCATATGTACGTTTTAGAATACAACTCTTATCATTAAATACTCATTTATGATTGGTGCTTCTTTAAAAGTTATTAAATTCCCAAATGAAGTCTACTCAACCTGATGAAAAACTTGAGAAGAATTCAAAAGTAGTCACTCATTCTTCGGTTAAATTTCTTTACAGTTTTTCATGGGGAATTTCGTGAATGGAAGTTGGGGTAGACTGAAAGGTGTAGGGGTTCAGAAGAAGATTTGTTTCCTGGAGTCCTCCTAAAATTCAGGCACAAAGAGGGCACACCGTGTGGTTTTAGTCGGTTCGATTCCAACACACCGCCCCGCCGCATTGAAAACCCCGGCGGGGTGAAGGACCGAGGGGGTTTCCATAGGTAAGAAAGAAACAAAAAAAGGCTGGAAGGTGTAATCACACCGTCAGACAACACGCAATTCAAAATATATATAGGTACATTCATTTCATATGAGATTTTATTTTCTGCAATAGGTAGCATATAATTCTAAACCATAATTTAATGTCCCTCATCGATAGTCATAATCATAGACTCAGGTTCATAGTCGTGGTCGATGTAGCGGTTCTTGATAATGTGCTTGTACACGAACGCTGACTTCTTGGGTGTGCGGGTACGTGCTGGATCCTCAAAATCTACATTGTAGATGCCGAAACGCTCACTGTCAATAAAAATTGTCTATTTAAATTTATCAGCAACTTACTTAGACGTGAATCAGTATGGAAGAAGATAAAGTAAATTTATTATTAAATAAAATTGAATACTTACGAGTAACCGCTAAACCATTCGAAGTTGTCTATCAAACTCCAGGCCATGTATCCCTTGACATTGGCACCGTCATCTATAGCGTCCAATACGTCTTCCAAAGCTGCCCTGTAGTATGCAATCCTTTCGTCATCTATTAGACCACCTTCCGGAGTGGTTGACCATCCATTTTCGGTGATGTAAAAAGTTTGATTGTTATACTTTTGATTTAAATACGTTAGAACATTATAGAGACTCTTTGGAGCCATCTGTAAATAAAGTAAAAATGTTAATAGATATTATAATAAACAAACAAAAAGATTAGTTTCAAAAAGAAAGGTACGATGAAGCAGAAATATAACATAATAATAAACAGAAGTAAGGGGGTTTAAAACGGAATATTTTGCCATTAGTAAACCAGCTTTATTAATAATTTTAAGATTATTCAACACAGAATCCTTCTTGACTGCTTCATTACGACGTCCTTACATTCTTAAGAATACTTAAGGCTATATAGTTCAGGATTCAAATTTCCAACAGGTGGCATGCTTGACCTCCATCCACATAGTCTATATACTAATAAAAAAAAATCTGCCAAGTGCATGTCAGGCCACGCACAGTAAAGGGTTCCTCAGTCACGTGGATTTAAAATCGTATCCAATAGATAATTATTATGCTCACGTTATGTTCATTGTTTTCACGTATTAGTGTGTTAATTTTGTATGACGTTTTCCAAGTGAGCGCATTTTACAAGTTAAGTATCCATAACTCCTGAATTAATAAAGTCATCTAATCCGTTATAGTTTTCCTTCAAAGTTCATTATGTGGACCACCATCACGAAATTTTCCAGATTTTTTGATCCAGCCGTTTAGCTTTTAGAGGGGGGGGACGCCCTGTTTTTACAAAAAAGTGCCCTTTAAAGTGGAATTTCTCGCAAACGGATACCTGAATCAAAAAATCGTCTTAGAAACCCTTTATTGTTTTTTAAATACCTATCCAATGATACCCCACACGATGGGGTAGCCGCGAGAAAAAATTTACATCCCCACTTTACGTGTAGGGGAGGTACCCCAAATAAAATTATTTTTCAAAATTTTATTATAGCACTTTGTCGGCGTAATAACGATACATATTCATGCAAAGTTTCATCTTTCTACCACTTACCGTTTGGACGGTATGTCGAGGACGGACGGACGGACGGACGGACGGACAGACGGACATGACGAATCTATAAGGGTTCCGAGTGATATACTTCGGAACCCTAAAAAAGCATCGATGTCGAAATGCCAATTATTCCAGTCCGATACTTTTCAAAATTCAATATGTATGGCAAGAAGTTTGGAGACGGTAAAACACAGACTAAAGTACATACCTTGAGCCAAGATGATGCTGATGAAGGCCACTCACTAGGCACGAAATAACCAACATCTAAATCGTCTTCATAAGATGGTATAGCGTTCAATAGTTTGAATTCTGTAGACGAAACCAGCATGCTAGTATAATGATTGACACCGAAAAAGTCTGATGTGCCACGCACCCAAGCCTTTTCCTCCTCTGTGAACTCCGGCAAACGTGACTTAGAGAATCCTTGCTGTGCGCTCTTTTGAGCAACCCTTTGTGAAAATTCTTTAGGAAATCCACCCTCGGCAGAAAATATAGGATCAACATACAAACCAATCTATAAACAAAACACATGATTAAATTCAATAACAAAATGGGTAAAAATAGTCAAATAAGATAGTCTGTTTAGCATACATCACCCTGTCTCTTGATTTCAGCAGCGTACTCATCTTCCGCAGAATCCGTGTGAGGTCCGAACCAGTCAATATGGATGGTGATACCACATTCTCCACCTTGTGTCGGCTTGAATTCATTGTCGTATAAGTGATATGCATTGGCATGAGCGAGAACCAGATGTTTGGCGCATAAGTATGTGGCTACTTCTGAAGAGTTTAAGGCAGGAGCTAATCCATCGGAACCATAACCATGGTAACATATTTCTTTAGGTTCATTGAATGTAATCCAATACTTGACTCTATCTCCAAAATTTTCATAGACTACTCTTGCGTACTCTTCAAACCACTCAGGGAATAGAGGATTGGTGAGACCTCCGAGATCTTGGAGTTTTTGGGGAATATCCCAGTGATAGATAGTGACCATAGGCTGGATATTATATTTTAGCATCTCATTAATAAGGTTGTTATAGTACTCAATCCCAGCAGAATTAACCTCATACTCAAAACCTTTAGGGAGAATTCTGGCCCAAGAAAGTGAAAGCCGGTAGGCGTCAAGACCTAACTCCCTCATGATTTCTACATCACGCTTATAATTATGGTACGAGTCAGCAGCGATGTCACCGTTGCTCTGATTATCGACATAATTTGGTTTATTGTGGGTCAAGTAATCCCAAATATTTTCACCTTTGCCTAGAAAAAATACCAAATTATTTAATGACAATGTTAGTCTTAATAAGCAAATAAAGAATAACTTTGTGACATACCATCTTCATTCCACGCACCCTCAATCTGGTAAGCAGCAGTTGCGCAGCCGAATAAGAAATCAGAAGGGAAACTCCTCCCTTGCTTTTCCGTAACACAGCAAGTGGTTACGACTACCAGACTGTTAAAACAATTTATTTATTTACTTAATTGTTACTATTAAACTTTAATGACATGAATTTTAAACAGGCTTGATAATGCTCTTTTATTGTTAGGTGATATGTTATAGAGTTTTAAAAGTGATGACTCTTAATGAAATATTATGCTTATACGTTGCATTAAATTGACAGATAATAACGAATTAATTACATAATACAGACAGAAATATTTTTACTCTTAAAGTAACTATATATAAAGTCAAAACTCGTACATACCTAAGTCCTAGCAGCAGCTTCATGATGGATTTAATCGACATTTTCCTAAGTGTAACCTTATATACCCATGTCATGTTTTGTTACGTCACACAGTATAATATTTGCTTTCAATTGTGGCCATAAAAGATGGATATATTTTATCGTTGCATTGTATAGATATTATCATAAAGCAGCTTAACATGAAACACGAATTTCAACATTTTTTATAATTCTGAAACTATAATGTATATTTTCCAAAGTCAATGACTTTATCGTAAATGTTTTTGCAGATAATTCACAAATTATCTAACACTAGCCATAATAATAAAAAATATAAATGAAATAATAAATACACGCATAATTACATATACAAATTACAAGTTTTGATGTACCCTAGAAATGGTGAATTTTTTTTTATGAATTTGAGTAAAAAAAAATTTTTTTATCATGTTTTTAAACTTGTCATGCCTAAAATAGCTTGCTAGCTAGGTTGGTTTGAAAACTGGATGGCGTTGTATGATGTTCAAAAATTTTTTTTATAAACGATGTTAATATTTAAATTGATTTGTGATTGAACTTATCGGTTTTTTAACTGCAGAACAGCATTTTATCGACCTATCAATAAATTGTAAACAAGATATTGATTAAAAAAATATGGGACTTCACCATCTTGTTGTCAAAAAGGTCAACTTATTGGTGGTAACCAGCTGTGATGGTCGACTTTACTGCAGTCTGCAATTGTATTGTATAATGAAACTTCAAATAGTCCAGTCAATAAAGGCTTAACTTTGCCATTTTGGTTGAACACCTGCAACCAACGCCAAAATTTCCGTAAGTCTTCGTAGATTAATATACTAAAATTGCAGGGTGCTGCAATACCGGCAAAGGGTGCAAATACATTGCAAAAGGGTGCAAAAACAACTTTTTCGACTATATCTCACGATTGGCTGGAAAAATAAAAAAAGATCCTACTACAAAATTGTAGGAAATTAAATCCCCTACAAAAACTTGGAAACGTATTTTCACGTATCTCTCATAGTTTTTGTACAAAATGCATTTTAAGGTGCAAAATGAAAAAAATGTTACTATTTATCTTTTTTTTTCATATTGAAGTGATACTACATGTTTCATTGGGATTCAATGGGATATGTAATTGGGATATGTTTCGGGCATTTTTTTTATTTATTTACACCTTTTTTCAATTACCTAATAATCTTGGCAAAAAAAACATTTAAATTTTACTATATGACTAGCTGAACCGGCAAACTTCGTACCGCCTCAGAATAATCATTAAAATATTGTGCTTAGTTATTAACTGATACTGATAAATTGACAGCAGTGCCACCTAACGGGCCCCGGCCGGTACCGCCACAGTCGCTTTGTTCCTGCATTTTAAATCTGTAATATCTTCAAAAATATTAATTTAAATTACATACTGTAAAAGGTCACATTAATCTATATTAGATGCACAAAGTATTTAAGGTAATTAATTGGATAAGGATTAATACTGTATTGCTTATAATCGTTTCGTAAATAATCCATTACTTCTAGTAAAAAGACAGAAAGTATTGTAGAACTATTTAAGGTCTTTAATACTGTAGTACATTATTTTGATCTATCTCGTAGGGTACAGCCAGCGTTTGCAATGTAAGCGTATAAAAATGGGTTTATTTACGACATCACATTAAAAACCTCTAAAATTATCAATGTTTCTCTACTTTTATGCATGTATTATACATATAAACCTTCCTCTTGAATCATTCTATCTAGTAAAGAAAATGGCGTCGAAGTTCGTTGCGTAGTTTTAAAGATCGAAGCATTTATACGGACAGACAGAGAGTGGAAGCGACTTTGGCTTATACTATGTAGTGATAATTTAATTTTAGTTTTTTTTTTTATTCTATTGGATTCAGAGCAAAATAGCATTTGAAACGTACATATATTTCCAGTATATATTACCTCTCCATTTACCTGAGCTATTATAAATTTCATTTCAGGGGGACGTTTATAATAATATATCACTGGCGGAGAAAGAGCGTGGTATATTTTATATTATTCTTTCTACTACTATTCTACTCTTTTGCACCCACTGATTCCAATTTTCTATATAAGAATCTTCAATATAAGAGTGAATAGTGAGAATAAGACAAATATGAGACCCTTGAGCTCGACGAAAATAGTCCCATTCAAGATCTATAGGATAGGATCGAAAAATAGGACCCATGTGCTCGAATAAGACCATACGTTTCCTAATAAGAGCGAAAGAGATAGAGATTTAGACAAAAATGAGAACCTTGCGCTCGACGAAAATAGTACCATTGAGAACACACACACACATGCGCTTGTTTTTCTATCTCGCTGAGTGCAATGAGTAAGACTGCAGCAGAAAATGCTCAACTAACTGTTTGTCACTTGCTGTCACTATACTCCAAACTGTCGTTTCAGAGATATTTCGTTTTTGTGCGTCTAACTGTCCGAAAGTGATTTTTTGCAGAATAAACTTGATTAGCTGTTTTCAATTTAAACGAAACAATGAATCCTTCATTTTTATGTTCTATTTGTATGAAGAAAACGTAAGATGCAACAATTGTTGTGAAAAGTATGCAATCCTCTCAGGATTGCATACTGATTGTAGTGATAGGTATGGTAAAAGTGAGAACCTCAGTGAAATGGCTAAGAAAACAATAAAATTATCACTGTATTCGCAGAATTTTTACAGGACAAAATAAAGGAAACTCTTTACGAAACAAAAAATTATCTACAACCGGACAAATTCTCTGATAACGTTGTATCAGAAATACCTCCACTATTAACTTGCTTCCTACATAAATTATTATTAAATGATGAAAATATCGTGTCAGATTAATGTCCTGTTATCAAAAATAGATAGTATTGGCTATAGTATTATTTCAGCACTTCGTCCTAAATCCTTCATTCGTTTCTTCAACTAGTTGTTGAGACATACATTTATCGAAAACCAGGATCGATGTTAGTTATCAATCTACTAAGCAAACTGGGTGTTTGCACATCATACCATAATATTCAGCTTCATGAAGCTTCATCAATAATTTATCCTCAGAAGACTATAATTACACACAACATCATCCAGCCCCAAAGTAAGCAGAGCTTGTGTTATGGGTACTAAACAACCCCCGGGCGGCGGAGGCGCGCATACCTGCGTCTCATGCCGCCCTGAGAGTGGCCGCGGATGGGCGGGACGGGTTTCCCGTCCGTCCGCAGTAGAGGCCAACCGCGAGGGGGCGACGTCCGCGTGTGACCGGACGTTGCCCAACTAGAGAGTCGAGCGAAGAGTTGGTGCCCGCAACAGTGCGGGCAGGTGCCGGTTGGAGTCCAGAAGGAAATCCCCTCCCTGGACTCCTTCCAATACAAAGGCGCAGAGAGGGTCACACCGTGTGGTTTTAGTCGGTTCGGGTCCGACACACCACCCCGCCGTAATCCCCGACGGGGTGACGGTCCGCGGGGATTTCCACACGTTAAAAAAAAAAAAAAAAAAAAATGGGTACTAAACAACAGATATAAATACATAAACATACTTTTTTTTTGTAAATACATACATATTATACATAGAAAAACACCCAGACTCCGAAACAAATATTTGTGGATCACACAAATATTTGGTCTGACCCGGAAATCAAACCCGAGACCTCTTGATCAGCAGCCGCATACGCTAACCACTTGACCAATAAGGCAGTCATTACTGATGCTTTCCTTTTGAACAAATTGAGTCTATGGTACAAACAGCGTCCAAGAAATTGTCGATTCTGTCAAAGGTTCGGCGGTACTTCAGCTCTGAACAGCTGCTTAATCTTTACACTGCCCAAGTTCGATCCTGCATGGAGTACTGCAGTCACCTCTTGGACGGTGCAGCCAAATATCATCTAGAAGCTTTGGACTCGGTTGACCGAAGAGCCCGTAGGTTAATTAATAACGAAAAGCTCTCAAATAGCAGACTACACACCCTTGAGCATCGTCGTCGAGTTGCCAGCTTATCGGTTTTTTATAGGATGCACTTTGGAGAGTGCTCAAAAGCTCTTTTCGAACTGATTGAACAATCTCCATTCCTTTATCGGACTACTAGGCGCAGGCAAAAGTTTCATCCATACGTTGTTGGCATACCCAAAAGACGAACCAAACGGTTTGACAGCTCGTTTTTGGTGAGAGTCGCCAAAATTTGGAACGACCTGCCTGGGTCTATTTTTCCTGATGAGTTGAACTCTGGAGCCTTTAAGAGTAGAGTGAACAGGTTTCTTTTGGATGGGCGTGTACCATCTTCGTCTTCATCTACACTTTCCATGAGGTGAGATGGAAGACAAAAGCCTATTCCATTACAACAATAAAAAAAAAAAAAAAATGTCTGATAATACTGACCGTAATACAAGGTGGGCCAAAAGAAATCACCCTATTGAAAGATGCTCTTATTTTTGCAAATGGCGTCCAATGTCAAATCTGTTTTGGCATTTGTAAACTAGACAAATGTAGAATACAAGTGAACAAGCCATGGAGCGATACACTCCCCGCGGAATGTGGAATAATAGTGTCTATTTTGCGTAACAATTCGTTTGTGGTGTTGCGGCAGCGCGAATTCCATCGCCGATTCCCCGGTCATCCGGCACTAACTGCGCAAACACTGGGCCGTTTGGGGGGGGGCCTACAAGAGACGCTACCAAGAGGGGCCGGCCCCGGAGCACCTATTCTGCCGAGAATATCGCAGCTGTTGCTGAGGATGACAAGCTGTCGCCTGAAACAGACGCCGTACCTCGCAATTAGCCATCAGCCGGTCGTCCCTAAGGTGACTTTTGGTCAAAGACCTGCGCATGTCCTTGCATCAGCTGCTGCCTGTCGACCACCAAACGCATGTAGCCTACGCCCATGCGATTCTCAATCTTGAGGACGAAGTAGACGATTTTTAGACCAAAATAATAATGAGCGATGAGGCTCATTTCCACCTTAGCGATTACGTGAACAAGCAAAATTATCGCTTCTGGGGCACCGAAATTTTACGAGTGTAGCACGAGGAGCCATTACACCCGCGAAAAGTGACTGCAAGGTTGCGCTGTTCAAACTGGAACAGTCATCGGTCCTTTTTTTTTCGAGGACGCCGCTGGTCAAACGACACGATAACAGTGAACGGTGCCATGTTAACCAAGTTTTTTCTGCCACAATTGAACGAATTAAGACTGGAGAACATGTGGTTCCAACAAGACGGAGCGACGGCACACACTGCGCGAGACACAACCGATATTCTGTAGGCGGCGTTCCCGGGTCGCCTCAACTCTAGTTTTGGCGATTTGCACTGGCCCGCAAGATCGCCCGATTTAACCGTTCCAGACTTTTTTTGTGGGGTTTTTTGAAGTCCCTTGTTTACGTGAACAAGCCCGAGACCCTGGAAGCCCTCAATGACAACATTCGACATGAGTGCGAGAATCTGTCGCCCGAAGTTCTCGCTGAAATGATGCAAAATGCCATAAAACGAGCCCGTATAGCAATCGATTGTGGCTGCGCCCATTTGGCCGATATCATCTGCTCGACTTCATTATTAAAATTGTAAAGGTTCAAATAAACATAATCAAAAAACAAAATCGAAGTTTTTTATTTAGAAAAAAATTAAGAGCCAAACAACATCGGATGACTTCTTTTGACCCACCTTGTATAAGAACCTCAGGTGGTCAGGAGACTTTTCATTGTTTAGGAGGCATGGCAGTGTACACACCAGCAAGTAGTGTTTGATATAAAAGAATTCCAATCAAATGTAAAAAAATCTGCAGAGCAATTACCATCTACAACAGATATCACCGATGAGATGTAAGATGAGAGATTGCCATCTGAATTAAAAAACATCACCTTTGCAAATCCTAGTAAACTATGTTTAGGCATTTCACCTCTTGTATCACCATCGTATAAAACATTTCTATCAGGCATATTACATGCCTCCCGTACATTAGATGACCATACTCCCAAATTTGAAAATTTGCAAAATTGCGCTGAATACGATGGAATAAAAAAAAATATTTAAAAATATAATTTAATAAAATTGAAATGATTTTTTTGTCAAGATTATTAGGTATATGAAAAAAGGTATAAATAAGTAAACAAAATGTCCGAAAAATATTAATTAAATCCCAAAGAAACATGTAGGATCGCTTCAAAATGAAAAAAAAAGATTAATAACAATACTTTTACAATTTTGCACATTTAAATGCATTTTGTGCGAAAACTATGACAGATACGCGAAAATACCTTTCCAAGTTTTTGTAGGGGATTTAATTTCCTACAATTTTGTAATAGGATCTTTTTTTATTTTTCCAGCCATTCGCGAGATATAGACGAAAAAGTTGTTTTTGCACCCTTTTGCAATGTATTTGCACCCTTTGCCGGTATTGCATCACCCTGCAATTTTAGTATATTAATCTACGAAGACTCACGGAAATTTTGGCGTTAGTTGCAGGTGTTCAACCAAAATGGCAAAGTTAAGCTTTAATTCACTGGACTAAAAGTGAAATAACATGTGAAGTTATGGAATTGAAACACTTATTGTCTATGATATTAACAGTCCAAAAATGCAAAATCAATCCTTACTATGAGATACGCGAGATAGTACAAAAGTCTCTTATGTATATTCCTCACGTTGTCTTTTAGTGACTCTCTGACTTTCTTTAAAACAACTGTTTTTAGACTTTTACACCTACTCATGTTTTTAACTACATACGGGACTTATTCGCAATACAATTAAAAAAGGTTACAATACCTTCTACTTTCCGACGTTTCGAACGGGTTATACCGCTCGAGGTCACGGATAGACGAAGAGACGTATCTAAAACAGTTTTATTTTTTCAAAATATCTCCAAATCCAAATTTCGTGTAATTTGATTTGATTTGATAATAATATTACCTATCTAAAATGTTAAAAGAAGAAAAAAGAAGGCAAAATAATATACTTGCTTGTTAAAATATTTCACTGTGTTAGACTCTTTAAAGACTTGACATATTTTTACTGAATGCTTATTATGAAAGTAAATACGATACTTACAACAAAAGACATTTTCATTTTTTGTGATTGACTGATTTTGTTGGAACTTTTACCGGCAGGTAGCTGCTGACACAAGGACTAGCGAGGCAATTTTTTTTACAGGCGGCGTTACATCAATAATCGCTAGTAGCACCGCGGGATTCAACTAGAATTAAAGAAATAGGAAAAATCCCTAGATAAATTTAAATCATATTATGAGGTATCTCAAGTTAAACTTGGATGAGTTTGGTAATATTTTAAAACCAAAATTATTGATTTCTCTGATATCATGCCACCATTGTTTTCAAGGCACTGAGACAATCCAATATTTAATCAACTGTGACCTTCAGACAACACGCGAAAAAAAATTAACACAATTTACATAAAAAATTCTTATACTGCTTTAGATATAATTTTTTTCCTCAGAACTATCCCTCGTTTTTGCACTAAGAGGATTGATCTCAGCTACAAAACGTCCTTTATGTACATACCCATTGAACAAATGACTGCCTGCCTTGTTGGTCTAGTGGTTAGCGTATGCGACTGCCGATCTCTTGATCACGAGTTCGATTCCCGGGTCGGACCAAATGATTGTGTGATCAGCAAATTTTTTTTTCGGAGTCTGGGTGTTTTCTATGTATAATATGTATGTATTTACAAAAAAAAAGTACGTTAATATATTTATATCAGTTATCTAGAACTCATAATACAAGCTCTGCTTAGTTTTGGACTAGATGATGTTGTGTGTCAGATGTAAAAACAAATTTTTATTATTTAGAAAAACCGACATAGGTAACAAAATTTACACAACAATTACTCTTCAAGGAAAATGAAAACTTGAAACAAAGTGCGGGGTAGTGGATCAAAATCTCCTTATTAAGAAAGCCTTTGCTCAGAAGTGGCCTATCAATAGCTATTGAAAGTGTTAATATAAGTATATATTTAGATTTATTCTAATCGCCTTCAAAATGTTTCACTTCAAAATCTGCAATTGTTTTTATTAACTATTAGAAGATTGCTCTAAATGATTTTGTAGGCATTCGATTTATTGGAATTCCTTTTCACTGTAATTGCTCACCTGTTTCAGCGTCTAATATATATAAGAACCAACAATTAGTGTCAGATTGTAACACTTTTTTTCCTACAGATGTACAATATGATATGTACGTTCGAACTATTAAATAATAATTTATTAGAATCGACTGCTTTTTTAATATTCACCAAGTTCTCATACAAATATTTATACTAATAATATTAAAGAGCTGCAAAGATTGATGGTTTTTTTAGTTGAACGAGCTAATCTTAGGAACTACTAACCTGATTTGAAAAATTATTTAAGTGTTAGATAGCCGATTTATCGAAAAAGGCTATAGATTTATAGTGTGATGACCCTAAGACCAATAGCAGCAGTACACCAATGAAGAATGTTTCAAAATCTGAGGTTTTTTCGCCTCTTGAGAGCTACTGCTGCGTGCGCTGCGTAAACGGTTAAAGTTTCGTAAAAATCCTGTATGACAGAATTGTTCCCGTTTCTTGTTCCTAGCCTTATTCCCAATATTATTTGGAGTCGGCTACTAGTTAAACCGGTTAAACCATAATATCAGTTTTTCCATGGAGCGACTGGCATCGGCATCGGCAAACCTAACGGAGGACTGAAATTCGAAGGATGTCAGTAGATTTGAGGGCATTGACTTCCCAATAAAGATTGCCATAGATGTTCATCACAACAGGGACCGACGGCTTTACGTCCTCTTCGAGGCACGAACGTGAATCACCCGCCAAACTCCAAACTCCGGGCTGCTATTAGGAATTTCCTAAGAAAAACCCAAAAACACTTATTGACCCGACCCGGGATTTGAACCCGAGATCTTTTGATTAGCAGTCGCATACGCTATGCACTAGACCAACGAGGCAGTTTAAATTGTTCCCCTTTAACCCTTCGGGTGCCTGGTGCCTGAAAATCACTTCGCATGCCTGGTGGGTCTGTGAGACCCGTAAACAAAATGCTTGATTTTGACCTATTATTATATTATATATTTATATATTATATATTTATATATTAACGAGTAGGAAAGCAAATACAGGGTTTTTATTAATTCTCACTTACATTTATATTATGTGATTGGAAAAATTTAAATTAAAATTGTTTTACAAAATGTTTATTAACTTATTTAAAATTCTCACATTTTACGTAACAAAAATTAACACTTATGTTTAAATCAACAATAGTAAACTTTTTATTTGAGATCAAAAATCAGACTGCACGGTAATTTAAGGCAGGTGAATCAAATTACAGACTATTATATTTTTTTCTAAAAAAAAAAATGGGTTTGGCTTACAACTACTCAGTATATGTGAGACAATTTTCGCAAGAAAAAAATCGTGTGTATAAATGTGGCTTACGCAAGAGACAAGTGTACCTGGACTTGCGATCCTTTCTTTTAGGACATAAATAACAAGCCCTTTTTATTCAGTAACTGCTTTTAGTTCGTTGAGTGTAGTCGCTGTATAAGCATATTTGTTTGTAAAAAAATTGTATTATCTTTGCCTTTATAAGGAAGGAAGAAAGGTAGAAGAGCCACGCTGATTTCAGCACGAATGGGCCGGGGCAGTATAACCCTCACATAGAAGACCATCCTAATAATGACAGCATTCTTGCTGTCGTATTTCAAGTGTGAGACCGGAGGCCCAATCATTCTGCATCATTGTCCCGGCCATCGAAGGCCGGGAAAATGATGCGGAATTATCTAACCAGGCCGCCAAAGTATGGGTCACCATGCTACTTTGCCTACCCTCACAATGAACATGGAGGCCACTATTCCTGGATTCTACTCATGCTTTCCATCAAGCAGAGTAGAGTCACTTTGGTAGGCTAAATTATAAAAAAAAAATCGACGCGTGAGAAAAATTGCTCAATGGCTGAGACATCTCAACCTCAATTTCACTATTATTGGGTTCAGCATGGAAAAATATTATTTTCATAAAAAAATACCACACAAAACATACTAAACAAGCTAAAACAAAAGTAAGTACTTACGGAATAAAAGTTACGCGGCGTGCCTGGTCGGGTCCCTGAGACCCGAGCGCATTTAAAACACGTCTTATATGAATGCGTCCGTTTTGCGGACTACGGGAGAGGAGACAAAATGACCGCTAGTTCGTATCGCGAAGCTACTGAGAAGCTCAGCGCGTTAGGTTGAAAAAATAAAAATATATCGTCGATGTCGATGGGTCTCGCAGACCCACCAGGCACCCGAAGGGTTAATAGTTCTTAAAAAAACGTGTACCATAGCATAATATATGTCTGTCTTTTAAGGTTGGCTCAATAAACGTATAATATATATCAAAGCAATAAACTATATCCATTTTGTAGGAAACTAATTTGCTTCCGCGATATAACCACAGAATACATAATAGTACCAGTACAGAAGCTTCATTCCGAAAAGTAAATTAAAGAAATAGGGACCCTTGGTGTCATTACATAAAGTTCATATTGCACTGCGTGCTTTACGATTATATTTACCTACAATTGCGTCTCTTTCTATCATGTAACTCTTATTTTTTCTGAAGTAAGGCATGTCTTCTTTTAAAAATAAATTTTAATATAGGTATAATAACAACTTTTTCTCTAGCACTTTACTTTAGTGAAAAAATAACTGTAGGTACTTTTGTCAACCAATGCCGTTTTAAATAATATCACATCGAAATATCTGTTCGTTTTGTATGTATTGACATATGAAACGAACAGATTAGTTCCTACCTAACACCTAAAATCTTTTATTTAGACATCCGTAAACAGAACTTTAGCTTTTACATGAATATGTTGGTATCGAAAAGTATAAAAAACTTCAATAATGCGCGAGAGCGACGCGGCGACGAACGTGACGCGTATCCGTGCGTAAGCGGCAACCCACCGGAATGGCCTACGCGGCAGGCAGGCGGCCGACTATACTTATAGCGCGGAGTGACACCCCCCTTTTTTTTATGTGTGGAAAATCATCATGGACCGTCACCCCACCGGGGGTTACGGCGGGGTGGTGTGTCGGACTTGAACCGACTAAAAACCACACAGTGTGCCCTCTCCGTGCTTCTCCGTTTAGGAGGAGGAGAAGTCCAGGGTCATATCTCCTTCTGGACTCCCCCAGCGCCTGCCCGCTCCTGATGCGGGCACCGTCTTGGTTCGACGACCTTCTCTTAGGCGGCGTCCAGCACACACCGACGCCACCCCCTCGCGGCTGGCCACATAGTGCGGTTGGAGGGAAAACCCATCCTTCCACCCGCGCCCACACTCAAGGCGGCATGAGGCGCAGATGTTCGCGCCTTCGTTGCCCGAGTCACCGGCGGCGAATCAGGTCCAATTGGATCTCATCCTCCCGGGCCTTCTCCGCCGCCTCCTTCTGCGTGATTATGTCCTCGCAGAAGGATGCGACCGCGGTAAATGAGCTCTCGCTGCCGGCCATGGAACGAACGACGGCCGGCAGTGAGAGATCCTGTCCGATGACTGCAGTGAGGACCCGGCACTGCGTCTCCCATGCGGGGCAGACCGCCAGCGTGTGATTAGACGAATCCTCACTGCAGTCGCAGTGGTGGCAGGCGGAACTCAATTCCCTCCTGGCGACCGAGTGCAGATACTTTCCGAAGCAACCATGCCCGGAAAGAACCTGCGTCAGTCGGATGGTAAGGGTCCCGTGCTGCTGCACTGCCCATTCGCCGAGGAGTGACATCCCCCTGGTATAACATCCCGCTACTTGCAATAGAAGACGCAGTGGGGCTGTGTGGGTCAGCTAGTAGTGACATAAATTACCTGGTCAGGTTAATATGGTTAGGAGTTAGTAGAGTTACGCTGATTTCAGTCGACTATCCTCACACATTAGAGCAACCTAAAAAAGGTGAGTGTGAGACCGGAGATCTGTGAGAAGCCACTTAAATAATCAAATCAGTTGGACATCTAATATGTGAACACCTTTGCTTTATTTTAAATTTATGTATAGCTAACGGGGTGTGAAAAGAAAAACGAATGCTTCAGTGCTACATCTGGCCAATTGTATTCTATGGCTGTGAGGCATGGACGATTAAAGAACACATGCGCCTAAAACTAGAGGCCTTAGAAATGTGGTTCTACCGGCGTATGCTTCGAATAAGCTGGGTTCAAAGAGTCAGGAATGAGGAAGTACTTCGACGTGTCAAGAAATCCCGAGAACTCATGAAAAACATCAAGAGAAGAAAAGTAGCCTATCTGGGACATGTATTAAGACATGAGCGTTACCATCTTCTCCAGACTATAATGATGGGAAAGATTGAGGGGAAAAGACGCGTCGGAAGAAGGAAACTGTCTTGGCTTCGAAACGTCAGACAATGGACCGGGATCGCCAACGTAGAAGAACTGTTTCGTCTGGCGAGGGACAAGAAGAGATATGCGGAGCTGACGGCCAACCTTCAGTAGTGGAGAGGCACCGCAAGAAGAAGAAGAACGGGGTGTATTCGGACATTTTGAAAACATCGATAATTAAACCTCTTCATACAAAAGGCGATAAAGAACAAATTCAAAATTATAGACCCATGGCACTAATATAATTTCTAAAATCTTTGAAAAATACATATACAAACAGATTTACACATATTTTGAAAAAAATGTATTCTTTGCCGCGAACAAAAGGGATTCAGACAAAATATGACAGTAAATATGGCTATTTGGGCGTTTTTCAAAATTTTGCTCCGTTACGTACAGGATGTCCATTTATTTTCATAACAAAATCCATACTTAATATTATAAATGCGAAAGTAACTCTGTCTGTCTGTCTGTCTGTTACGCTTTCACGCCTAAACCACTGAACCGATTTTGATGAAATTTGGTATAAAGATAGAACTGAACTTGGGAAAGGACATAGGCTACTTTTTACTGCAATAATCGAGATACAAAGGCCAAAGCTAGGTGATTATAAAAATACATAAATCGTAGATGTCAAAATGTATCACTGTTTATCTCCTGTCAAAACTTCACAGGTTGCTAGGCATAACAGACTTGCATGGCAACCATCATGATAGTTTGTTTTGTAAATGACATATAGACCAGTAGACATTAGACAAGTAGACAATTTTCGAAAACAAGTAAAATTATAGTAGGATGAAACCTATTGGAAAAGGAGGAGAATATTATAAAAATTAAAGGAAAAATAATATCTTTTGTGAAGAATAAAAAAAAAAACAAAAGAAGCGCGAAATATTTGTCAAATTCTAAGCTAAAATGTGTCTTACATGGTGTCTTACGTTTTGATTTAATTTTAAAAACACTTTAAATGTTCCTCACAGGTGTAGTATAAAGCACTGTGTAGCACTCGGGTGAAAGTCCCATTCCTACCTCGGGAGTATTGTGGCCCTAGGCTGCGCCTTCGGGCCACAAACTGCTCCCTCGCTAGTAATCGGTCCCTTTCCTCCCTGGGTGAACAATGTACTATTTAATTTTACATCATGCTACGAGCAATAAAAGACACAGACGGACTCAGCTATTTATTCTATAAAATAAATTGAATATAAAAATATATTGTAAACATGTAATTTTAATTTTTGTCTATTCTCATTTTACATCTGATTTATTATTTACATCTTTTGAATTTTATCGTCACTTATTTAATCACTTTCCTAAATTAATTTTAGGTAAGTAATTATTAACCGACTTCAAAAAAAGGAGGCGGTTCTCAACTCGTCGGATTTTCTTTTTTATGTATGTTCAGCGATATTTTGTCGTCTATGAACCGATTTCAAAAATTATTTTTGCATTGGAATGGGCGTAGCTTACAGATGGTCCCATCGTCACCATATCGGGATCTGATGATGGGATCCCAAGGAAATTGAGGGAACTCCTCAAATATCATAGGCACAATGTCGCGATTTGGGTACTCGGAATAGTTTTTCATTGAAGTCGGTTCCTTTTTAACCGACTTCAAAAAAAGGAGGAGGTTCTCAATTCGTCGGTTTTTTTTTTTTTTTTATGTATGTTCAGCGATAATTTCGTCGTTTATGAACCGATTTAAAAAAATCTTTTAATATTAGAATGGGCGTAGCTTACAGGTGGTCCCATCGTCACCATATCGAGATCTGATGATGTGATCCCAAGGCAAATACAGGCGGGTCACGGGTCAATGGGTTGGGCTCATGGGCCTGTTATTACTTCCGGGGTGTTAGTCCGGTGGGGGGCGTTACTGACGGGGTCGTGTCAAACTGTGGGTAGGCTCCACAGGGTGACCGACCTGCCAGTGACGCTCGGGTCTTGTCCAGTGTGGTGACCTGTGCTTGGCGAGGTCGAGCTCCTAAGGGTATAGACCCCAAGGAGCGCCCGTCAGCCAGCTCTAGGTCGGGTGTGGTCCAGTGGGCAATACGGATGGTCCGGGGAAGGTTGCCACTGAGACGAGGTCTCGTGGCAGGCCATACCTGTCCGGCGGTCGCCGATGGTAGGGTGCGAGCTCGCGCAGGTGGCGGGCCTGCGATCCGTCTGCACGTACGAACAGGCTGGTGCTCAGGCGTCCCACGAAGTCATCCAGGTTCTAAACGCGCAGATCTCTGGAGATCGTCCTGTTCCGCACAAAGCGAGGGGCGTTTGCGAGGGTGCGCAGTGAAAGCGACTGCTGTGCACGCAGTCGTCGGCGGTTCGTCTCGGAAACGAGCGCGTACCAGGCCGGTGCACCATTTTTTGAATCAATGCAAGTTATGATTTCGTTACGACTATATGCGAACGCCATCTAGTGAGAATACCTTGAAAGTACGTGTGAAGAGTCTTGAATTCATTATGCGTACAATCAACCCTTGTCGTGATATCGTCTTAGCCACACGATGTCTACTCCAAAATAGCGATGGGCGTTAAAGTAACGAACTAGTTAAATCAACCGTTGACGTAGAATCAACTGTTTCAACTGTTAACGGTTCTATGAATAACTAGTTGACAGTTGAATTCGTAGGTTACGTAGAGTCGTAGACAGCCGTTGATTTCAACTGACGCGTTGAATCAGTTGAAAAAACTAACTAGTCCGTAGTAGCGATGTAGTAGAATCGTAGAATCAACGCCTCAGTCCGCATACACTTAGCCGCTGATAAAACGGATGAACAGTTAATCTATTTTAATCTCTATTTCAGTAGGAATAGCGTTGATATTTGAATCAATTTTTATTAAGCGGCATATGACTTTTAACTTATTGTTGTTTTAGAAGAAGATAACAATACATTAATTTAAAGTGTTGTCGGCTGGCTCAAAAATGATGAGAAAAATTCATGATAGTAGTCCATATACTGATTTTCAAGGAAAACTGTAGCGGTTTTGACTACTTTTTTATTTCAGGAGTTATAGGGGCCTAACTGTTAAATTGGCTAATTTGGATAATGTCGTATGAAATAGTGAACTAATAAGTAAACATGTAAAATTTTAAAAATAAAATTAAAACAATTGTCAATTGAACACGATTTTATTTTAATTTGAATCCTTTAAAGATGATCAAATAAATTGAAAAAAAATTAAAGTCACAATGACAATCGATAGATGGCGTTACGCAATTTTTTTGAATCAATGCAACTTATGATTTCGTTACAACTGGTTATTTAAATTTGTAGTTGAATAGTAGAATTCGTAGATGGCCAAACGGAGAATGTAGGGGTTTAGTTACACCCGCAAACAGTCAAAAACTCGATGAATGACGGCCAATTAAGTCGTCAACTAGTCCAACAAAACGCATCAAGATGTACTAAAAACTGTTAACGGCTTCGACTTAAAACGTTTCAACGTCGAGTAGTTCAAGACGACTATTAGTTAAAAAAGTAACTAGTTGAAAAATTTAACTAGTTAACGGACTAGTTGATTGTCGACTTTCAACGGTTTCGTTTCGTTATTTATAAATACGTCAAGTCAACGACACATCTCTACTCCAAAACACACCAGTTCAAGTTCACACTTGATCACAGATCTGTATATATCCGCCTCGGATAGGACCAAAATGGATCGTAAACCCTAAAATCACCTTTAGGTACGCGGTTGCGAATGAAACACGCCCAAGCGAGGATGATGTTTATTGACTTAGCTAGTATTTATACAATAGTCCGGAGTCTCTTAACATCGCGATATAAAATTTAGCACAACGCCATCTATCGAGCTCAAAGGAAGCTATTGTATAGTTTATATATTGAAAAAGTAGACTATACTTTGTCCATTCCTTTATTATCTTTTTGACAGTTCAACAAATTTCGAAATTAGTGACGCCCTCACACGTTACCGATTCGATTTGAAATCAAGATCAATCGATATAATATTCTAAAAGTCAGTATTGTAAATAAATAAAATGTGCACTATTATGATATATAATTGGCTCAGAACAAAGAAAACTTCCTAACACAGTCACTTGAAGGTCGGTTTAGTAAGAATTATGTGATTTTTCAAATGTATTTTCTCATATCTCTGGATTTAAACGTTATTAACCACGCGTTTCAAAATTAAATTTTACTAACGCGTGCATAGTTACATTTTAAGTCAGTGGTCCAAAAAATGAAATTAATTAATGCACAAATTTATTGTTCTTTATTCTAAGTTTGAACTTGAATTCCAAAATTTCGACTTAATTCCTTGCAAATAATCAATCTTGAAGTTATACCATTTTTTATTTTTTTTATTTTATTAAATTTACAGAAACAATACTTACATGAAGTCAAATTATTTTGAACATAATAATATGATAGATTATTTTAATCATTTAATCGATTTATCGTATTTCAAGAACTGTTTCATAGTTTGTTGTTTTTAGCTATGCACAAGCCACTTCCCTACTTGTCTATAAAGTACGACATTACTGTAGTACATTATTACGAAAAAAAATACCGGTAATTTATAGGCGTGACCTGTCAAAAAGACAATAAACGAATGGACAAAGTAAAAGTTGATTTGTTTGATAATATGATGTTTAAACGACAACAAAAAAGCGGCCAAGTGCGAGTCGGACTCGCCCATGAAGGGTTCCGTACCAGCAAGTAACATCATATAAAAATTCTTGTAGTTCGTTGTAACTTTCATCGATGTTTTTATACTAGTGTATTGATTGGATGAAAGGTATATTGCGTGTTACGATTTATGACGTATTAAAAAAAAACTACTCACTAGATCTCGTTCAAACCAAGTTTCGTTGGTAGTTTACATGGTAATGTACAACATATATTTTTTTTAGTTTTATCACTTTCTTATTTTAGAAGTTAGAGGGGGGGGGGCACATTTTTCCACTTTGGAAGTGTCTCTCGCGCAAACTATTCAGTTTAGAAAAAAATGATATTAGAAACCTCAACATCATTTTTGAAGACCTATCCATAGATACCCCACACGTATAGGTTTGATGAAAAAAAAAATTTTGAGTTTCAGTTCCAAGTATGGGGACCCCCAAAATGTATTGTTTTTTTCTATTTTTATGTAAAAATCTTAATGCGGTTCACAGAATACATCGACTGACCGAATTTCAACAGTATAGCTCTTATAGTTTCGGAAATAATTGGCTGTGACATACGGACGGACAGACAGACAGACAGACAGACAGACAGACAGACAGACTTGACGAATCTATAAGGGTTCCGTTTTTTGCCATTTGGCTACGGAACCCTAAAAAAGGGGATGACTTTGTCTATTTGCTTATTTGTTGTTATGAACTTTTCTTGCAAATACTTTTTGTTGATTTTTTTGGCTTGGTAAACTTCGGACACGTTTTAATGAATAAATAACATTTTAGGGCCGACTGCAGGACAGGGTGTAAAAACATTAAAAACCTCTATGGTTCATTAAATCTCATTAAGCGTTTTCTTTGATTTTTCAATATGGATTGACATTTATATATTACGTAAAAACTATAATAATAATAAATATTTTGGACATCTTACACACAACATCATCTACTTAGTCCCAAAGTAAGCAGAGCTTGTGTTATGGGTACTAAACAACTGATATAAGTACATAAACATACTTTTTTTTTGTAAATACATACATATTATACATAGAAAAATACCCAGACACCGAAACGAATATTTGTGGATATACTTGAAACACAAATAGGTAATAAAATGTATTAGGATTGAAACCCACCCACACAATTCGATTATTAGTACATTAGTTTTATTTTTTCAATCCTACTACTATTACAAACGCGAAAGTTTGTGAGTATGTACGTAGGTATATAAGTTTGTTACTGTTTCACGCAAAAACTACCGAATGGATATTGAAACCCACGTCTTGTTATTAATAAATTCGATTATTAGTACATTAGTTTTATTTTTTCAATCCTACTACTATTACAAACGCGAAAGTTTGTGAGTATGTACGTAGGTATATAAGTTTGTTACTGTTTCACGCAAAAACTACCGAATGGATATTGAAACCCACTTGTTATTAATAAATTCAATTATTAGTACATTAGTTTTATTTTTTCAATCCTACTACTATTACAAACGCGAAAGTTTGTGAGTATGTACGTAGGTATATAAGTTTGTTACTGTTTCACGCAAAAACTACTGAATGGATATTGATACAACTTCACAATAATATAGCTTCTAGCATCTAGAATAACACATAGGCTTCTATTAAAAGTCAGGGGTCAAAAGTCACAAAAATCGTTAATTTCTTAATTTTTTGGGAAATACTTTTATTGTTTTCTATGGGTTTTACACTATTTGTATTTTAATCAATCATCACCAGCCTATCGCAGTCCACTGGTGGACATAGGCCTCTCCAATTGTAATATTAAACAATATTGCAGCATTAAATTCTCTTTAACTTTTGTGTTTAATTTTTTTATACCTTGAACTGTTTTTGAGATAGTCAACCGGTAGTCACAATCAAAAACTTTTAAAATTATAATTATTTTAGGTTATAATTTATTGCTTAATATATAATTATCATTTTTCATTAACTTGTAGATTAAATTAATTTTTTTTGGTTACTTATTTGTTTTTAATTAAGTGTTTTATTCCCGCGGTAGTAGTAAATGTAAAACAGGGCTCATCGTATAAAATAAATAAATATATGAATATTTCGAACGAATGATTTAATTAACAAAATCATCTAGTCCAAAACTAATACCTGTGCTATGGGTACTAGTTAACTGATATAAATATATATTACTTTTATTTATAAATACATACATATCATACATAGAAAACCCCGAAACAAATATTTAAAGATCATACAAACATAAGGTCCAACCAGGGCATCGAATCTGAGACCTTTTGATCAGCAGCCGCATACGCTAACCACTAGACCAACAAGGCAGTCTCGATGCATCTCAACTAACTACAGAACAATTATTTAATTCTTAATGCGATCTTGTGTCATGGTCAGAGTACTTACCGATGCCTGTATTACCCCCACTAAGACCGACATCACCCGAAGAGTGACAACAGTTGCGATGGTAGCAGATACGTTTCATTCGTTTTGAAACACGCTATGTGAATATATGTACGAGTACGTCTCCCCGGACAAAACGTGAAAAACAATCTGTTTCTTAAATATTATAATATTATTGTACGTAGTGTTCTGCGAGTGTTAAACATGTTAACTTTCTTCAACAGTCCTTTGTTAAGACAGTATGCAGTTGTGATAACTGGTGTGTATTGATTTTATGTTGTTTTTATAATTTTGAGTGAATTTGTGTAATTCCTGAGTAGGTATACAAAATTATGTTTACTACAGTAGTACGGTAGTAATGGTGAGTATGAAATATCCCATTCTTATAGTTCATATTGAGGAGGAGTGCTAAAAAATCTTCTTCCTAGCCTTACTCCCAATATTATTTGGGGTCTGCTCCTAGTTCAACCGGTTTTATCTGAATATCAGTTTTTCCACGGAGCGACTGGCACCGGACCTTCGCAACCCGGAGGGAGAACTGAAATTCGAAGAAGTTGTCAGTAAATTTGAGGGCAATGACTTCCCAATAACAATTGCAATAGATGTTCATGACAACCGGGACCGACGGCTTTACGTGCTCTCCGAGGCACGGGCGTGAATTACCGCCAAATTTCCAACTCCGGGCTGCTATTAGGAATTTCCTAAGAAAAACCTAAAAACACTTTTGGGCCCGACCCGGGATTTAAACCCGAGACCTTTTGATTAGCAGTCGCATACGCTATCCACTAGACCAACGAGGCAGCAGAGGAGGGCAAAAAGATAGAAAATAAAAAATATGGTCGAATTTCGACTTCTAAGTATTAAATTACTATGGGTATGGTCCAAATTAACTTAGATTGAATTGTGTAATTGTATGAGTATTAGTAATTTTACACAATTTCGTTAAAATAAAATAATAATGTGGGTGTAGGTACTTAATGTATAAATAGATGCTTAAAAAACATTTCATAGAGAAAAAAAATCATTTAAGCCACTGTTATGGAAACAATGTTTCTATATTTATATTTAATATGTTTTGTACTGATTATAAAAACAAAGTATGTACTACAAAACGTCACCAAATTACGATATTTTCAAAACAAAGTCAAGCAGCCATAGGTGATTAGAAACAATCGCTGAGGGTAAGCAAGGGTTAGTGGCAGTAGGTATACCATGAACGTATCCGTGATTCGGAGGTCACATTAAGCAATCGGTCCCGATTGTTATCGTACGGTTAATAGACGTAGAGCTTAGTTGGAGGCCTTATGAGATTATGTAGCCGCAACTTCATCTTGCCAGTTCCCAACCGTCACTCGGCTCGCGCAGCAAAGTATGGCTTTAATCCTCTGATGAGAGGAGGCTCGAGCCCATCAGTGAGGCTTTATAAGTTGCTGATTACCATATATTTTTTATAATTAAATCATAATTATTGTCAACAATCAGTTTGAGTTAGTTAAGGCTAAATGAACACCTTCGAGCTGATCTGAACCTCGAAAGCTTTCGTCATCCGATCAACTCGATGAGTAGGTACAACCACGTGAGTTTGTTCAAATGTCCTGTCTGTCTTTTTTAGGGTTCCGTGGCCAAATAGCAAAAAACGGAACCCTAAAAAGCTTATTTGATGTAAGTTCCGCATATACTTAACAAATGATATAAATACATAAAAATACTTTTTTTTTGTAAATACATACATAATGTACATAAAAAAACACCCAAACTCCGAAACAAATATTGTGGATCACACAAACATTTGGTCCGACTCGGGAATAGAACCCGAGACCTCTTGATTAGCAGTCGCATACGCTAACCACTAGACCAACGAGGCAGTCAAGATATAAAGAGATTTAGATTATAAACGATAGAACATAATATCTACCTTATATGACCTACATTTTTTATATACCAACTTACTAATTTATGATTAGATAAAACTATCAATACTATAAAAATTTATATATGATAGTTAATTATCCGGCACACTTCGATACTTATCTGACACAAATTGATTTTTCATTGTTTTAGGTTTCGTACAGTCAGCAACAAAACTTTGTAAAACTTTTTTACTTATACAAATAAATTCATAATATCCTTTAAAAACTCTTAATAAAATTTCTTTTTTCAAACGAGCAATGGCCCAGCATAAAAACTTTTTAATTTTGTAGTCTGGTAGTCTTTTATTAAATCTTTTTGTTTTTTGTAAGTATTATATTATGGCATCCGACTCCAAATCCATCCAAATCCAAATTGTGGGAATAAAGGCTAGGAAGTTGATAAAGTATTATAATAATAATTAGTTAATCCGAAACTTCAGATTCTCTGTTGAGATCCTGGCAAATGTATATTAAGTGTTCTGAAAAGTGCAGTGAATAGAAACGGAGACTTAATATTAAAAGCTCGAACAGGTATCACAAAATTTTCTCTCGCCCAGGATAAAAAAAAGCCTGAAAAAGCGAGGTATCGATTGAGAGACCTGAAATAATATGGACCGGGTCCTCCTCAGACCAGGTCGCCTGACACTTTCCTTCGGGTTGGTTTTCAGTGGACACACACCACATACTCCTGGCTCCTGAGAGTCCGCGACGAACTAAACATCCGAAGGGATTATCCCATTTAAGGTGTGATTCCGAACTCGGCAACAAGCAGCAGTGCTGTTGCCGCAGTGCTGCCACTAAGGTGCTGCACAGCAGTGTTGCCTGCCGCGCTAATTCCGAGCAAGGCGGCAGTGTCGCTCGGTTCGTGGTGATGCGTTGTTGTGTATTCGTTAGTTTACATTGAGATGACAAGATGACGATCGATGACCAACTTTTATTTAAAATGTTGGAAGAGGATGACAAAATTGAAGCAAAAGTTTTATTAATTTACTACGATAAATTAGTATGACTGCTGTCGTTAAGGGCTATCGTTAGTTAATAAACTGTTCCTCTTCTGAATCAGAGAAATTCATCCTTTTGTTGTCAATTTACTTATCAACATTCACATAGGTTCTCTTGCTGTGGCGGCAGACGCATCACTACTGGTCTGTTGCGGCGGCAGGGCGACACTAACGCGCAGCAGTGCTGCCGCTGCATTGCTGCCGCTGCATTGCTGCCGCGACATTGCTGCTTAGCTCGGAATGTAATCTCATATAAGCTTATAGAGATTGTATGGGGACCAGTAGTGCGGCGACAGCACTGCTGCGGCAGCACTGCTGCGTGCAGCGTAGTTCGGAATCATACCTTTAATTCCTAAAGGGTTTCATTACCGCAATAGGCTTGCCCGTCATGTAAATGGCAATAACCGGCAAAACGTAATCGCCAATACGCTTCTGCTTACCTCTCTTTAGATATGTGAGCGCTATTATACGTATATACCAATACCCTACTATTCAAAAAGTTATGTACACACAATTTAATATCAGCCTAATCACTACAAGTGATTGTAATTGATAGGAAATTCTTATTGCGACATATAAATGTTATTAACCTCGCACTGTGCTACAGGGCCAAAGTTAAACCAATTTCAATACCATTTACTTACATCGGTTCTTTTTCTGATATGTAAAATATATTTCCTCTCTTTAACCACAATCTAACGGGAAAGGGACTTAACCCGTTCTGTAGTTTTTGCGTGAAAGAGCAACAAACATACATACTCACAAATATTAGTACCGTACCGTATAATTTCATGTGCATTAAGTGAAAAGCTGTTACGACTAGTTTGAAAATACTAAAAGACACTTCAATTACATTTATTAAAATACCTAGATACAATTTATTTGCATTTCGTCTGTATTATTTATATACATATCTTGCCTAGTCTTTACTATTACCAAGATTATTTGATACTAGCTGCGCCTCACGGTGTTACCCGCGTATCATTATGGTTGCTAGGCAACCTGTGAAGTTTTGACAAGAGATAAACAGTGATACATTTTGACATCTACGATTTATTGTATTTTTATAGTCACCTAGCTTTCGCTCGTTTATCTCTATTATTGCAGTAAAAAGTAGCCTATGTGTTATTCTGATATATTATAAGCTATATTACTGTAAAGTTTTATCCAAAACCGTTCAGTAGTTTTTGCGTGAAAGAGCAACAAACATACACACATACACACATACACTCACACTCACAAACTTTCACGTTTATAATATTAGTAGGATTGGGATTATTTTGATTATTTGGTCGGCTACATATTTGAGTGGTTTTACCCAAATATCACTTTTTACACAGAGCGACTAGCATCGGACCTCCGAAACCTCGAGGGTGAACTGAATTCGAAAGTTGTACTAGTTGTTGATATATTTGAGGGTATCAACACAAATATATCAACAACTAGTACAACCGAGTACGACTTTAAATACAGAGTTAGGGTAGAGTTAGTCCGTACGTATACGTATCACCGAGGGGGGGGGGGGGGGGGAGTTAAAAATTTGTGTCCGACCGAAATAGAATTTTCAGCCGAAACCGAACTTTCGGTTTTGGTCCCAGTTTCGGCCGAAACCGAAACTTATTGGAATTTTTATAGCATTTTAAATCTATTGTATTTTTACACATATATAGACAGTTAACACGTGTAGAAAAATAAAATGCAACAATTAAAGTATGTAACAAAAATGGGTACAAAATTTAATCCAACAACAATTACAAATAAATATAGTAATGTTTGAATCAAACATCACAGGTACCTATACACATCTTTTAAATTGTTTAAGTTCCGGGAAATAACTCAACAGAACCAAGTAAAATATCTACTGAATTCTATTATATTACAAGTTACAACCTATATATTTTCACTGTAAGACAATACTCTAATGAATGCCATAAAAATATTAAATATACAGCATCATTAAGTAAAAACAAATACTTACTAATAAAGTAATAATGTTTGCGCGAGAAAAACCACATAAGCTCAAATCATCACGATCGCGCCGGCTAGCAAACTCAACTGGTAATAACGTACACTCACTCGTAGTTAGCTGAATGATGCGCGACAATTCACGAATACCTAGTTTCGGCTGGGCCGAAGGTTCGGCCAATTATTGGGAGAAACTGAAACTGCGGCCGTAACTTAAACCCATATTTAAAAAAGGAAAAAAAAATGACTACCTGAATTATCGTCCTATTACACTTCTTTCTACAGTAAATAAAATAGTTGAGAAATTTATTGCTGAACAAATACAAAGTTTTTACCAGAAGCATGAAGTAGTGCATAAAAATCAGTTTGGATTCCAAAAGGGGAAAGGAACTAACGATTTACTGTCTGCATTCACAGATAAGGTCAATACACATTTAGATGCACAAGAAATAGTATTTGCCCTGTTCATAGATTTTGCACGCGCATTCGATGTTTTAGACCACAAAAAAATTATAAATAGAATTGGTAACTGTGGTATTAGGGGACCATTACTATCCTGGTGCCAGAACTATCTTACAGGCCGTAGCTTTTCAGTAAAAATCAAAAACGTCCTTAGTGATATAATGTCAGCCACGGAAGGCACAGCTCAGGGATCGGTTTTGGGCCCTTTACACTTTTTATCTTACGTGAACGACATGCACAACACCATCACGCATGGCACATGCTACCAGTTTGCCGACGACACCTGCATCGTAGTAGCCGACAAGGACCCTCTAAAGGCGCTTGCAAAACTACAAGCAGATTTTGATACATTGCTGGAGTGGTGCCATGACGCCGGACTGATAATAAACTCGAACAAAACTAAATTATTGGTTATTAAATCACCATATCAGCGACAAACCATCACCTCTGCGTTAATTGCTCACACTCACAGCTGCTTGCATAAGTACAGGAAAGATGCATGTAACTGTCCACCCATAGAAATAGTCACGTCACAGACCTACCTTGGTGTAGTAATAGATAGTAAATTCAACTGGGGAATGCATGTTGAATACGTTTGCAATAAGCTGAGGCAGTTTCTAGCAAACATTATTATTCTTAAACACAGAATCCCATTTAAAGTCAAAATGATGTTGTATCACTCATTGGCAGAATCCTATATCCAGTATGGTCTTAGTAGTTATGGTCGAACCTATAAAACTTACATTAATAAAATATACCAATTACAATTAAGAATACTTAAGAATATTGTATCTCCAAATATTAAATTATTATTTTATAACGACGAAAGTCAATTCTTTAAGCACTGTGATATATTACCAGTGCAGACTAAATTTAACTTTACCATTTTAAAAGAAAACTATTTCAATAACAAATTAAAAATAGTCAAAGAGCATACTGTATATACCAGAGCGGCAGCGCAAAACCGGTTGTGTACTGTGCGCGCAAACAACACGTACGGCGAAAGAACTACCGCCTACATAATTCCCCGTTTGATAAACAAACTACCCCCGGATTTGATTCGCAAAATTACCCCAAGTAACATTAAAATTAAACTAAAGGATTTTTTCTCAAATAATATTTCTTAACAATTGCAGATGGCATTGACCACATAGAAAGGCATATATCTAGCTCTCATTTATATATAATACGTCAACAGGCTAAATAGTCAGACGTATAATATTATTGTAAACATTGTTGTAAGTATGCGATACCGACTACCTGTGTAACACAACACAAACCTCAGAGGTTTCTCGTGTTATGTCTTAAGAATATATTTTTTGTACCTATATTTCAATGATAATAAAAGAAAAAGAAAAAAAAAAAAAAAAAAAACTAGATTTTTTGGCCGAAACTAGCCGAAACCGAAACCGAACCATCAGTCGGTCCTTATTAAAAACGCTAACAAGAACATCACGTGATTAATGGACGGCCCCATGTATTAAGAGTTATTACCAGAGATCGGAATTGGGTGTGTGAAACTACCTAAAGTTTGCAGTAAGTTTGCAATAATAATATGGAGCTGTTACAACCACTGTTCTTGCAATTGAAAATGACGCGAAAATGTTCGTTTTCCTTGCATCAACCTGTAGCAAAACTTTTTAACTTAAGATACAGATCAAAAAAAGAAATTAAAACCGCATTAGCATTTTGCAGAAATATAAAATTCTGTGTTTGACCGACAAAGAACAATTGGGACTAAAAGACCGAATTTTAACCGGAAAAGTACAAAACAAAAATTTATTTAGAACTGTATTAGCAGAAAATTTATTTAGAACTGTATTTGCAGCTTGTAAATGTTTATAGTTCGGTGTTTCAAAGGTAAGGAACATGTAAAAAAAACAAAACTAAACCGGTAAAATTCAAACCCGGTCTAACTTAAGTGGTTGTAACAGCTCCATATTATACATCATACCTGTGGGTGTCACACACTAGACCGATGATGTCAATACAAATGAATAAAATGAAATTATTTGTTTATAATTTAAAATTAAAAACGTAAGCGCCCGATAGAAGTGAAAACCAAACCAAGTTGAACTATTTAATATTGATAACGGCTAGTGCTGTAGGTTAGAGTGAGAGGAGGAGGCTACCATATGCGTGAGATAAAGGGAAGCCAGACAGTTACGTAACGAAGCGGCTTAAACTCTCATGAGAAGTTATCACTTAAAAATATTTGATTAATTTTAAATATTCTATATCAATCTATCGAATCTATTGAGACATCATTCATTAAAATCGGTTCAGTATTTTAGACGCTATGGTAGAATATACAAAGATACTTAAACTGACAAAAGTAAATCTTTCTATTTGGCTTCACAAAAATAAAATGTCAGAATCGTAAGTGTAAAGTGTAATGTCAGTAAGGTAAAATAAATAAACTTTAATTATTTTACCTTACTGTTCCAGTAAATCTTTGCGTGTTAGCCACCGGCACGGGCATAGTGTGGCCTTCTCCAGTTCTGGTGAAGCTGAATAATAGTACACAGACAGTTCTCTCCAGGCCCATCACAGAAGAGGAAGGCTCCTGGATCGTGTCCATAGGAAGCCTAACAGGAATTGTATGTATGTCATGTTCTACTATGTCAATTTGAAGAACAAGTTGGTTTCTGGGAAATTACTTTCTGTTTCAATCAATTTAAAATATTATGAATAGTATTAATTCTTCCGTAATTTTCACCTCTAGGTTAAAATTACACCCATTAAAGACATTGGCTGGATCGTTCTACCCAAAAGTTGGATGATTCCTTTATCATACCCGATTATCGTAATAAATACATCCATCTTTGTTTTTCAGCAAACTTCTTGACAGCCTTCCTGGTGGATGTAGTAGGTAGAAAATATGGATTGATTTTGGCTTGTCTGCCAAAGTTGGTGGCAGGATTCGTTTTCATATTTGCCACTGAAGTATGGATGCTGCTTCTCGGTAGAGCCCTGATGGGTTTATCTGATACTGCAATATTTACGATAGTTCCGATGTATGCTTCAGAAATGGCTAGTGTAAGTACATTATTTTTATCAATTTTCTATAACATACATATATTATATTGAACTTGATACTAAATATATTGAGCTGGTTCATATATTATGTATTAAAGTATGACTCTTCTACGGATATGAGTTTAAAAAGAACCTAGGTTCTTTTTAAACTCATATAAACAAATTTCTTTAAAATATCTTCTATATTTTACTATAGTAAAATTAATCTTTAAATATAAATCTTATTTTAGCAAAACGATTTTTTAATAATGTATGTATCTATATTTAGATTAGGTACGTCTATCAATAGTATACAACGTCCCACTGCTGGGCACCTCTCAGGAGAGGGCTAAAGTCACGTCCCCACCCTGGCCGAGTGCGGGTTGGGAGACTGGCAAGATTCGTTGTGGATACGAAATCTTCCCGTTGGGTGTTTTTAAGCCGCCCGAAGGTCTCCAAATAAGTTTCATTCATAATTATAGTAAATTTTTGACATTTTGAAAGTCACTTGAAAGGCCAAAACTTATTTTTAGTAAAGTCTCTCTATTATTGTGGAAATCTCAATTGAAATTGAATATTTGTCAGAAAGATGTCGATAATGTTATAGTTTACATATTTTTAATTTTCAGAAAGAAATTCGTGGAGCTCTTGGAACTATGCTAGAAATAATGTGTTCCTTTGGGGTCGTAATAATGTTAGGCATAGGTCCTTTTATATCCTATATAAATTTGAATATTACTTATACCTGTATAAATGTATTAGCTACGATACCTCTATTTATGATGCCTGACAGTCCTTACTTTCTCTATTCAAAAGGTAAGATTAAGTATGTTTCTTGTAATAATAAATATAAAAAAAAGATTCCGACGAATTGAGAACCTCCTCGTTTTTTTTTTGATATCGGTTATTAAAAGATTGTATAAATCATCATCATCTGCCTGCTCTGAACCCAATTTGGGATCGGCGTAGTATATTTTATCTTCGATTCTACTTTATTACTCGTCTGTTCTGTGACAATGTTCAATTTATCCTAGTCATATCTTCTTTGACTCAAGCCATCCATCTTTTATTTTGTCTTCCTCTTGAACCCTTTTTTAAGGCTCCGTAGTTCAAGACTCGGAACCCTTATAGATTGGTCATGTACGTCCGTCGGTCCGTCATCCGTCCGTCCTCGACCTACCGCCCAAACGATTGGTGCTAGAGAGATGAAACTTTGCAAGAATGTGTGTTGTGATAACCCTTATAGATTCGTCATGTCCGTCCGTCCCTCCTCGACTTATCGTCTAAACGGTTAGTGCTAGAG
Source organism: Phragmatobia fuliginosa (assembly GCA_932526445.1). Taxonomy (NCBI): domain Eukaryota; kingdom Metazoa; phylum Arthropoda; class Insecta; order Lepidoptera; family Erebidae; genus Phragmatobia; species Phragmatobia fuliginosa. The sequence goes on from OW052057.1 coordinate 11,467,009, forward strand.
AGATGAAACTTTGCATGAATATGTGTTTCTATCATGTTGACAAAGTGCTACATAAAATCATGAAAATTATTTTTATTTGGGGTACTTCCCCTACTTGTAAAGTGAGAATGATCTTTTCTTCTCGCGTCTACCCCATCGTGGGGGACATCATTAGATAGGTCTTTTAAAAACATTGCGAGGTTGCCCAAACCATTTTTCGATTGAGGTATCCGTTGGCAAGTTATTCAACTTTAAAGGGACTTTTTGTCTCAAAACAGGGTTTCCCCCGGTTCAAGCTAAATGGCTGACTCGAAAAATCTGCAAAAATTCGTGATGGTAGTCCATATGATTAACTTTCAAGGTAAACTATAATGGCTTACATAACTTCTTTAGTTAAGGAGTTATAGCGGCCTAACTTGTAAAATACGCTTACTTGGAAATCTTCGTACAAAAATAACGAAATAATAAGTAAACATAATAATTATCTTTTGAACACGATGAATGCCATTATGGGTAACTACGGAACTTTATTCTATACGTGGCCTGACACGCACTTTGCCGATTTTTTATTCTTGGGGAAATTCCCACGGATACCATCAGTATTGGATTCGAACCGACTAAAACCGCACGCCGTCTAGGGTACTATGAGTCGAGGAACCAGGTATACCCTCGAAAGGAAGTCACTTTAACCCCGACGTACCTCGGGCCACCTACGACTTGTAGATGGCCTCCCTCTGTGTTCCTCTTATACCCTAACATTTTGCTCAGATTTGAACTTCAATAGCTAAGATTGTGTAAATGTACCCACCTAATAGGGGCTGTCCATTACTCACGTGAGGCTTGATAGGGGGGGGGAGGGGTTCAGAAAATATCACAAGGGGGAGGGGGGTGTAGTGATATATCACATGTATTTCTACCGATCTTTCTACTCTACCTCTGAACGTAATTTTTGTTGTCTATAATTTTCTATAATAATATTAGTTGATACCCATAACTGTATTTTATCAATATTAAAAAAAAAAATAAGATTCTTTTTAGGTACTAAAAAATACACGTGATTTAGGAGGGGGGGGGGGGGTAGGGTAGTCTTAAACTTCACCATGTATCACCAAGGGGGGGGGGGGGTTGAAAAATGCCAAAAAAAAAGATAACGTGAATAATGGACGGCCCCATGATATCCATACATAAAAAAATTACTGACTGACTGACTGAATTATCAACGCAGAAATAAAACGGCTTGAAGTACAAACTTGAAATTTTGTTACCTGATATTTTTTGTATCATTAGCATCTGCTTAAGAAGGATTTTTGAAAATGTCACAATTAATTGGGTGAAAAAAGGAATTAACAAAAAAGCAAAAACTTAAAGCTTGTTATTTCGACACTTATAAAGTAAGTAGACCCACGCTGATTTCAACACGAATGGGCCGGCTCGACCGGAGCAGTACTACCCTCACACAGAAGACCATCCTAATAATGACAGCATTCTTGCTGGCGTATTTCGTTGGTGAGTGTGAGACCGGAGGCCTAATCATTCTGCATCATTCTCCCGCCCTACGAAGGCCGGGAGAATGATGGAGAATAATCTAACCAGGCCGCCATGGTATGGGTCACCATGCTACATTGCCTACCCTCACAATGAGCATGATGGCCCCTACTCCTGGATTCTACTCATGCTTTCTATCAGGCAGAGTAGAGTCACTTTGGCAGGCTTAAATATATAAAAAAAAAAAAACTTTCAAAATTAGGAATAAGGTAAAATGACACAAGCAATACTGCTCAGGTATTATTTATTTGTATAGAACATTGGTAAGCCTCACGTGTCACATTGGTGGTTTTGGAGACTTAGCGTTATTTGTACAGAACATTGGTAAGCCTCACGTGTCACATTGGTGGTTTTGGAGACTTAGCGTTATTTGTATAGAACATTGGTAAGCCTCACGTGTCACATTGGTGGTTTTGGAGACTTAGCTTTATTTGTATAGAACATTGGTAAGCCTCACGTGTCACATTGGTGGTTTTGGAGACTTAGCTTTATTTGTATAGAACATTGGTAAGCCTCACGTGTCACATTGGTGGTTTTGGAGCCTTAGCTTTATTTGTATAGAACATTGGTAAGCCTCACGTGTCACATTGGTGGTTTTGGAGCCTTAGCTTTATTTGTATAGAACATTGGTAAGCCTCACGTGTCACATTGGTGGTTTTGGAGACTTAGCTTTATTTGTATAGAACATTGGTAAGCCTCACGTGTCACATTGGTGGTTTTGGAGCCTTAGCTTTATTTGTATAGAACATTGGTAAGCCTCACGTGTCACATTGGTGGTTTTGGAGCCTTAGCTTTATTTGTATAGAACATTGGTAAGCCTCACGTGTCACATTGGTGGTTTTGGAGCCTTAGCTTTATTTGTATAGAACATTGGTAAGCCTCACGTGTCACATTGGTGGTTTTGGAGACTTAGCTTTATTTGTATAGAACATTGGTAAGCCTCACGTGTCACATTGGTGGTTTTGGAGCCTTAGCTTTATTTGTATAGAATATTGGTAAGCCTCACGTGTCACATTGGTGGTTTTGGAGCCTTAGCTTTATTTGTATAGAACATTGGTAAGCCTCACGTGTCACATTGGTGGTTTTGGAGCCTTAGCTTTATTTGTATAGAACATTGGTAAGCCTCACGTGTCACATTGGTGGTTTTGGAGCCTTAGCTTTATTTGTATAGAACATTGGTAAGCCTCACGTGTCACATTGGTGGTTTTGGAGCCTTAGCTTTATTTGTATAGAACATTGGTAAGCCTCACGTGTCACATTGGTGGTTTTGGAGACTTAGCTTTATTTGTATAGAACATTGGTAAGCCTCACGTGTCACATTGGTGGTTTTGGAGACTTAGCTTAATTTGTCTTCTTTTGTCATGCAAATTTTTATGAACTAAAAATAGTTAATTATATGAAATAGCATTACATACAATACTAGTCACATTAGTTAGTCTATACATATAATAAATCTGTAGAAAAGTCATTTTTGTACATTGAAGAAATTGAAACAAAAAATAGCCAGCGTGTGAAAAGATAAGTAACAGAACCCATTTCCATCATTTTTGAAATTTTTGTCTGTTTGTCTGTTTGTCTGTTTGTCTGTTTGTTTGTGCGCACATCACGTAAAATCTACGAATTCAATGCTGACAATGTTTATATACAAAAATTATACGCAACTTGAGGTTTAACTTAGTTTTTGTTTCATCGAAATCGGTTCACTCTATCAAAAGATATGATTAATTTAGTGAGTTCAAGAAGTAAAATATTACGTTACGCAATTAAGTATAGTACTTGCAACGACATCTTAAGACTAAAAATAGAACTAATGTTGATAGTTGAAATCTAAATCCGATAGATGGCGTTGTGCAAATGACGTCATTTTCTGAATCGCGGTGTTAAGATTTTCCGCGCGAGGATGACGTCCACCGTGTTTACTAGGCAAATTGGGTTTCGTTAGGTGTCTTAAAAGTTCTTGCGTGTGTCGTAAAAGTTCTTTGGTTGCTTGGTTTATCGATTTTCTAAATTGGTCGAAAAAAAAGTATTTGCTTATCTTATTGGTTTCGTTTGGTCAACTTTGGTCATTGGTTTGAAGTACGAAGTTAAGATTGTATTTGATTTACTTCGTAGTTTGAATCCAATAGTGCCAATCGTTATACAGTAAGTTAGTGTTGCCAATTCGTTGAGTCACGACCACGAACAGACGATACGTTGTCACACTAGACTGTTCGACGCACCGTTCTTTTAAGTTTGTAGGCTATTCAGTCATAAGTGTTGTTAGTTTTGTTTATTGCTTTAATTTTCCTTGAAAATGCCTCAAAGAAAAAAAACTAACCTTTCGCTGCGTAGCCGAAATGCGAAAAGGATGAGACTTTGTAGGTCTCAGGAATCGGAAGAAGATCGTGAAGCACGGTTATCTGCTAACCGAGAGCACATCGCTCTTTCACGTGAATCGGAAACGTTCACCGAAAGGGAGTCACGTTTAAGTTCACAAAGAACACGGACCGCGACTTTGCGGTCTCAAGAGAGTATCCAGGAACGCGAAGACCGGCTGTCTGCTGATCGGGAGCGCCACTCTCTCTCACGTGAGTCAGAGACATTCACAGAAAGGGAGTCGCGCTTAAGTTCGCAAAGAACTCGGACCGCGACTTTGCGTTCTCAAGAGAATATCCAGGAACGCGAAGTTCGGCTGTCTGCTGATCGGGAGCGCCACTCTCTCTCACGTGAGTCAGAGACATTCACAGAAAGGGAGTCGCGCTTAAGTTCGCAAAGAACTCGGACCGCGACTTTGCGTTCTCAAGAGAATATCCAGGAACGCGAAGTTCGGCTGTCTGCTGATCGGGAGCGCCAGTCTCTCTCACGCGAGTCAGAGACTTTCACAGAAAGGGAGTCGCGCTTAAGTTCGCAAAGAACTCGGACCGCGACTTTGCGTTCTCAAGAGAGTATCGAGGAACGCCAAGCACGTCTGTCATCTGACCGAGAGCGACACGCTCTCTCGCGCGAGTCTGAATCTCTCTCCCAAAGAGAAGAACGATTAGAAATAGCTAGACATAACTATGTAGGTGTACAAAGAAACAATGAAAGTTATCTTGCATCTGAAAGGGAAAGAATAGATGAACTAAGACGAGCAGAAACAGCAGAACAACGTCAATCTCGCCTAGAAATAGAACGAGCTCGATACCATATGAATAGAGAAACAAATAGCGGAGCTGATGAGTCCATGGAAAATGACGATGCAAATATTTTATTACCTTGGGACAATAGGGAAAAATCAGGGTTCACATATTCGTCTAGAATTAATTATGCTGGCTTTACTTTCGTGGGTGACATGAGAGAAATTTGTAATTTTTGTCATGCTTTGAAATGGAGGAAAGAGACAGATGGAATGTGCTGCTCAAATGGAAAAATTGTTCTTCCAAATTTCCAAGATCCACCACACTTACTTATAAGTCTCCTGAATGGCGATCATCCCCAGTCGAACCGTTTTTTGGATAATATTCGTTTATATAACAGTGCTTTCCAAATGACTTCCTTTGGGGCAAAACAAATAACGGAAGGACCGTTCATGCCAACCTTCAAAGTACAAGGTCAAGTTTATCACCTTATTGGATCTTTGCTGCCAGAAAATGAACCCAAATTTCTCCAAATTTATTTTGTATCCGATTACACGCAACAGCTCAATGTTAGAAATCACAATTTTCCCCAGCTCAATGCTGAGCTTTTGGGTCAACTTCAAGAATTGCTGCATCGCGTTAACCAGTACGTTCGTGAATTCAAAGCTGCATTGGAGTCAATTCCACAAGGCAGCAATGATTTCAAAATTGTTATAAGTGCCGATAGACGTCCTGTGGGTGAACACCGTGGAAGACACAATGCACCCGTCGCAGATGAAGTTGCAGTTGTTTTAGTCGACCAGGAGTGTGAGAGACGTGATATCGTGTTGCGTACACGCGACGATCGCCTTCAACGCATTTTGGAAACCCACCGAGCTTACGACGCCCTGCAATATCCACTAATCTATTGTCATGGTGAAGATGGGTACAATTTTGGGCTGTACCAAGTGAACCCTACTACGAGAGTCACTAATTATCAAAAAAAAATATCTGCTCAACAATACTATTCCTACCTTTTACAAATAAGGCAAAACAGTTTCGTATATTTGCAACGATTTCGTGGTTTGTTCAGCCAATTTATTGTGGACATGTACGCAAAAATAGAAACTGAACGTTTAGTGTATATTCGCACTAACCAGCGACGGTTACGCGCTGAAGAATACGTGCACTTGCGGGACGCCATGCAATCAGATAATAACGTCGAAAACTTGGGTCGATTGGTTATTTTGCCATCCAGTTTCACAGGCGGTCCGCGGTATATGCACGAACGAACGCAAGATGCTTTTTGTTACGTCCGTAAATACGGCCGGCCGGACCTTTTTATAACATTTACAACAAATCCAAAGTGGACGGAGATTTGCCAGGCACTTCTCACAGGACAGGCGTCATACGACAGACATGACATTATTGCTAGGATTTTTCATTTAAAACTCAAAGTCTTGATTAATCTACTTACAAAGGAGAAAGTTTTCGGTTCAACTCTTTGTTTTATGTATAGCGTCGAGTGGCAAAAGCGTGGTTTACCCCACGCGCACATTCTTCTGTGGCTGGAAGAAAAAATTCGTCCCGATGCTATAGACAGTGTCATAAGTGCAGAATTTCCGGACTATAATGCAGATCCGATTTTGCATGACATAGTAAAAACACATATGGTTCACGGGCCATGTGGCCTCTTAAACAGGGAATCACCGTGCATGAAAGATGGTCAATGCTCAAAAAAATACCCCAGAGCACTGAAAGAACTAACTATGGCTGGGGAAAATGGGTATCCGCAATACCGGCGAAGATCACCGTCACAAGGTGGTTTCACAGCTACTGTCAGATTCCGTGGACAAGAAATAATTCTAAATAATAGTTGGGTGGTACCGTATTCTCCAGTTTTGTCAAACGCTTTTCAAGCACACATTAATGTTGAAATTTGTAATAGCGTCGAATCTATAAAATATATATGTAAATATGTTAATAAAGGTAGTGATCAAGCCATGATAGCACTAAGAAATAACAACCAATTTGATGAAGTGACAAGGTATCAATCTGGCCGATACATAAGCTCTTCGGAGGCAGTTTGGCGCATTTTGAGTTTCCCTATTCATGAAAGGTATCCGCCAGTCATCCATCTTGACGTGCACCTGGAAGGCGGGCAGCGAGTTTACTTTCAGCCAGAAAATGTGGCAGAAAGAATGAACAACCCAAGACAAACCACCTTGCTCGCATTCTTTCGCCTTTGCGAAAGAGACAATTTCGCTAAGTCTCTGTTGTACAATGAAGTGCCACATTATTATACTTATAACAAGCAGCAAGGTGTTTTTAATCGCAGGAGACGTGGAACTGCTGTAGAAGGCGAGTCCGGCATTTTTAAAGAACACGTGATTGGAAGAGTATACACGGTGCACCCAAATAATGCAGAGTGTTATTATTTACGCCTTCTTCTTCACACAGTGCGAGGACCTACTTCTTTTGCTGAGCTCCGCAAAGTGGACGATATAGAATATCCCACATTTCAAGCTGCTTGCCGCGCACGGCATTTATTAGATGGCGATCAGCATTGGGATGATGCTTTAGCCGAAGCATGCGTCAGTGATAGTCCACATCGTTTGCGCCATTTATTTGCCATTTTGTTGACATTTTGTGGCCTATCGGACGCTGGGCAGTTGTGGCAAAAATATAAAGACGCGTTTGCCGAAGATTTTTTGAGACAGCAAAATATAAATAGTGAAACTTCTGACCAAGTACGTGAAAGCTGCCATAATAGGGCTTTGCTGGCTATACAAGATATAGTTACAAGTATAGGAGGGAACCCCCTCAGTCAATACGGCTTGCCGACACCGACAGTTGGTGGGGAACGAATTAATAGGGAGTATACATCTGAAATAAATTACAACCCCGAAGAGTTAGCAGAAATATTGCGAAATGGCTGTTCAAATTTGACGTCAGAACAACGTCAAATCTTTGATAGAGTATGCTGTAGTGTAGAACATTCATTAGGAGAAATGCTGTTTTTAGATGCACCTGGTGGAACAGGTAAAACTTTCCTCACTAAAGTTATCTTGGCTCAAATAAGGAGCCAAAACAAAATTGCCCTTGCCGTCGCTTCCTCAGGAATAGCTGCCACTTTATTACCAGGAGGAAAAACTGCACATACAACATTTAAAATACCAATCGACTTGGACCGCACAGAAAACCCTGTTTGCAACGTGTCTCGCAATAGTGATAAAGCAAGGGTTTTACGCGATTGCGCCCTTATCGTTTGGGACGAGTGTACGATGGCAAATCGTAAAGCTGTGGAAGCTGTAGATAGAACGTTGCGAGATATAAGACAAAATGACCGACCGATGGGAGGCTTAACGGTGCTATTCTGTGGAGACTTCAGGCAGACACTCCCTATAATACCCAGAGGAACGAGGGCCGATGAAATAGGTGCCTGTTTAAAGAGCTCTATTTTATGGCGTAGTGTCATATTAACTAATTTGAGCTTTAATATGCGAGCATATTTGGGAGGTGACGCAAACGCGCAGGTTTTCTCAAATTTACTACTTCAAATTGGTAACGGCACATACCCGACTCAAGAAGGAGGTAAAGTAACTTTAGTCGAAAGCCTGTGTTCTTCTGTTGCCTCACAGCAGGAACTCATTTCCTCTGTATACGGAGATCCATCAGAGATCTCGAACCATGACGCTGCTTGGCTATGCCAACGAGCTATTTTGGCACCTCGCAACGACCAAGCAGCAGCAATAAATTCTCAAATATTGGTACATGTTTCTGGAGAAAGTAGGGAATATTTATCTATTAACACGGTTTTAGAAGAAGGAGATGCCACCCACTATCCAGTAGAGTTTTTAGACTCTCTAAATACACCAGGTCTTCCAGCACACAAAATTTATTTAAAAGTCGGAGTACCAATCATTCTACTCAGAAATTTAAGCCCACCAAAACTATGCAATGGAACTCGGTTGAGAGTAACAAATCTCCAACGAAATGTCATCGAAGCCGAAATCTTAACAGGTTGCGGCTCCGGTGATGTTGTTTTCATTCCCAGGATACCCATTATCCCCAATAATTTTCCGTTTACTTTCAAACGTGTGCAATTTCCTGTAAGCCTCTGTTACGCTATGACTATTAATAAAGCCCAAGGCCAGACGTTATCCGTTGCGGGTGTAAACCTTACTTTTGATTGTTTTTCACACGGCCAACTCTATGTTTCTCTATCACGTGTTAGCAACCCAAACAACCTTTTTGTATATGCTCCGGGTAATTCCACCGCTAACATAGTATATAGAGAAGCATTAACGTAATCAACTATACCAAAGTCAGGACTCTTATCTAAATCATCAAAAAGGTGATATACTCTTATCTAAACGACGTTGTTTTGCTCTCGACAACCACGCGAACGAAGTCGCGGGCACAGCTAGTATTAAATATTTAACATTGTAATAATTTTTCATAAATAAGCTGGAAACGTGACTAAAAACGAAACACTATACTTAAGTTTTCAAAATAAGCCTTCCAGCTAAGTTACTTGTTTATTTTGAGTGCGTTACCTATTCATCACAAATCCCACGCTTTAATGAAATCCGTTACCATCCAACCTGAAGCGCTCATAGTCGAGTGACCTTAAGTGGTTGGTAACAATCACCGAGGGTAAGCAACGCCAGCGCGGTCAGTATTTAGATGGGTGACCGCTTGTGGCATGCTATGTTATGAGCGTTTAAGTGACTCGTAGGTCACGTCAAAAAGCTAGGCAAAGTTGTTATCATAAGATGACAGTCGAGATTTAGTTGGAGTCCTTCGGGTGACTTGAAAACACCCAACGGTCAGATTACGTAACCCTCTTCTAAGAGGAGACCCGAGCCCAACAGTAGGACACTATGAGTTGTGATAATATAGCTTATAATCACAGCACTATAGCCTATTTATCAGAATAACATATAGACTAGGTTTTATTGAGGAAACCGAGATATACGCGTGCAAAGCCGCGGACCAAAGTTGGTAACTTAATATATATTTAAAAAGAATACTTAATACCGGCCCCTTACTTCACCGCGTACCCTTCGTCAAATACAGGAACATTTCTTAAGCCTGACACGCTTCGAATCACAACCAGTCTACGGCTTGGATTTCCAGTCTGCGCTCCTCATTAATGTCCCTGTGGCAGTGATGTCGACAAGCTAGGACATCACGGATTGTCTTGCCAAAAAATTGCAGGCCGCTTCTCGAGACATGCCGCACTTACAATATCATACGCCGGTCCCTTGCCACCGTTAACGTGCCAAGTCTACTTGAGCCGACTGGTATTGCAAGAGACGATGGCAAGAGACCGGACGGTATGAGTTTGATTCCATGGAAGATGGGCCGGGTTTCTGGTATGGGATGCAACCTGTTCAGACACGCTGGCCCCTTCCCATCTACATGGAGCCAACAACAGAGTTGGTGCGTCATGTGAAGCGGCTGAGAAAGCTAAAGCATCCAAATACAGGGGTCTAGGCTTCGAATATGATTTTGTCCCATTCGGTGTCGAGACCCTTGGGCCGTGGGGTCCTAGCGCTATAAAGCTTTTCAAAGAAATAGCAAAAAGATTAGTCGACATCACAGGAGACCGAAAAGCTGGCAGCTACCTCGGACAAAGAATTAGTCTAGCAATTCAAAGGGGGAACGCTGCCAGTATCTTCGGAACCATGCCTAAACGGACTCCTTAAAATAATATATTTTAGTTTTAATATTATATTTTATTCAGGTTTTTGGTTTTAGGTTCATTGTTTTAGTTTATAACCAATATTGTACATATATTAAATAAAATAAATATAAAGAAAATATTTAAAAAGATAATAAAAATGGATTCTCAAATGGCGATGATGTTGCAGGAAAATAAATGACTTCCTTTAAAAACCTCGTGCTCTTTGAATTCTATAAAAAAATAAGTGTTGCACGTCATTTCGTTTTTTTAAAAAAAGAATAAGACAATAAGATTTAAATTAATTATTCTTTCGAGTTTTTGTTATTTTTAAATTGCATAGATATTGTTGAAAATGTCATTGTCTTAATTTCATTCTTATTTTTTTTCTACAAAATGAAGCCTTTATTTCTTAAAACAAGATTTTTTCTGTCAAAATTGGTCCAACCATAGAGATTAGCAGACCGACAGATTTTTATTTTTGGAAATATTTGATGTACTGGCTGCCTCGGTGGCGCAGCGGTAGTGTAGGTATGTTAGTGTTGTGTTTGAGGTCTCGGGTTCAATTCCCGGGTCGGACCAAATGTTTGTATGATCTGCAAATACTTGTTTCGGAGTTTGTATGTTTTCTATTTTTTAATATACTTCGGACATCTTACACACAACGTCATCTAGTCCCAAACTAAGCAGAGCTTTTATTATGAGTACTAAACAACTGATATAAATACATAAACATACTTTTTTTTGTAAATACATACATACTATATATAGAAAACACCCAGACTCCAAAACAAATATTTGTGGATCACACAAATATTTGGTCCAACCCGGGAATCGAACCCGAGACCTCTTGATCAGCAGCCGCATACGCAAACCACTAGACCAACAAGGCAGTCAATATGTTCCTATACATAATTTCGCATTATAATAAAATATAAATCTGCGGGATTGCTACCATGTACCTTTTTGTTAGTGAGTATCGAATATTTCGGCGCTGTTGCAAGCGCCATGATCACGGAGCAACTGAAGATCTTGCGGGTGGGATGTTATTGGCAGACATATCGGTCTACCCTCGTTCGCAGTCTTTTACTACGATCGTCCCCGGTACCACTGTTCACTAACTCACTATTCACTCGTAACTGTTCTCAACACACAACACTAACAGTATCGGACACTCACCAACAAAAAGGTACATGGTAGCAATCCCGCAGATTTATATTTTAATGTTACTGACTATTAAAGCTTAAAACAATATTTCGCATTATATGTATAAATATGTATACCTAGTATATATTATGTATTTATATCAGTTCTATCAGTGTCAGTCTAATACCCTTAGAACAAACTCTGCTTAGCTTGGGACTAGATGGTGTTGTGTGTTAGATGTCCGAAATATTTAAATTTTGTGAAAAATATTTATTTGAACTTAGACAAACATACATTTAAATACGTATATAAAAACCTGTATTTGACGTACATATTCTTTTCATACATCGATTCTGTCAAATTGTACAAAATTGAGGAAACACATATGAATTTAAATAAGCAATGATACATAATAACAAGTGACTTATAGCAATAAATATATGTACATATATAGCATTTACGCTAGGTAAAGGCACATTCAAACATTCAAGTTTGAGAGCGAGAACAGAGAGTGCACCTGTTTTTGCGCTAACAGGTACAGTCAGGAGTACGTTATCACTAACACCACTTACCTACAAATACGAGTATATAGTACGTGATGTGAATTATACACTGACAGCACCAATGATAATAAAAAGAAAGATAGGTTACTTTCATACTAAATGTCGTCCGATATTGTTGCGGTATGACATAACGTACTTATTTATAGGTGTATACATACATTACGATTACGAATGCAAAAGATAATACGGAATGCACGGTAAAGAAAGAGATAGCTATCTCTTGCGAGTTGCACTTTGAGGTTCGTAGTAAATTATGGACTAACTCGTTGAAATTGATACAGATATGACATTGAATATCGCCATTTGCTAAAAGTTACCAATCAGTAACGTAATGAGTGTCGTAAAAAATGTATGTAGTAATAATAAAACAACGTGGAAAATTATTATCGATTTAGTTTCAATAACAATATAAAAACACAGTAAATTTGTACAGATAAAGAAGGTTATATAGTTATTCAAATCATTCGCTATAGATGTTTTACATCAACATATATTTGTCGGCAAAGGCTTTTCGTAGGCATCCAGTCGTACTCACTTCTTTCCGCCTGAACTATTCTAACCCATTTCATTCTCGTAAGATCATCACTTGGAAATCTGGAAAATACAAAACAATATACACTATCTTTTTACCAACATACATTTTAACACTATTATTGCCAAATAATATAATCATCATAATAACTGAAAGACAATGACAACTAAACACTTATTAGTAATATGAGCATATCAATTAGACGGTACTGGAGGACGCGGACGATAGGTATGTATTGTGCCTACGATATCCCTTCTGTTTGATTAAATCTATTACACATGCCAGTCGACCGTTATTAGTCCTTGTCACACTTCAGTTACAATCTTATCCTCTGTCCTTTTTTAACGCGTCTTTAATAATACTGGATATCATTTAATAATTTCGTTCAATGGGAAACAAAACCGAGACAAAATACAAGTATTACGTAGTTACTTATAAATACTTACCCGTGGTATGTAACTCCTTCCTTTTTATTTACTTTAGAACCATAGTTTTTACACCTTAACACACAGCTCGGCAATTTGGTAATAATAAACACTTCACTGAAACGCTCTGACAACGTGTTTATTCGCTAGCTTCTATTAGCCGACTAAATGAAATCACGACGTTTGTCTACATTTGTTCTTGAGTTGCTGTGAGACTTCACGAGAACTTTTCGCGAACTAAAGCCCAGCTCTGACCATCTACTGAGGATTTATAGAACCCTATAGTGTGCTAAACTATTTCAAAAGGTCGTTGACCGGCTCCCAGTATACCACCAAGACGTATCACTTAATTGATACGGAAAAAAATTACATTAGAATGGGTAATATTACTTAAAATGGTCAGAATCTTGCAAATTTTTGCAAAACTAAATTTTTGGTGATTTTCGAGAGTACTAAAATAATTTTATATCTATTTCAGGTAGAACAGCAGAAGCTTTAAAGGTCCTGACATTCTGTAGAGGCACTGAAACTCTAGCGCATGAAGAATTAAAAGAATACGAATCAGTAGATGGAAAAGACGTAAAAATTAATAAAAGAGATATATTTGCTAACAAATTATTCCGAAAATCACTAATTCTAGTCGTGATATTCAGCATAGGGCAGCAATTTGCTGGATTTAATGCTGTTTCCTTCTACTTACAAACAGTATTGGAGTCAACTGAAACGTCAGTTAAACCTGAAATTGCTTCAGTCATTATTGGAAGTATTCAGCTCCTTGCGAGTTTTGGAACTACATTTACGACAGATAGATTTGGAAGGAAACCTATTTTGACAGTAACTGGATTTGTAATGGCACTTGGAATGGTATGGATAACTTATGAGTAATATTATTTTTACCAAAGAATGAAATTATATTTGTTTCTCAGGTAATACAAGCAGTGTTAACCAACTAATGTCACTTCTTCATTTTGACGATAAATTTGGATACTTAATTTTAAATATAAAATGGACTTTTTGTATGTATGTAATGTTGAGAAACGTATGGTAAAAAAGATTAACATGGCTAGTTTACCGGAACCGGAACCCTCGTACGTGATATAAATATAAAAAACACCACGATGCGATGTGGTACATACACACAAAAGAATGCAAGTGCGAGTGACTTAGTACACGTTACATGAGTAGTTTAATGTATTGTGCAGAATTCAAATTAATTTTACAAGTAACATGCGCAGTTTCACAACAAGTGTTCCGCGTGTTCCATACTTGGCCTTGCATGCCGCATCTTTCAAGGTCAGAACGCAAGGGTATGAAATTAATCACGTATAGATTGGAAATAAGTTTTTTACGAAGTTCTTCCAATCCATACAAGAGCAGTACGCAAATAATCGCTTATACTTTGTAGTTTATAGAAGTATTTCTTGCTCCATAATCTACAGCGCTAGTATGCATAGGGTCTAATCGTGTATGTTTAAGAAATAAGCGCGTGATTTTTTTTTGGTGATTCATCATCATCATCATCATCAGCCTATCGCAGTCCACCGCTGGACATAGGCCTCTCTAATTGCACACCACTCTGATCGATTTTGGGTTTCTCGCATTCAGCTCCTGCCAGCCATCTTACGCAGGTCGTCATTCCATCTCGCCTGTGGGCGTCCTACACTACGTTTACCGAGACGCGGTCTCCACACTAAAACTCTTCTGCCCCAACGGTCATCAGTTCTGCAGCTAATCTGGCTAGCCCACTGCCACTTCCGCTTGCCAATCCGGTGGGCTATGTCGATGACCTTAGTTTTCTGACGGATCACCTCTGATAAATTCGGTAATTCTGCATAATTAATTTATAAAAAGTGGTAGATACAATTGAATACATGATTCAAATATGAAAAATTATAACTAAGGGCAGTCTATTTTTTATTCAATGAATGTGGTGAATATAAACAAGAACTGTTTGAATTTGAATCTTTGGAAAAATTTAAAGTGATCATCAAGTACAAGTTACGTTAGGTTAGACTTTTAACACTCTTGTCAAGTGTGAGTAATTCAGTATAGTTAAAAACAAAGACGCGAGCATTCACGATACAAACTATACACGATGAGTACGCAAAATTCTTGTATTCATTGTACTAACAGATTTTTAAATCAACATTAAAATAAGCAGTTTCCTATGGCTACGTTCTGGCGTTGTATAGAATGTAAAGACGCTCGCATGCCTCCCCCAAAGTCCGTCCTTGTCCCGAGGATTTTTAAAGTAAGACATGGTAGTGTATTACGTTTCATTTATTAATTTAATGTATTTATTATGCATTTTTTTTAAAACACAATATCTTCCTACACCCCTCTTCCACATAAATTATAAGTGTACGAAATTTCAAACTCCTCCGTCCTCGCAATTCTTGTAAAATGGGGCACACAGTTTTTGCTTGACGTATTAACACCTTCACCGTCCCCATACAATATTACAAAACTATTACATAAGTCCAAACAGTTAGTGACTATGTAATGTTTTGATTTGTATTGATTGTTTTGATGGTTTTCACACAACAAATACCTTGGTCACAAGTCCTAAAATATAAAAGGCCTAACTGGTACGCCCGAGAAAAAAAAATCTGAACAAGTTACTCAATGGGTATGAGCCCAATATGGGCTTACGGACTTGGAGCCATACACATGACGTGAGCCCACAGTGGGCTCATAGGACTGTGAATGTGTTAATATAAAGATAAATAAAGGTTTAGAAACTGATATTTTTTTTTACTATCTACCTACTGTTTGTTAATTTTCTTATTTGTTTTAGCTTGGCATGGGAATTTTCTTCAAACTAAAGGAAAACGGTCCTGTAACGGGTTTTTTAAACTATGTACCTCTTATATCACTTATATTGATTGCCTACAGTTTCAGCGCAGGTATGCTATAAACCGTTATTTAATAGAATAGAAGCTCACAATTTGATCAGAAATTAATTTACTTCAACATAAGTACTCGATCCTTATGATTAATAATCTACACTTAGGTGTCTCATAAAGATTGGTGAAAACGAAAATATTGCTAAGAGTTACTTAACTCACTATAAGTGACTTAAGCTACCGCTTAAGCTTAAACTACGTTGGTGGTAAGGTTTTAAAGTAGTTTAAAAAATATATCTAAGTAAGCCAGTATTATTAAGAAACATAAACCAAGTATATTACAGGTACATTTTTTTGCAGGCCTAGGTTCTTTATTCTGGGTGGTGGGAGCGGAATTATTCGACGACAAATCTAGAGGAATCGGAATGTCCATATGTCTATTCGCAACTACCATTGGAATGTTTCTGACAACTAAATATTTTGCTCTGGTCACATCGGCCATAGGTCCAGCGTTCACATACTGGATATTTAGTATAAACTGTGTACTGATGTGTTTGTTTATCATGGTTTTTATACCTGAAACTAAGGGTAAAAGTTTCGGTGAAATACAAGATATGTTACGAAATAAATCTGATAAGTTTGAAGATGTTAAGACAGAATTTGAATAAATATTGCATATTTTTGTTTTTTCATGTTTTATTTAGTTCCATGCCGATGCATTAATTATGGTTATTATAGTAAGTGTAAGTATAGAGAAAAACAAAAGGTCATATAGGTACCTTGCTAGTCTTGTAACACTTTTTTTTTAGCTTTGTTTGAATAACACGAGATCACGAAAATCACGGATTTCGCCAAGACTACGTTACAATGTAAATTTGACAAAAAAGTATCACTGTGCGTGTGGGTGGCGTGTACTCCATATTATTACCAGTATATTAGTGTATTCGACACACATATTAGTGTGAGTAATATTTTATTATTGACTTTCTAAGGAGAGGCCTATGTCCAGCAGTGGACTGTTAAAGGCTGATGATGATGATGAGACGGGTTGGTATAGAGATTTTTTGTATTTAAGTCTACCAAATGGATCATGACTTTGCCCTCGACATTACTTTCCTCGGGCTCACTGCATTTCAATGAAATTGAACGCGTTGTCATGGAAATATAGTGAATTCCCAATGATATGTGTTTTTTATGCCTTAAAAAATAGCATTCTGCTACGGAAGAACACGACTTTTGATTAGAAAATTGTGTCAAGGATCCCGACTAAGAAAGTAAAACTGCTTCAACTAGTTCTAAAACGAGCGCTAATAAAACTTGTGTTAAACAACGACAGAAAATAATAATTGAAAACAATTTAAACTTATGTATTCGTTTTTATAAATTGCTCTCCTGAAGAGAAAACATTATTTTGAGTCTGTCGTTATCGAATTAAAGCAGTGATATAAATATATTTGAATGATACTTTTTATTAAATGTGCTACTATACTTATTTCCATCATCATCTATCTATGTTATGTGGGTGGTTTCCGCACTTAGTCCTATAAGTGGACTATTGGTATTGGAAAAGGTCTCCGAGTCTGTCCAGACATTCTGCAACAGATTTAGGAGATCCAAGTGTGTTTTTCCGTGTTTCGGTGACACCTGTGCACTCAATGAGTACATACGACACCGTTTCCTCTGGCCCTAAGCATGCTCTGCATAGGGGACTGTCAATTATGCCTATGGTGTGGAAGTGTTTGTTTAGTGAGCAGTGTCCGGTGATAGTTCCTGCCACCAGCCGCAGACTGTCCCTGTCCAAACGCAATAAGCGTTTGCTTAGTTTATCATTAGGAAGTGGCATGGCTTCCATTGATTGTCTGCAGCCTGGAACAGATAGCCAGTGGTGTTGTACTTGTGTTCGGGTAAATTCTTGCATCCAACCACGGAGCTGGCCGAATGGGACGGGCACGACGGGTTCGGGTCCGAAAACCGCTGCGCCCGACCCCCTCCTAGCCAGCTCATCGGCCGCATCGTTACCTAGAAATCCGCTGTATCCTTTTATCCATTGTATTGTCACTGAATTCCGGCCGGAGGTCGCAACGCGTTCTAACGCGTTGTGACAATCCATTATGAGTTTCGAAGTGACATGGGTTTTATTGAGGGATTTAAGTACCGATGCACTATCAGAGACTATACGGATGTGTGAGTCCGTAATTTTCCTTGTCTCTATAGCGTGGGCCGCCAGGATAATACCCACGCATTCCGCTTGGAATACAGTGTTGAATCTACCTAGTGGCTTCGATACCCTGATGTTAAGATCGTCTGAGAATACACCTGCTCTGGTTCCTGATACGCATTTAGTAAAACGCATTTAAAAAACATATGATATTACATAAGATGGACGTATAAGTATTATACGTCCATAACTATAAACCTATTTTTTTTTGTTATCAGGGCATTCTCCCCTCTAAAATCTAAACGGCTAGCTCGAAGAATCTAAAATAAAATATAATAATATTCCATGTGATTAACTTTAAAAAAAAATTAACGGCTTACATAACTTTGTTACGTCAGGAGTTATTTAGGTCTATGGTGTAAAATGCAATTTAAACTTCGTACGAAAATAACAAAACAATAAGTTAACATAACAATTATCTATTGGACAGTTGACAGTACAGTTTCACCAAAGGACGTTGTACAACCGACGCCGGTGTCACCTTGTTAAAGCACATCTTTGATGCATGGGAAGCGTCACAGGGTGCGATCGGGGTTTTCTGTGATCTCTCGAAGGCATTTCATTGCGTAAGTCATTAAACATTGTTATTAAAGCTTAATCACTACGGAATAGATAAACGAGCACTTAGCTTGATTGAGTCTTATCTCAATGATAGGCAGCAGAAAGTACAGGTAAATGGCGTAAATTCTCTGGGCTCAAGGGTCAGAATGGGAGTACCGCAGGGTTCAACATTAGGTCCATTTTTGTTTCTGGTGTATATTAATGATCTCCCACACACATTGCAAGATCAACCGAACATTGTATTATTTGCAGATGATACTACATTGATCTATAAAGTTGATAGGCGGGCTGAAAATTTTGTTGATATAAATAATACTATTAATAACGTACATCATTGGTTCACTGCTAATAACTTATTGCTAAATGGAAAGAAAACCAAATGCATTAGATTTTCTTTGCCAAATGTTAAAAGCAGTAATTGTGACATTTTAGTTAACAAAGAGAAGCTATAATTGGTAGACCAAACTGTTTTCTTGGGAATCACGCTAGACGCAAAATTGGAACATGTCAATAAAAATTACCATGACATGTTCCAAATATTTATCGCATTCTTAGAGAGTAGCATAATTATAAATTGTTTTTATTATTGTATAACTGCGAACATTTTATTATTGTATAACTGCGAACAATTTGAATTGTACATGTGAGCACTTTGTAGTCACTGGTAGCATAAGTTTGTTTGTTGACTGGCGGTTGTGAGTATGTCATGCTCGCTCAAAAGTCCTGCTGGCGGTGGCGTGTGTAGCAATTTTGGTATATTAATCTACAAAGACTTACGGAAATTTTGGCGTAGGGTGCAGGTATTCAACCGAAATGGCAAAGTTAAGCTTTAAATGACTGGACTAATAGTTAAAATCGACTCTAATTAACTTTTTGTCAATTTTTCTTAAATTATTAGTTATTATTTATTTGTTTATACATCATGCACATTGGTAGTACATTGGCGGACTTAGTTATCTGATGTCTTTGACATTTAAAAGTATTGTTATTGCTGTTTAGCAATCTCGAAAATGGTAGATAAAGTGATAAAAGCGAGCAAAATTTGTACCTGCTCGCTAAATAAAAATGAAACTCGTTAATTTCTTTGTTTTTATTGAATACATTAAAAGCAGATAAAAGTTTAGTATTGAGTGTGACCCCTTCTTGCTGAAATCACGGTTTGTATTCGTCTGGGCATGCTAGCGAGTTGATTATAGCGATATGTTTTATGGTTTCTTGGGGAATACGTTCCCACTCTGCGGTAATCACATTCTTTAGCTCTCTGATGGTCTGCGGAGCTGGCTGTACTGATCTCACTCGTCGCTTCAGAACGTCCCAGACATGCTCTATGGGATTGAGGTCAGGACTTCTAGCTGGCCAGTCCAAACGACGAATTCCGACTTCTAGCATATACGCTTCCACATCGCCAGACCGGTGGGCGCGAGCGTTGTCGTCCATAAAAATTGAGTTTTCGCCAAGAGCGGTTAAAGCGAGTTGTGCATAAGGAATTAGAACTTCCGTTATGTATCGGTGTCCAGTCTCTGGGGAAATTCTGCTAACAAAGACATTGTTTTCAAAGTTCAAAAACGTTGTATACGTGCTATGTTTGGACTAAAATTAACAGACAGTTGTAGGCCATACTTCGTAAAACATCAAATTTTTACTCTCCCAAGTCTATATATATTCTGGAAATGTGCGTATTCGTGAAAGCAAACTATACACTGATCCCTCGCCTGGCAGACGTAGTGAAGCGTAACAAGCGTGACGACAGTAAGCTCTGTACGCACACCGCTAAAACTGCTCTTATGGTCAATAGTATTTTTTGCATGGCTCTTAAAATTATTAACAAGCTACCACCACAGTACAAACGCCTCATTAAAAACATTTTAAAAATTCAACTTTAGGAAATATTCATAAAGAAAGCCTATTATAACATTGAGGAGTTTTGACTGATAATATTGTATAAATTAAGTCTCGTAATTATCTGTGTGTGATTGTCACTATATAATCCTCATTCCTACATTATACAATACGACATTTGTATTATTTTAATGATTATAGATATTTGTACGCCAGTTATGGCAAAACAGGTTTATAAGTACTATGCCATAATTTGTTTACACCATGACATCTTTCTACACATGTAAATTTATCTTTATCTTTAAGCATCTCCGCCATTGTAGAATGTGGATTTGAGTGCGCAAATTAATTAGTTCAATCATAAAACTGCAACGCTTCGACAGAACAAAACAATAAAATGAAGAAAGATTCTGATATTGAAACTTTTCCGAGGCAAATTATTTTTATACTACACCTGATCGGGACAGTAGTCAATATTCCCTGGAAATGAAAAGAGAACGTTAGTCTTTTCCTTGACCTAAATAAGCGGGAGGAAAAAATGTATGAAAATCCATTTCCAACGTGTTTTAGCGGGAGAGAAAGTTGTATGAATTTTCATTTCTCATGTGTTATCTTATCTATGGCGCGCGCCTGCCCAAGGAGTTTTCATATAATTTAAATATGGAATCTCCGTGCCACTGTCATCCTTTTGTGAAGAATAAAAAAAAAACAAAAGAAGCGCGAAATATTTGTCAAATTCTAAGCTAAATTGTGTCTTACATGGTGTCTTACGTTTTGATTTCATTTTAAAAACACTTTAAATGTTTCTCACAGGTATAGTAAAAAGCACTGTGTAGCACTCGGGTGAAAGTCCCATTCCTTCGGGAGTATTGTGGCCCTAGGCTGCGCCTTTAGGCCACAAGCTGCTCCCTCGCTAGTAATCGGTCCCTTTCCTCTCTGAGTGAACAATGTATTATTTAATTTTACATCATGCTACGAGCAATAAAAGACACAGACGGACTCAGCTATTTATTCTATAAAATAAATTGATGATAAAAATATATTGTAAACATGTAATTTTATTTTTTGTCTATTCTCATTTTACATCTGATTTATTATTATTTATTATTTACATCTTTTTAATTTTATCGTCACTTATTTAATCACTTTCTTAAATTAATTTTAGGTAAGTAATTAGTAACCGACTTCAAAAAAAAGGAGGAGGTTCTCAATACGTCGGTTTTTTTTTTTATGTATGTTCAGCGATAATTTCGTCGTTTATGTAGCTTACAGATGGTCCCATCGTCACCATATCGGGATCTGATGATGGGATCCCAAGGAAATCGAGGGAACTCCTCAAATATCATAGGCACAATGTCGCGATTTGGGTACTCGGAATAGTTTTTCATTGAAGTCGGTTCCTTTTTGTTAAAATTATTTTGTACTTAACAGATCAACTTGCACATTTATCGTTGTCTGACTTCTTTCTTAGCATATCTTGTATTTCAGTAAATGATTTACCTTTAGTTTCTGGTATAAAAAATACTATAAACAAACATATTAATACACAATTCACACTAAATATCCAGTAGGTAAACGCAAAACCGATGGTCGAAGTGACAAAGGCAAAACATTTTGTTGTTGGGAACATGAATAAGGCTGTAGAAAAGTTGACTATTGTCATACCGATTGCTCTTGACTTGTCATCGAATAGTTCTGCAGCCAATAGCCATAAGAGAGTACCTATACCTGGAAAAAATATAAATGAAATTTTATAACTTAAACAGAGAAAGTTTTAAAACATTTAAATGAATCGACCTTGATTTGACCTTGACATTTTTGTACATATAAATTTGCTAACGGAATATAAATCGTTATTTAATCGATTACTACTACTGCCTTGAAACAAGCAGTTGATTGCCTGAGACCTATACTATGATAAACATAGTAACAATTGAGAGTTCGAACTCTAAATTCTCTCAACTCTCTCCGTCTACGGTGCTGCTACTACGGCCCCATTAGCTGACTAGCGTATTATACAATAAAACTAGAATAATGCTGATTTCTATGTTTAAATGTTTATTAGTTAATTTTAAGTTCAAAAAACAAACCCTATTTTTTTTCAAATCAGTCTGATCAAACGCAATTGCATTTTTAATTCTTACCTGCATTAAAACTAAAAACAATCAATATAAGTGATGCTATTGGAAGAAAGTTCATCAAAACCAGTAATAGGAATGGTTTCTTTTAGTTTGAAAAAACTCCCAAGGCCAAACTGTAACAAGATTATAAAGTTAAAAACCACATGTTAACCAACAAGAGACATAAAATCCATAATAAGTACTAAGGGCTTAAGAGATAATCATCAGGAATAATCCCATGTAAATCTTTTAGAGATCACATTAATCACAATATAGATTAATTTTTTTTTTTTTTTTTTTTTTTGTGTTATCTGCTACTGCAATCTGTCTCCTTTTTGGGACATTCAGCCGTATGTTGGTTGGTGCTAATGCTGGCGCGCTCAGTATGTGACCTGTGTCACATCCTCATCATTGAGACAGTAGTTATTATTACTGTGGTTGGATTAGATCTTGAGGTATTTTACGCTTTAAGCGTCGTGATTTGTTGTGGTTATCCATCAGTGGCCGGGCCAATGCATTTGGATGTTGTTTGATGCGTTCATTATAGGACTTAGTATAATATACAATTTCCTGTCTCACAGTGGGTATCCGCAGGTCACGGTGTAATAGATCGTTGGGTACAAACCAGGGAGCGTTGGTCATCATACGTAGTGCTCTATTTTGAAACCTTTGCATGATCTCTATGTTCGAGTGAGATGCTGTTCCCCATAATTGGATTCCATACGTCCAGATTGACTTAAGTATTGCCTTATACACAAGTATCTTATTCTCAAGAGATAGTTGACACTTTCGTCCGATGAGCCAGTAAAGCTTTCGTGTTTGAATGCCAAGTTGTTTCCTCTTTGTGAAGATATGTTTCTGCCAGGTAAGTCTTTTGTCCAAATGCAACCCAAGATATCTCACATGATCTGCCTGTGGAACTTCAATGTTGTTAAGTGTTACTGGAGGACAAAATCCTTTTCTTAGAGTGAACGTTACGTTGACCGACTTTGTCTCGTTTGCTTTTATCCGCCACTTTTTGAGCCACTCAGCAATTTCATTCAATCCTTTTTGGAGTATTTGTGAAGCTGTTTTCGGGTCGTTATGTGTAGCTAGTATTGCGGTGTCATCAGCAAAAGTTCCAGTAGTTAAGGATTCAGATATCGGCAAATCTGAAGTAAACAATAAGTAAAGAACGGGGCCCAGCACGCTGCCCTGTGGAACTCCTGCTTTTATGGGACAAAGGTCTGAAAGTGCCTCACCGTTTTGCACCATAAAATGTCGCTGGTCTAGAAACGATTTTAGTATTTCGTACAGGTGACTTGGTAGAGCTCTTTTCAACTTATAAAGCAATCCTTCGTGCCAGACGCGATCAAACGCCTGAGGTATGTCCAGGAATGCGCTGGCACAGTATGATTTTGCCTCAAGTGATTCCATGATCTTCTGTGTAATTCTATGAACTTGATCGGTGGTGGCATGATTACTTCGGAACCCAAACTGGTGGTCAGGAATTAATTTTTTTCTCTGGAGTATGGGTATAAGTCGTTGCAACAGCAAGGATTCGTACACCTTGGATGGAATAGGTAGCAGACTTATAGGTCTATATGATTTTGCATCCTCAGGTTGTTTATCTGGCTTCAGTAGCATCACGATTTGTGCGACCTTCCATTCCAGGGGAAAGAACTGCAGCCTAGTCATAGCATTAAATAGTGATGTGAGGAAAGTAATCCCAGAATCAGGTAGTTCTTGCAATAAACGATTTGTTATAAGATCGTATCCTGGTGATTTTTTTGGGTCCGATTTTCTTATAATGCGTACAACTTCGGCCTTTGTAAATATAAATGGCGTTTCGTCTGTATTTTTTGGAGTGGTCAAAAATTCAGTGATTTCTGCTGAATCTACTGAAGAGCCCTCATATGGATGAGGGATAAACACATTTGAGAGATGTTCAGAGAAAGTTCTGGCCTTCTCTTGGTCTGTTCGTGCCCAGGTACCGTCAGATCTTCTTATAGGAGAAGAGATAGCAATGGGACGTTTAAGTCGTCTGGTGGCCTTCCATAAAGAATAATCTGAAGAAGCAGTAGCATCCAGGCCCATGAGGTAATTACAAAATCCGTCATTTCGATCTCTATCCAGAATGTTCTTTACCTGTCTGCTGGCGTGGTTAAGTTGTTTTTTTGCAGCAGGGTCTCTGGTTTGTTGCCAGTGTTTTCGTAATCTCCTTTTTTGGGTGATTTTATCTAATATATGTTTTGCTACATAGTTGTCTATGCTTCTATGAGGTAGCTGTGGAGTTGAAGACCAGGCGGCGTCCTGCACACTGTTAGTAAAGTACACTACTGCTTCTGCTATTTCATTGTTTGATTTTAAACTGACAGGTTCCTGGAAAGCTTTGCCTGTGAGTTCTCGAAATAGTGACCAGTCAGTTCTTTTGTTATGCAGAACACATTTTTTGACGCATTCCTGAGCGGTAGTGTGTAGTTCGACTATGATTGGGGAGTGGTCGGAGGATAAATCCCAGCAGCTCCGGCACGATACATTTTTCTTTGTGATGCCTTTGCTGACACAAAAGTCGATAACGTCCGGAATTTTCCTTTGATCTGCCGGCCAATAAGTAGGCTGACCAGACGATATAACGTTCATATCCCTCCCCAATATTGACTTCAGAAGTTCTCGCCCTCTGGGTAGAACAAGTCTCGATCCCCAAAACGTGTGTTTTGCGTTGTAGTCACCTCCAGCAATAAATCTGCCTCCAAGGGATTGAAAGTAGTCATTGAACTCTTTCTCTTTTATTGAAAATCGAGGTGGACAGTATAAGGCCGATATTGTGATGTCACTAATCCAGTCTGTTACAACAATATTTGTAGCTTGGATGTAATCTTTACAGTAATTTTGTATTGCATGGTGCTTGATGTTTGACCTGATTAGCACGGCCGATCCCCCATGTGCTTTGTTGTTCGGATGATTAGTGTGGTACAAATTATAGCCTGGTATTTTAAAGTAGCTTTTGGAGGTAAAGTGAGTTTCTGAGATCAGTAAAACATCTATTTTGTGAATTTTGACAAATATTTTTAACTCTTCCGAGTGGTTTGACAAGCCATTAGCATTCCATACACCCAATCTTAGATCTGTGAATGTGATGACATTTTTGAGATTAGGTCGGTCAACGTTTGAGTCATAATTATCATTTGATTCATCAAGGCAACAAGTGTTTCCCGTATGGCTTTAAGTTCATTGGTTTCTTGCTTTTCATCTTCAATGTTGATTATTTGTCTCGCAGGATTTTCAGAAGACTTTTTTGTGGCTAAAGCATACGACTTTTCATTTATTGTTATTTTATTTAGAGGTTCTTTTTCATCTCTAATGTGTGCAGCTTTAATTCTGTGTTTAGTGATAGAGGGGGGATATCGGACTTTCATCAGTTCCTTGTAGACTGTGCAGCCCTTGTAATTAGCTGGGTGGTTTCCTTCACATAGGACACATTTAACCTGGTTCGATCTTTCTTTTCGTGGGCACGCTGAAGTGTGATGTAAACCCGCACATTTGACACATCTGGGTTTTCTATTACAGAACTTTTGTGTATGATTATAATCTTGACAATTAGTACATTGGGGGATTGCTCGCTTTGGTCTGGGTGCTTCAAATAATATGCGACAGTGTAGTAATGATTTTATGTCATATATATCTTTATTGTTTTCACGGGATTCTAGTTCGATGTACCACATTGGTAGTGGCTGTTTTGTTCTTGAATTTTGAATGTTCCAGATATTTGTTACTTTGTGGTCAAGCTCTTCAATAGCCATTTTTATTTCCTCTTTATCTGTGGATGGGTGCAGGTTTTTTAGCACCACTCTAAAACTGCGTTCTTGTTTAGGCTGGTAACTGTAAAATTCTGTGTCTTTGGCCTTCAGTTCTTTAAGGATAGTGGAGTATGATTCGGCTGTTTTCGATTGAATTTTAGCTCTATCGCCTCGTAAAACTTTAATTTCATACTCCCCCTTTGCTACTTCTTGTAATAATTTCAATAATGGTTGGATATTTCTAACACCATCAATGAACAGTGGAGGAGGTCTTATTGGTTTTAGTTTTTGTGTTTCAGAGATATCCGGTTGCTCTATAACGTCGAGCCCTGTGAAACTGTTGGATGTTGGTACTGATGGTGTTGCGAGCCAGTAATTCAGTTTCGTTTGTTTTAAACTACGCGTTACTGAGTCTGGGCTGGATCTTTGCCTTTTCCCATAACGAACTTCTGTAAATTGCTGATCATCGGGTTCTCTATCGGTTTTGTCTATCAGCTCAATGTTTATTTTGTCCAGACTCGTTGTTCTGCTTAAGCTTGGGCTTAACAATCTTCTATGAAGAACTTGTTGGGTTATGGCTTTTGGGTTATTATTATCTAATTTTAATATATTTTCAGGGGTTTTAGAATTGCTCATTTTGTTCCCACGAGTAGGGCCGATTTAACACGTCACAAGAGGGGTGACGCCCATTCCCTCAAGAAGGCAATATACAACGACGTTTGCCGGATCCGTCGAGGTTGGCGCTTAGAACTTGTCTCCTACAAGCCATGCATCCTGTCGGCACGTAGTCCCACCTTAGGATTAGGGTGACTTTTTAGAGAGGTATTCTACCTCCTGGACCGGGCGATTAAGCCAAGGCCCTCGTTTCTGTTAGTAGGTATGCCCGCAGAGTTACGAGTTGTGAAGGTCATTTCCTACCCCCAGCGTATTCCGGCTTGTTAGGCCTGGTTTTTTAGATTCATCAAAAAGAAAAAATAGAAGTAATTTATAGCTATATTTAGCTCTGTCAGTACTCGTGACCAAAATAAGGCGGATTTTCTCGGATTGTCAGCTGAAAAGAAGCCAGACTGGTGCTCCTGATTGTCCCTCTGCGTCCCGACCGATATACTTGCAGAACGATTTGGGGAAACTCTTTGGGAGAGTTATCTTTGACGGTATCAGTGGGCACTTGTCACGAGTGGGCCCTGTTCTGTCGGACAGCTAGTTTGGATTTCGACGGCTGGAAAGGCGAAGGCGTTCGACAGTGGATGCTATTATATGTATTCACTACCTGCTGGAAACGGCAGTGCGATCGGGGAGTGCAGATGATAGTTAGCCTTGATTCCTTCCCTGGCAGGCAATTAGGGTAGCCCTTGAATACCACGAGGTGCCGCCCTAGCCTAGGGCCGTCATAGCCGCCGTATATCGATCGTAACAGGTTATAAAATCAACAGGAAATATGTTGCGGGGTTTCCCAGGGCTCTGTGTAAGGCCCATTATTATGGAACCTCGCATACGATGCGGTGAAGCTTCGAAGGGCATTTAGGGCAATTGATCTCCAGAATGCAAGCTTAGTGCAAAAAGCCAGTAAATAGGGCTTACCGTTGAATTGAAACTTAATCTAAATATATGACTATTGAGAATATTTTTGTTATAAACACGGATTTAAGGTGTTTATGGTCTTATTACATAACAAACGTACAAAAGTACGACACGACATCCCTCGGGTGTCGTAAAAGGCGACTAAGGGATAAACTACGCAAGACAACATCAATGCAAAGAGAAGGAAAACTTGAAACCAACCCTATACCAACCCGTCTGGCCAGCGTGGTATAGTAGGCCAAAACTTCCTTTCTAAGGAGAGGCCTATATCCAGGAGTGGACTGTTGAAGGTTGTTGATTGATGACATAACAAAGCATAACAGAACGATTATGATATTATTTTATAGTAAAATGGTCTCAACTTGTCTGATTTCCATATCTAAATAATAAAACTCACCATCCCTAAACCCATTCCCAAACTAGAAATTGACAAAACAGGTTTTCTGCCAAACTTGTCAGTGGTAAATGTCGCTCCAAAACTGCCACACAGTTGAATTATTCCAATAACTATAGACGCGGTTTCAGGTCTGACAGATGTATGCGAAGATTCTAAAATTGTTTGCAAATAGGGTGTAATAGCGTTAAATCCTGTGAATTGAAATGCCGCTACTAAAATCACAGCCAAGAGAAGAGTTTTTAAAAATATCCGTTGCGTCAAAATTTCTTTCTTTATGACTGTTTTCTCTGTCCGAGATATTTCTTCGTATAATTTTAGTTCTTGTCGTGCTACTTCTTCTGAGCCTCTATAGACTAGAAGAACTTTTAAGGCTTCTTCTTTTCTACCTGAAATTTGTATTTTGGTTACTTAATTCACATGATTTTATACGTAATTAAAATAAATATATAATTTTATACATACCCTTATAATAGAGAGAATAAGGGCTATCGGGCAACATAAAAATGGGTATTGCAGCGAATATAATAAAACAGACAAATATAACATTTAAAGTTATATAAGATAAGAATGGGCCCACACTCAACATGATCAATGCTCCACAAGATAGGGCTATTGTTAGAAGTGTTCCAAGACTACCACGAACTTCTTTCTAAAAAACAATAATATAATTAGCTATGTGGCACCATATACATCGAGCATTTTAGCACTATCTACCAAATATACTCAAACCTGATCTTATCTTAGAAATATTCAACTCATAAAGATGTACTTTAATTCGTTTCTTAGCTGTTCTTATCATCAGTTAGAGCGCGGGTATCTCAAAATGGGATGTCACTCATAATAATATTTCAGTTTCTTAAATAGAGGCAACATCTCCGTCCTTCTTATGAGTCACTCAGCAGTTGCGAATCAAAATATCAGTTTTAAAAACTGCATCCTTACTCTTGGTTTCAATTCCGATCGATTGGTATTTAACTGTTACGTTTTGTATTCCCAAATTCAAAACTATTGAATTCGAAAGTAAGGTCACTAATCTAAAGGGGTTAGGTTACGTTTAAAAAATCTCTGTATCTTTAAGATGGTCTAATATCTTCGTGAATTGATAGCATTTAAACATTTATTTATTTAACGCAACGGTGTTGCAAAATTCGGACTTAATGCCGAAGGCATTTTCTGCCAGTCGGACCTATGGCTATGCAGAGCTAAACAAGGTAGATGCACAGAAAAATAAATATTTCCGAATATTTATTGTATAATATTATGCATAAATACAGAATATCATATGAAATATTGATATTAATACACATAATATATATATGACTGCCTTGTTGGTCTAGCGGTTAGCGTATGCGGCTGTTGATTAAGAGGTCTTGGGTTCGATTCCCGGGTCAGACCAAATATTTGTGTGATCCACAAATATTCGTTTCGGGGTCTGGGTGTTTTTCTATGTATGTACATATTTGCAAAAAAAAGTATGTTTATGTATTTCTATCAGTTGTTTAGTATCCATAACACAAGCTCTGCTTACTTTGGGACTAGATGAAGTTGTGTGTAAGATGTCCAAAATATTTATTTATTTATATATATATATATATATATATATACATATACAGACATATATCGACATACTATAAGATTTCAAAGGGGATAGTCTAAGATGTGTGAGTGAGTGGTGGATCTGAAAATGTTTTACTATATAAATCTATGTAAATGTAAATAAATGTATAGTTTGACCGGGTCCGTGTTCGGTCCCGTCGGATATATAATGCATGTAAACAGTATGTGTAATGTGGTACAAAATTGTCGTATATACATGTATGCTGACGATACCTGTTTGGTTTATGCTGATAAAGACATAAATATAATCGAAACACACATTCAGCAAGATTTTACCAATATAATTAAATGGTCTCACGACAATGGCATTATAGTAAACATAAATAAAACAAAATGTATGCATATCCGATCCCCACATCTTAAAAATGTAGAACGATCGCCGGTAATAGTTGGACATAGCTATGAGTGTTTACACAGTAATAAAGTTGGACAGTGCGGGTGTGTGAATATAACAGTAGTGAACGAATATAGGTATTTGGGGATGACAATCGACAATAATTTTTCTTGGAAAATACATATTACATATCTGTGTGATAAGTTGAGATCAGTGTTGGTAAATTTTCGTCACCTTAGTTTATTGTTGGATAGGGCTACTTTGTACACAGTGTATTATGCACTAGTGGATTCGCTTATCTCTTATGGGCTGGCATGCTACGGTAACACATTCAAAACATATCTAGACAAAATAAAACAGTTACAAATAAGATTCATGAAACTACTGGTTCATAAAAAGGTAAAAGAACGGTGTAAACTAAATAATTATGAAGACTTGTTCGTCGAATGTAACATGCTTCCAGTTCATGAGAGGTCGGTGTTGATATTGGCATCAGAACATCTATGTAGCAATGAGTTCAAAATCAACTCAACATATTGTAGACCTCAAAGAGACAGATACTTGAAAAGATTTATTGTACCCACTTTTAACAATTATTATGGACAAAGATGTAGAAAATATTTAGTGCCAGTTATATTTAATAGCTTACCGATAGAAATTGAAAATACGTGTACTACAAAAAGATCTTTCAGAAATAAACTTAGTAAGTACCTTCTCGATAAGTATTATGCAGATCTCATGTCACATGTATCCAGATAGGAATTCTTCATGCTGTGGGGTCAACCACAATTGTTGTGCTAAGCCCAACAGCAGGTACAGTATGGATATGCATATGTATATGTATGTGAGTATGTATGTAAATAAAAATATATGTAGAACTTTATTTTATTCAATGTAACAGGAACGATATTGTTAAGATTGTATATAGGTAGTATAGTGTAGTAGTAAACATTATGTCGCGGAATAGAATATATATTTTGTACATTGCTTTTATATTGATTAAAGGGAGCTACATCTGCCAACAAACTGAGATAACAGTTTGGCAGAAGTATTATATGTAAGTAGAAGCAATACTATTATTTGAATAAATTATTTTTATTTTATTATTTTTTTATTTAACGTACTTACACTGGAAATTTCCGCAACGTATATCGGAACTGTAGTAAATATAATAGCGTCAGAGCAACCATCTAATGCTCTAGCAAAAAGCACCATCCATACTTCACTGGCATATACCAAAACAAAACCGGCTATTATTCTTGGTAGGCTTGCTAGTATCAATCCATATTTCCTTCCAATTTTATCTATGAAGAAGAAATAGGTTATGCTTGCTGGAAAAGTAATTGAAATTATTTACGAAATTGAAAATTGAAATATTGCCTTAATTTATACCTGGAACTCGAAATATTCAAGCGCATTGCTGCTCTTTCAGTATCTACAACTACCAGAGTCAAGGAGTGGTTGGGCATGTATAGGATGCCCATCCACTCCTTGACTCTGGGTGACTAATTTATCTTAGTGAACTTATACGATAAATATTTATCGTGAAGCGTAACAGGCAGACAGAAAAAGTTACTTCCTAATTTTTCATATTAGGGTTCATTCATTTGTTACGTAATACGATTTAGGGGAGGAAAGGCGTAGACCGTATCTTATTTTTTCGCACAAGGGATGGGTGGAAGTCTTGATAGTTCTTACGTGCGATCACGAAAGGCAAAGTTGAGAGTACTGATTATATCCATATGGTTCCATTCAACACGATTGTTAACTTTGCTCAAAATTGTTAGTTAAAAAATTAAACAATATTAAATTACTTAACTAATCAAACGAAATATAATGAAAACCAGCCAAAGGTATAATCTTTGTTCCTCTGAATAATGGTAAAAATGATTTAGGGAGGGGTTTGCCTGTTCTTATATTTTTCCTCTAAATAAGGGGGTAAAGACAAGATCAATGCACAGAGAAGGAAAGCTTGAAACCAACCCTATACCAACCCGTCTGGCCAGCGTGGTATAGTAGGCCAAAACCTCCTTTCAAAGGAGAGGCCTATGTCCAGCAGTGGACTGTTGAAGGCTGTTGATGATGATGATTGATGAAGGGGGTAAAAACCAGTAAAGTTTTTTATTACAACGTAAATACATGTAATAAGGATTTAAATTAAATATTTAATACAGTAGAATATGACATACTTGCAATGGATGTGATGCTTCCTATAGAAACAATCCAAGATCCTTCTTCTTCGGTGATTGGTCGGGACAGAACTGGTTCCGTGCTATTTCTCAGCTTCACCAGGACTGGAGAAGACCATGCCATACTTAAACCGCTTACCAACGTGCAGAAATTTACTGAAACATAAAAAAAACGAATTCAAAGAAAAACTATTAATCAAGAGACTACATGTTGGGCACGAGCTTTCAAAGGAAAATAGAATTATTAAAATCGGTTAACCCAATCGAAAGTTCATTAAAAAAAATACAGTTGAATTGAAAAACATTTTACACAGATTACAAAATCTTTTAAAAATGATCATAATTTCATCTCATAAAATGACTATAAATCCTTTTTTGCAAAGGACTTTACAAACCGACATGATTCGCGAATCACACAAAGTGTTTTCACACGTGGTATTTGAACAAAGGACACTTTGCAAAGTAAAAAGCGGCTTGGTGACCGCTACGTCAACCCTGCAGTTAGACATTGACTTCCTCTATGGACGTGGTATTACTGGTAAGACTGTAACACATAACTCTCTCACGATTGAAATACCCTCAACTAAGCTCCTAGTTCTACTATGATAGCAAAGTCATAAACCGACAGTAAAATATAAATTTAAAAGGAAACCCCTTATCGAGAAGAAAATTGTTTTTAATGAAAAGTGGGCAAATTGAAATAATAAAGTATTTTTATTAAAAAAGTAACAATCTTCAATTACAGACGGGCATAGATATATTATAAACATGTATATATAAATCAAAGGATAATAGCTCCATCATATTAGTTTTAAAGTCATTTACCGTTAATTAATTAGTACTCGGAAGTTTCTTTGCCTATACATATTATGTCATATTAATTTAACAGTTATTGATTAAAAAATAACATTTTTATTAAACAAGTACTTTCGACTCAAGTCATCTGATTCTACATGTACATAAAAATGATATTGAAAAAAATGTAACTGCCTGTCTGTCTGTCCACGATAAATTCAAAAACCACTATACCGATTTAAATGAAATTTTCTACCTAGATAGTTTAAAGCTTGAGAAAAGACATATACTACTTTTTACCGCGATAACCGACATAGACGCGGTAGCAGCCGCGTACGAAAGCCAGTTATTTTCATAAATGGTAGTTGATAACTACCTTTATTGTCTATTTATTAATATACCGAACCTTGAAACAAATTTAATAAATGAATAACAAAATGCTGAAATAAAATTGAGATAAACATTGTTTTTAGAGTAGCTCCCCTAAACATAAAGTGGGGATGATTACACTTGTCTACCCGATCTTGTTGGGTATCACTGATTACTGGATAGGTCTTTTAAAAACATTGTGAGGTTGCTGAGACGATTTTTCTGTTTAGGTATCCGTTTGCAAG
Source organism: Phragmatobia fuliginosa (assembly GCA_932526445.1). Lineage (NCBI taxonomy): Eukaryota > Metazoa > Arthropoda > Insecta > Lepidoptera > Erebidae > Phragmatobia > Phragmatobia fuliginosa. Next base: position 11,500,852 of record OW052057.1, read on the forward strand.
TTATTCAACTATAAACATGAACGTATATTATACATCCATGACTATAAAGCAATTTTTTTTTGTTAACAGAGCATTCTCCCCTCCAATAGCTAAACGGCTAGCACGAAGAATCTAAAATAAAATAGAATAATATTCCATGTGATTAACTTTAAAGAAAAACTATAACGGCTTACATAACTTTGTTACGTCAGGAGTTATTTAGGCCTAAGGTGTAAAATGCAATTATTTGAACTTCGTACGAAAATAACAAAACAATAAGTTAACATAACAATTATCTATTGGACATAATTTTAATCCAACGTTCCACAAATATTTGGCCGGTTTCTCATCGATATTTCGCAACATTTCGCTAAGAGCAAGTTATTAAAACATGAATTTAAAAAAGTAGGGTATCTATCTCACTAGCTTATTCTAGGGTATTTAGGCTACACTGACACATATCAAGCCTGTTGGTGTAAACCGGACATTACGGGAATTCGGTTGTGTGACGAAAGGAAAGGCAGGTTAGATTTGAAGACTTGTATGGAAGGATTGAGGAGTACATTGGCTGCTATACTAGGAAGTAGGTACGAATATTAGTAATATAAAATGAAAACATGCTGTTCAGGAAGCGAAAGATCCATGTGAGAGACTGGTCTTTGATTGACCGCACTAGCCTCTCCTAACTCCTTCCAAATAACTTAGGCTAATTTTAGGGTTCCGTAGCCGAATGGCAAAAAACGTAACCCTTATAGATTCGTCATGTCCATCTGTCTGTCCGTCCGTATGTCACAGCCACTTTTTTTCCGAAGCTATAAGAGCTATGCTGTTAAAACTTGGACAGTCAGTAAATGTATTCTGTGAACCGCATTAATATTTTTACACAAAAATAGAAAAAAAAACAATAAATTTTGAGGGTCCCCATACTTAGAACTGAAACTCGAATTTTTTTTTTTCATCAAAACCATAAATGGATAGGTCTTTAAAAATGAGATTGAGGTTTCTAATATAATTTTTTTCTAAACTGAATAGTTTGCGCGAGAGACACTTCCAAAGTGGTAAAATGTGTGTCCCCCCCCACTGTAACTTCTAAAATAAGATTGTAATAAAACTAAAAAAAATATATGATGTACATTACCATGCCATCCCAGCGAAAATTGATTAGAATGAGATCTAGTGAGTAGTTTTTTTTAATACGTCATAAATCGTAAACCGCAATGTCGATTTCATTCAATCAATACACTATTATTAAAACATCGATCAAAGTTACGACGAACTACAAAAACTTTTATATGAAGCTACTTGCTGCTACGTAACCCTTGCCTTGACTCGCACTTGGCCGCTTTTTTAGACTACTCTGCGCTCACTGTTACTCGTGATTTGGAAACTATAACATAAAACACCTAAAAACCTACTTATGTTTATTTGATAAGGTAAGGACTTTTATACGCACCTGCAATCACAGACACATATTGCCAAAGCAAGTGTTTATTGTAAGTTTTCCACATATTTTAAACACACTAAAATAAACTTCTAACTGTTTATTTGTTTATCACTTTACCACTCGCAATGTCTGTATTGTGTTATTGATTACAGACATGCTCCGAGAGATACAACTGATCAATGATTGAGATATGGTTCTTTAGTAGGCCGTATAATAAGTTGTTAGTGCGAGATAGACAGGGTCATTTGCAATCTCTATAAGATTATTCCATATATTAGCCATAGCCGTGTAATCCTTCGTTGTGACACATAATAATTGTGTTGGTGAGAAATCAATTCTAATATTATAAATTCAAATGTAACTCTGTATTTCTGTTACGTTTTTTTTTTTTATGGAGACACTTTGATTCTTGACGAAGTATATACTAGACTTTTTCGTGATAATCGACACACGCATTTGGAGCCCGGGGCAACAACTAATTACTTATTTTTCTTCTTCCTAGCCTTATTCCCAATATTATTTGTGTTCGGCTACTAGCTCAACCGGTTTTACTAGGAAGTATTTGGACTTTGGCTGCTACTAGGAAGTAGGTACGAATATTAGTAATAATATTAAATGAAAACATGCTGTTGAGGAAGCGAAAGATCCATGTGAGAGACTGGTCTTTGATTAACCGGACCAGCCTCTCTTAACTCCTCCCAAATAACTAATTTCAACTTCTAAGGTAAATAAACGATAAAAGGTAATATATCCCAAAATGTGATTGATGACATGTTGTGTGTGTGTTGCGTGCGTAAATCTAATTTCCACACATGTCCCACATATCGTATGATTATACATAAACATGTCAAACTAGTATATATATAGTATATAATCCGTATAAAAGATACGCTTATCACAGACACATATTGCCGAAGCAAGTGTTTATTGTAAGTTTTCCACATATTTTAAACACACTAAAATAAACTTCTGTTTATTTGTTTATCACTTTACCACTCGCAATGTCTGTATTGTGTTACTGATTACAGACATGCTCCGAGAGATACAACTCATCAATGATTGAGATATGGTTCTTTGGTAGGCCGTATAGTAAGTTGTTAGTGCGAGATAGACAGGGTCATTTGCAATCTCTATAAGATTATTCCATATATTAGCCGTGGCCGTGTAACTCTTCGTTGTTACACATTCGTATTCTATTGGTCTAAATCAATTCTAATATTATAAATTCAAATGTAATTCTGTCTTTCTTTAAATAGAACTTGGTATGGAAACAAAATACTAGACTTTATCGAGATAATCGACATAATATGTTACACGCATTTGGAGCCAGGGGAAAGAACTTGTTACTTCTTATTCTTCTTCCTAGCCTGATTTCCAATATAATTTGTGGTCGGCTACTAGCTCAACCGGTTTTACCTGAATATAACTTTTTCCACGGAGCGACATGCATTGGACTTCCGCAACCCTAAGGAAGAACTGAAATTCAAAGGTTGAACGAGTTGTCAGTAAATTTGAGGGCACTGATTTCCCAATAATTATTGCCATAGATGTTTATGAGAATCGGGACCGACGGCTTTACGTGCTCCCCGTGGCACGGACAAACTTCCAAACTCCGTGCTAAAAAACTAGCTACTAATATTATAAATTCAATATTACTCTGTCTTTTATGTATTAACGGCTCAACCACTGTACCGATTGCAATGGAATTTGCTATGGAGATACTTTGATTATTAAGGAATGATATATTACGGCGATAACCACCTAACATAAGAATCAATAAAGCCGTGGCCAAAAGTCAGTAAGATATAAAACAAATATAAAAAAAATGTAAACAGTCTCACTGTAGGTAATAGAGTCATTCATTCAGCACAAATGGGCTGGCGTGACCAGGGCAGTATTACCCTCACATAGTGGACCAACCTAAATAACAGCATTTGTGCTTCGTCAATGGAAGAAACATATCACTAAGCCACCATGATGTGGGCAACCATGCTGCATTGTATGCACTCACAATGAGAGTTTTGGCCCCAATCCCTGGATTCTATTAAAAATTTCCAGCAGGCAGAGTACAGTCACTTTGACGAAAAGCTGATTACCTAAGGAGTAACTAACTAACCTAAGGAGGCTAAGTTTCTTTACTAACAATGACCGCGGGAATCAGCTAGTTCTAATAGTAAGATTGCCTAAGTTTTATATTATATTTTAACCTAATCGTGTAGTTACAGGCTAAGTTGAGGTAATATATACAATACAATCACACCACCTTGGCAGGACTTGGGATTAGAACCTGAGACTTCTTGATCAGTAATCGCTTACGCCTACCTCTAAACAATCGGGGCAGTTCTATAGTATGTGACTACGACCAACCATTGATAGATCAATGCCATGAGTTTTTGTACAGGCGTTATATTATTTTTCTGACCACAGATCAGACAGATCAGTAATGTGTTTAGATTATTATTAATTAAAGACTAGCAAGGTATATGATCTTTTGTTTTTCTTTAAAGGCTCTTTTAAATTTGCACTACTTTAATAACCATAATAATGCATCGGCATGGGACTAAATAAAACTTGAAAAAACAAAAATATTCAGTATTTATTCAAATTCTGTCTTAACATCTTCATACTTATCAGATTTATTTCGTAACATATCTTGTATTTCACCGAAACTTTTACCCTTAGTTTCAGGTATAAAAACCATGATAAACAAACACATCAGTACACAGTTTATACTAAATATCCAGTATGTGTACGCTGGACCTATGGCCGATGTGACCAGAGCAAAATATTTAGTTGTCAGAAACATTCCAATGGTAGTTGCAAATAGACATATGGACATTCCGATTCCTCTAGATTTGTCGTCGAATAATTCCGCTCCCACCACCCAGAATAAAGAACCTAGGCCTGTAAAAAAATGTTTAATTTTTAATAAAGAATCTATGAAGGAAGAAAATGGGTAATTTCAAACCATACCATACTAAATATACTTGGTTTTTGTTTCTTAATAATACTGGCTTACTTAGATATATTTTTTACACTACTTAAAAACTTATAGACGTTTTCACGAACGTAGTTTAAGTGGTCACTTAGAGAGAGTTAAGTAATTCTTAGCAATATTTTAGTTTTCACCAATCTATAGGAGACGCCTAAGTGCTTCATCATCATCATCAGCCCAGATCAGTCCACTGCTGGACATAGGCCTCTCCCATTGCACACCACTTTGATCGATTTTGGGCTTCTTGCATCCAGCTCCTGCCAGCCATCTTGCGCAAATCGTCACTCCACCTGTCCTGTGGGCGCCCTACACTACGTTTGCCTATCCAAGTGCTTAGATGTGTCTTTAAATTTAGTTGCAACCTAAATGAATGTATGGGGAGTTGTATCAAAATGACGCAGATTATTATTCTAAGATTAATAATCATAAGGATCGAGTACTTATGTTGAAGTAAATTAATTTCTGAACAAATTATGAGCTTCTATTCTAGTAAATAACGGTTTATATCATACCTGCGCTGAAACTGTAGACAATCAAAATAAGTGAAATAAGAGGCACATAGTTTAAAAAACCCGTTACAGGACCGTTTTCCTTTAGTTTGAAGAAAATTCCCATGCCAAGCTAAAACAAATAAGATATTAACAAATAGTACATAGCAAAAAAATTATCGGTGGTGACGGATTAAGAATACAAAGTGTCACCACCCCTATTCATTCCATGGGTGTCGTAAGACGCGACTAAAGGAACAAAATAAGCAGTTAACAAGAGAAGGAAAACTTGAAACAAACCCTTTATCAACCCGTCTGGACAGCGTGGTTTAGTAGGCCAAAACCTCCTTTCTAAGGAGAGGCCTATATCAAGCAGTGGACTGTTAAAGGCTGTTGATGATGATGATACCTTAATTTATCTTTATATTATCACATTCACAGTCCTATGAGCCCACTGTGGGCTCACGTCATGTGTATGGCTCCAAGTCCGTAAGCCCATATTGGGCTCATACTCATACCCATTCAGCAACTTGTTCTGAATTTTTTTTCTTGGACGTACCAGTTAGGCCTTTTAAGTTTTAGGACTTGTGACCAAGGTATTTGTTGTGTGAAAACCATCAAAACAATCAATACAAATCAAAACATTACATAGTCACTAACTGTTTGGACTTATGTAACAATTATGTAATATTGTATGGGGACTGTGAAGGTGTTAATACGTCAAGCAAAAACTGTGTACCCCATTTTACAAGAATTGCGAGGACGGAGAAGTATGAAATTTCGTACACTTATAGTTTATGTGAAAGAGGAGTGTGGGATGGTATTATGTTAAAAAAAATATGCATAATAAATCATCATCACCATCATCAGCCTATCGCAGTCCACTGCTGGCAGCAGTGGACTGCAATAGGCTGATGATGATGAATCATTGAAAAAAAAACAATCACGCGCTTATTTCTTAAACATACACGATTAGACCCTATGCATACTAGTGCTGTACATTATGGAACAAGAAATACTTCTATAAACTACAAAGTATAAGCGAGTATTTGCGTACTGCTCTTGTATGGATTGGAAGAACTTCGTAAAAAACTTATTTCCAATCTATACGTGATTAATTTCATACCCTTGAGTTCTGACCTTGAACAGAATGGAGAGACGCGACATGCAAGGCCAAGTATGGAGGAAGGAACACGTGGAACACTAGTAGCGAGACTGCGCGTGTGCCTTGTAATATAAATTTGAATTCTGCACCAGACATTAAACTACTCATGTCACGTATACTAACGCACTCGCACTTGCACTCTCTTGTGTGTATGTACCACATCGCATCGTGGTGTTTTTAGGGTTCCGTAGCCAAATGGCAAAAAACGGAACCCTTATAGATTCGTCAAGTCTGTCTGTCTGTCTGTCTGTCTGTCTGTCTGTCTGTCTGTCTGTCTGTCTGTCCGTCCGTATGTCACAGCCAATTATTTCCGAAACTATAAGAGCTATAATATTGAAATTTGGTCAGTCGATGTATTCTGTGAACCGCATTAAAATTTTGACATGAAAATAGAAAAAAAACAATACATTTTGGGGGTCCCCATACTTGGAACTGAAACTGAAAAATTTTTTTATCATCAAACCTATACGTGTGGGGTATCTATGGATAGGTGTTCAAAAATGATGTTGATGTTTCTAAGATCATTTTTTTCTAAACTGAATGGTTTGCGCGAGAGACCCTTCCAAAGTGGAAAAATGTGTGTCCCCCCCCCTCTAACTTCTAAAATAAGAGAGTGATAAAACTTAAAAAAATATATGTTGTACATTACCATGCAAACTACCAACGAAAATTAGTTTGAACGAGATCTAGTGAGTAGTTTTTTTTAATACGTCATAAATCGTAACACGCAATTTACCTTTCATCCAATCAATACACTAGTATAAAAACATCGATGAAAGTTACAACGAACTACAAGAACTTTTATATGATGTTACTTGCTGATACGGAACCCTTCATGGGCGAGTCCGACTCGCACTTGGCCGCTTTTTTATATTTATATCACGTACAAGGGTTCCGGTATGATCAAACCACCCAGCTAAGGCTGGCTAATGGCTAAGGCCACCTTAGGTTATTGACATGACTATCACTAACTGATGAGTAACGAAGTCATAAAGTTTACAGTTGACAATTAATTTAGTAAATTGTTGTTGCTAAGTGATATTGTATTTGTTCGTAACCTCTGAATGTTCTCAAGTAATATATTTAAATAAGCATCCTTTGTAAAACAATTTTATTGTTTTTTCTGTAACCATCATAATATTTTTCATGAGACTAGCCATGTTAATCTTTTTTACCGTTTGTTTTTCAACATTACATACATACAAAAAGTCCATTTTATATTTAAAATTAAGTATCCAAATTTATCGTCAAAATGAAGAAGTGACATTGGTTGGTTAACACTGCTTGAATTACCTGAGAAACAAATATAATTTCATTCTTTTGTAAAAATAATATTACTCTTAAGTTATTCATACCATTCCAAGTGCCATTACAAATCCAGTTACTGTCAAAATAGGTTTCCTTCCAAACCTATCTGTCATAAATGTAGTTCCAAAACTCGCTAGGAGCTGAATACTTCCAATAATGACTGAAGCAATTTCAGATTTGACTGACGTTTCAGTTGACTCCAATACTGTTTGTAAGTAGAAGGAAACAGCATTAAATCCAGCGAATTGCTGCCCTATGCTGAATATCACGACTAGAATTAATGATTTTCGGAATAATTTGTTAGCAAATATATCTCTTTTATTAATTTTTACGTCTTTTCCATCTACTGATTCGTATTCTTTTAATTCTTCATGTGCCAGAGTTTCAGAGCCTCTACAGAATGTGAGGACCTTTAAAGATTCTGCTGTTCTACCTGAAATAGATATAAAATTATTTTAATACTCTCTAAAATCACCAAAAATTTGCAAGATTCTGACCATTTTATGTAATATTACCCATTCTAATTTAATTTTCCGTATCAATTAGATGATACGTATTGTTGGCATACTGGGAGCTGGTCAACGACCTTTTGAAATATTTTAGCACACTATACGGTTCTAGAAATACTCATTAAATGGTCAGAGCCAGGCTTTAGTTCGCGCAAAGTTCTCGTGCAATCTCACAACATTCTGCACACTCATTCGCGGTCTCTTGCGCCTAACAACCTCGTGAGATCGTGGTGTATCATTATATTTGAAGTATCATCATTAGAACTGATTCTACAAAGATAAGGGTCCCGGTAGTCAGTGCTGTCAGTGTATAATTCACATCACGTACCAACACATACATACTACACTACTGTGTAATCGTATTTGTAGGTAAGTGGTGTTAGTGATAACGTACTCCTAACTGTGCGTGTTAGTGCAAAAACAGGTGCACTCTCTGTTCTCGCTCTCAAACTTGAATGTTAATTGCCTTAACCTAGCGTAAATGCTATATATGTACATTTATTTATTGCTATAAGTCACTTGTTATTATGTATCATTGCTTATTTAAATTCATATGTGTTTCCTTATTTTTTTATACAAATTGACAAAATCGATATATGAAAAGAATATGTACGTCAAGTACAGGTATTTATAAACGTATTTATGTGTGTGTTTGTAAGTTCAAATAAACATTTTTCACAAAATTTAAATGTTTCAGACATCTAACACACATCTAGTCCCAAGCTAAGCAGAGTTTGTTCTAAGGGTATTAGACTGACACTGATAGAACTGATATAAATACATATGTACTAGGTATACATATTTATACATATAATGCGAAATTATGTATAGGTACATATTAAAACATACAAACTTTGAAACAAGTATTTGCAGATCATACAAACATTTGGTCCGACTCGGGAATTGAACCCGAGACCTCAAGCACAACAGTAACATAACTACGCTACCGCTGCGCCACCGAGGGAGCTAGTACATCGAATATTTCCAAAAAAAAAACTGTCTGTCTGCTAATCTCTAAGGTTGGACCAATTTAGACAGGACTTATACTGGAAAAAATCTGATGTTTTAAGAAATACACTTTATAGAAAAAAAATAAGAATAAAATTAAAGACAATGACATTTTCAACAATTTTTTTTTTTTTTACGCGGGGAATGCTTTTCGCAATACCCTTCGTGTGGTAAACGAAAGGCGTGTGTGGGACTCCCGGAGGAATCGGTTTACCCACTAAACCCCGCGGCGGCCTACCTCGGCAGTTGGGAGAAACACCAGGAACGCATCAGCGGCTTCTGGAGTCCCCCCTGCCTTACCGACCCTTTAAGCGACGACTGGGGGGCTATCGACCTCTGCCACGTCCCCTTCGCCGCCTCCTTCGAGCAGGATCGGCCCTTTCCCGATCCCGCACAGCGGACTCCTTCTGGAGCATAACGTTCTCTGCTAATTGCCGCGATCAATGCTGGCGGTGACAGGTTCCGTCCGATCCGTCCGACTAGGACTCGACGCTCGGACTCCCACACAGGGCAGTCCTCCAGCGTGTGCTGGGCGGAGTCCCGGTCGGACCCGCAGTGGTGGCATTGTGCCGTAACCTCACGTCCTATTCTATTCAGATACTCACCGAAACAACCATGTCCAGTGAGTATCTGAGTCAATCGGTAGCTGACACAGTTGGTCCTCTCTATCCAAGCTTCGAAGCTCGGCAGAACGGCTCCAACAGCGCGTTGGCTGGCACAGCCCTGTGTTTCGAGCCGTGCCCTCCAAGCCCGTAAGTCTTGCGTATGTGCGTTCCGCCTCAGCATTTCAGGCTCATGATCCGGCGTTGTCTCCTCGCTACCCTGACCGACAGAACGAATTTGGTCGTAGACCATCTCGTCTCTGCCGGCCAGAATGTCAAAGGGTGGAGACCGCGCCAAGACCGTCGCTGCCTCGTACGAAATCGTACGGTAGCCCCGTACGATCCGTATGGCCATCAGCCGCTGCAAACTCCTGAGTTGAGCCTGACAGCGGGAGGAGCCCGCTAGGTCGTCAGACCAGACGGGTGCCCCATAGAGGACCATGGATCGCACGACGCCCATGTACAGGCAGCGAACTTCTTCCCGTGGTCCCCCGAGATTGGGCAGCAGGCGATGTAGCGCTCCTGCTACCCCTCGTACTCGGGGGACTAATCGCCCGAAATGCTCTTCGAAGCTCCACCGACTGTCCAGGGTGAGGCCTAGGTACTTCATGTACCGGCCCACCTGGACTTCAGTGCCGTCAATCCGGAGGCATGAACTGGGTGGTTCCTGGCGCTTACGCAGGCCATGGAACCATATCGCCTCAGTTTTCTGAGGCGCAACTCTTAAGCCCAGCTCACGAATCTTTTCAACGACACAAGCCACCCCCTGCTCGGCGAGCTGGAGCACCTCCTGGAAGCGTGACCCTCTAGCCAGTATTAAGGTATCATCCGCATAGCAGACGATACTTAGGCCAGAGGGCAGACTGGTACGAAGGACGGCATCGTATGCGAGATTCCACAATAATGGTCCTAATACTGAACCCTGAGGAACCCCGCAAAATATCTCCCTTCGATTTTCCACCCCGTTCTGATCGACAAACTTCACAGTCCTGTCACGCAGATAGGCCCCTATGACAGCCCGCAAGTAGAGCGGCACCTCGTGATATTCAAGGGCCGCCCTGATTGCCCGCCAAGGGAGGGTGCCGAAAGCGTTGACGATATCAAGGCTAACTGCCAACGCCACCCCCCCCGATTGGACTGCTGACTCCGACAGGGAGCGAACACACCTAACAGCATCTACTGTCGAACGCCCCTGTCGGAATCCAAACTGGCAGTCCGATAGATCAGGACCCACTCGCGACAGGTGCCCGCTGATGCGGTCAGATATAATCCTCTCAAAGAGTTTCCCTGACTCGTTCAGCAGGCATATCGGTAACAACTACCTATGCAATTTATTGCGTGTTTACCCTGGGAGTCTAATGAGACGACACGTTGATTGTAATGCTTTAATAATGACTCTCTTATCTCTGTAAGACTCCAACTAATTTTACTTAAACTAAAGCTTATATACAATGTAATATGTAGACAATTTTAGGTGGGGCGCTCTATGAAATATTATTTACTTAATTGCTTAATTGACAATATGTTGTTTGTTCTTCCTTATTTATAATATTATAATATTACTATTGTTTGGCGGCACGTACGTTAACTTCAGTAAAACAATTATTTAATCACGTAGCCGTGTAAAGATCTATACTACTATTTTGCTATGGCTTCGCCCATAGATATTCCCCCTCTAAAGAGAAGAAACATCCTTATATTACTATTATATACTATTGTTGTATAGTTTTGGTTTATATATTATAATTGGAATCTAACCGTCTGGTGGGAGACTCTACCAGAACGTGTCCTTTTTTCTGTTTGCTTATCTGCTTGTGAGGATTCTGTTATCTTGTCTCCGAATTGTGACTTTGTATGACGATGTATTTTTGCTCGTTGACATTGTAAACATGTCTCCGACATCTCATTTACGTCTTTATTCATATTTTCCCATATATAGTTAGCTGAAATAAGTTTCCTCGTAGTATTCTTACCAGGATGGCTAATGTTATGAAAGCTTTCGAAAATAGTTTTCCTGAATTTGAGTGGTATAAAAGGGCGTTGTTTTCCTGTTGATATATCGCAATAAATCTTAATATTTTCATTTGGAAAGTGTATTAATTCTATTTTTAATGATTTATTGGCTTTTAGTCGTTTTAACTCGCTATCATTCTTTTGATATTTTTCTACCTCGTGCCAATCGATTGCAGAGGGTAAGGTTATCATCTCGATAACTCGAGATAAGGCATCGGCTACCACATTCTTGTGGCCACTGATGTGCTGGATATCCGTACTGAATTGTGATATATAATCCAGATATCTGATTCGTCTAGGGGTATCATCCAATGATGGCTTCTTGTCGAAAGCATGCATTAGTGGTTTGTGATCCGTGTAGACTGTAAATTCTCGTCCTTCTATGAGTCTTCTGAAGTGTTTTATAGCCATATAGATTCCTAGCAGCTCTCTATCATAGGTAGAGTATTTTGTTTGGGCTTCACTAAATGATTTCGAGAAAAAAGCTATTGGTTCCCATTTTGTTTTTCTTCGCTGCTGTAGTACAGCGCCTGCGCATTTGAGACTAGCATCTGTCATTAACGCTATTTGTGCGTTGCTGTCCGGATATGCCAATGTAGTTAATTGTCGAATGTCCTGCTTGCAGCGTTCAAACGCGTGGTTTGATTCAGTATTCCACTGGATAACCGTCTTATCATTTTTCTTACTATTAATTAAATATTTATTTAACGGTGCCTGATGCTTTGCTGCGTGTGGAATACTGCTTCTGTAGAAATTAATCATACCCAAAAAACGTCGTAACTCATTTACCGTTTGTGGTTTAGGGTAACTGTTTATAGCTTGAATCTTTTCCATAGTAGGAGTCAACCCTTGGCTCGTTATATGATAACCGAGGAAATCAATCTCCGACTTGGCGAATTCACATTTGCTTGTGTTTATTGTTATGCCGTTTTTATGTAGGCGCTTAAACACCTCCTCTAAGTGTTCATAATGTTCCTTAAGGTTATTTTTCTTGTCAGCGATAAATATGTCGTCCACATATACAAATACGTAGTCCAAGTCTCTGAATATAGAGTCCATAAATTTTTGGAAGGACTGTGCTGCATTTCGTAACCCGAATGGCATTCTGATGAATTCAAATAGTCCAAAAGGGGTTATTATCGCTGTTTTCTCTGGTTCAGCAACGGGCAGTATGTGAAAAGCTTTCTTTATGTCTATCTTGCTGAATATTCCTTTTCCGCTTGCTACGTACGTGAAATCGAGTAGCCTTGGCAGCGGGTACCTGTCTGGTACTGTTATTTTATTTAGTGCGCGGTAATCTCCGCATGCTCTCCATTCGCCATTCTTCTTCTTGACTAAATGGAGTGGCGATGCCCATTGACTGCTTGAAGGACGGCATATTCCCATGTCCATCATATCTTGGAATTCTTGTTTTGCAATCCTGTATTTGTCAGGAGGTAATGGACGTGCTCGCGTAAATACTGGGACACCCTTTGTTATTATTTGATGCTGTACTCGGTGCTTAGTCTGTAGATTCATTGATCTAGGCTTTGTAATATCTTCATATTTCTCTAATAATCCCTTTATTGGTTCCTGTAGAGAAGCGTTTATAGATCGCACTGATGCAATTTTTGTTCTTACTATTTTGGCAGGCGTTTTCAGACCTGTTTTTTTATCGATCAGTTTTTTTCCGTGTATATCCACTAATAACTGATAATGATTCAGAAAATCAGCTCCCAGGATTGGCATCTTGACATCGGCAATGGTAAATGTCCATTTAAAGCTTCGGCGCAGTCCTAGGTTGAGCGTTAAAGTGCGTTCCCCGTATGTATTTATAGGGGTCCCGTTTGCGGCGAATAATTGGTATTCGCATGCCTGGCTCTCCTTATTTGTGCTATTTATAACCGAAATGTTAGCACCCGTGTCGACTAAAAATCTATAACCACTGTTTGAGTCAGTTATAGTTAGACGGTTTGCTGGGTGGATAGCACAGAGGCCCGTCGTATTCTGTGCTAATTTTAGTTTTCCGATAGCCTGTTATTTTTAATTGTATTCCATGAACAAGGCTTATTGCATCTATATGAATCCTGCTTGAACCGATTATTTAAATAACATAACCCATTATGTGAGTTTCTGTGGCGCGACCTTGACCGTGAATGTGGCGTATGTCGTGTTTGGTATTTGCTGCGTTGCATAGGTCGATTCTCGCGTATGCTGCGTAATGCATTTATTTCTATTCGCATGGCTTCAAGTTGTGACGTTATGTTTGTAACTAGGTTAATGTCAACCGCTGTTTCTTGAGTATTTCTTTTGTTGTAGGTCAAGTTTTCGTATATTTTATCGGCTAACTCGCTCAAGTTGTCTAACGACATATTGTTTGTAACCGATAATATCGCTGTTAGCGAAGCGGGGAGTTGCCTTAGCCACAGCAGGCGAATAGTGTCGTCGTTTATTTTCCCACATCCAGCTTCTTTCATTTTTCTCAGGAGCTGGGAAGGCTTCTGGTCTCCAAGGTCCATTTCTGCTAGTAGTCTGTGGAAACGTCGGTGTTCGCTCTCTTCGTAGCAGTTTATTAGACGCTCCTTGATGGTGGAGTACTTGTTTTCGCTGGGTGGGTTAGTTAATATGTCACTGACTTGATGGACGACCTCTTTTGGTAGTTTGGATATTACCATGTTATATTTGTAATCTTCGCCCTGTTTTTGTGGTGCTATTATTGCTTCAAACTGGGCGAACCATAAACGTGGGGAGTCTGTCCAAAATTGTGGTAGTTTGTCTGTGACGGTGATAGCAGCAACTGATTCGCACCCCGTGTCGCCTCTTGAAGGAGTTGTCGTTGGAGCCATTTTTGGGATGTGATAATTTCGTAATGCTATTGCTCTCTAGATTCACTGCTGAACACCATATAGGGTTCCGGTCGTCCCGGTATTATATCAGCACTAGAAACCAATAGATCACGTCGGGGTCACCAATTATTGCGTGTTTACCCTGGGAGTCTAATGAGACGACACGTTGATTGTAATGCTTTAATAATGACTCTCTTATCTCTGTAAGACTCCAACTAATTTTACTTAAACTAAAGCTTATATACAATGTAATATGTAGACAATTTTAGGTGGGGCGCTCTATGAAATATTATTTACTTAATTGCTTAATTGACAATATGTTGTTTGTTCTTCCTTATTTATAATATTATAATATTACTATTGTTTGGCGGCACGTACGTTAACTTCAGTAAAACAATTATTTAATCACGTAGCCGTGTAAAGATCTATACTACTATTTTGCTATGGCTTCGCCCATACAATTTAAAAATAACAAAAACTCGAAATTGTAATAAATTTAAATATTTTTGTCTTATTCTTTTTTTTGAAACCGAAATGACGTGCAACACATGTGACTTATATTTTTTAAGGTTTTTAAAGGAAGTCATTTATTTTCGTGCAACATTATCGCCATTTGAGAATCCATTTTTAGGGTTCCGTAGTCAAATGGCAAAAATGGACTTATAGATTCGTCAAGTCTGTCTGTCTGTCTGTCTGTCTGTCCGTACGTATGTCGCAGCCAATTTTTTCCCGAAACTATAAGAGCTATACTATTGAAATTTGGTCAGTAGATGTATTTTGTAAACCGCATTAATATTTTCACACCAAAAAAAAAAAAAGAATTGGGGGTCCCCATACTTAGAACTGAATATCAAAATATTTTTTTATTAACCATACGTGTGGGGTATCGTTGGATAGGTCTTTAAAAATGATATTGAGGTTTCTAATATCGTTTTTTTTTCAAAACTAAATAGTTTGCGGGAGAGACACTTCCAAAGTGGTAAAATGTGTTTCCCCCTCTCCCCTGTAACTTCTAAAAAAAGTTAATGTACATTACCATGCAAACTTCCACCAAAAATTGGTTTGAACAAGATCTAGTAAGTAGTTTTTTTTAATACGTCAATAATCGTAAACCGTAATTCCCATTCGTTCAATACACAATTATTAAAACATCGATCAAAGTTACAACGAACTACAAGAACTTTTATAAGACGTTACTTGCTGCTACGGAACCCTTCATGGGCGAGTCCGACTCGCACTTGACCGCTTTTATTATTATCTTTTTAAATATATATTAAGTTACTAGCTTTGGTCTGCGGCATTTCACGCGTGTATCTCGGTTTCGGCATTAAAACCTAGTCTATGTATTATTCTGATAAATAGGCTATAGTGCTGTGGTTAAAAGCTACATTATCACAACCCATAGTGTCCTACTCGGGTTCTTAGGAGAGGCTTACGTAATCTGACCGTTGGGTGTTTTCAAGTCACCCGAAGGACCTTAACTAATTCTCGACTGTCATCTTATGATAACAACTTTGACTAGCTGTTTGACGTGACCTACGAGTCACTAAAACGCTCATAACATATCGTGCCACAATCGGTCACCCATCTAAATACTGACCGCGCTGGCGTTGCTTACCCTCGGTGATTGTTTGCGATCAACTAAGGCGACTCGGTTATGCGCGCTTCAGGTCGGATGGTAACGCATTTCATTAAAGCTTAAGAATTGAGATTTGTGTTAAATAGGTAACGCATTCAAAATAAACAATTAACTTAGCTGGAACGCTTATTTTAAAAACTTAGGTATAGTGTTTGAGTCACGTTTCTAGCCATTTTATGAAAAATTATTACAATGCTAAGTAATGCTATTTAATATAATTAACTATTTTTAGTCCATAACATAAAAAAAAACTTGGGAATAAGGCTAGGAAGATGATGAGTCCATAACATCTGCATGATAAAATAAGACAAAATAAAGCTATGGCTCTAAAACCACCAATGTTACACGTGATACTTACCAATGTTCTATACAAATAAATAATAACTTTGCTTGTGTCATTTTACCTTATTTCTAACTTTGAAAGTGTCGAGCCATCAAGCTTTATTTGGTTAATTCTTTCTTTACCCCATTAATTGTGACATTTCCAAAAATCCAAATATCAGGTCAGAAAAAATCAAGTTTGCACTTCGAGCCGTTTAATCTCTGCGTTGATAAATCATTCAGTCAGTTAGTCATTTTTTATGTATGGATATCACATTAGGTGGATACATTTAGGTATACAATAACAATAATAATCTACAAGTCGTAGGTAGCCCGAGGTACGTCGAGGTTCCAGGAAGTTCCTTTCGAGGGTATACCTGGTTCCTCGAGACGGCGTGGTTTTAGTCGGTTCGAGTCCGATATAGTCACCAACTGGTGGTATCTGTGGGGATTTCCACACGAATAAAAAAAATGGCCAAGTGCGTGTCAGGCCACGTATAGAATAGGGTTCCGTAGTCACCCATAATGGAAGGTAGATTTCAAATCGTGTCCAATAAACAATCGTTGTGTACGTATTAATATAATAAGTTTTCCAAGTGAGTACATTTTACAAGTTAGGCCTCTGTAACTCCTAAAATTAAAAAAGTTATTAAAAGAATTTTCCTTGAAAATTCAATATATGGCCTACTATCAGAATTTTCCCGGATTTTTTGAGCCAGCCGTTTCGGTTTTAGAGGGGGTGGGACGCCCTGTTTTCAGAAAAAAAATTGCTTTCAAGTTGTTTAAGTCATAAACGAATACCTAAAACTAAAAAAATGATTTTAGAAACCTAATATTTTTTTTAAAAGATCTATCTAATGATTCTCCAAATGATGGGGTAGACGCGAGAAAAAATAATCATCCCTACTTTACATGTAGGGGAGGTACCCCAAATAAAAATATTTTTCGTAATTTTATTGTAGCACTTTGTCCACGTAATTAAAACTCATATTCATGCAAAGTTACATCTTTCTAGCACCAACCGTTTGGGCGGTAGGTCGAGGATAGACGGACGGAAATGGCAAATCTATAAGGGTTCCAAGTCATGAACTACGTAACCCTAAAAAGGATATAAGAGGAGGGCCAAATAAAAAATGGATGGTTTGTGTGAAAGAAGATATGACTAGGAAAGTTCACAGTGTCACAGAACAGACAAGCAAAAAAGTAGAATAAAAGATAAAACATACTGCGCTGACCCCAAATTGGATTCAGAGCAGGCAGATGATGATGATTTATGCAATCTTATACATATTATATACATATTATTTATATGTAGAAAATGTACTTACCTATACAAAAATTATACAAAATCTTACCTTTTGAAAAGAGAAAGTAAGGACTGTCAGGCAACATAAATAGAGGTATCGTAGTTAATATATTTATACAGGTATAAGTAATATTCAAATTTATATAGGATATGAAAGGGCCTATGCCTAACATAGTTACGACCCCAAAGGAACACATGATTTGGAGCATAGTTCCAAGACCTCCGCGAATTTCTTTCTGAAAATAAAAAATAAAATATGTAAATATTTATCATTATCGACATCATCCTAAAAACTTTTCAATTTAATTTGAGATAATCGCTAGATATGGCACACTAAGAATGAAGCTTATTTGGAGGCCTTCGGTCGGCCCAA
The DNA here is from genome assembly GCA_932526445.1 of Phragmatobia fuliginosa. Lineage (NCBI taxonomy): Eukaryota > Metazoa > Arthropoda > Insecta > Lepidoptera > Erebidae > Phragmatobia > Phragmatobia fuliginosa. The sequence continues at coordinate 11,518,827 of OW052057.1, forward strand.
AAAAAAATCCACAACGTGTCTTGCCATGCTCCAAACTGCAATAGGCCAGCGTGGGGACGTGCCCAGCTGTAGGATGTTATGGGCTGTTATTGTAAACTATAAATATACGTACTTAATCTAAATATACATACATACTTAAAAATCGTATTACTAAAATAAAAATATATTAAGAGATTGATTTTATTATAGTAAAATGTAGAAGATATTTTTTTGTCTGGTTTCTCTTAAGACTCATATCCGTAGAGTCATACTTTGATACAAATGAACCAGCTCAATATAGTATCAAAATAATATGTTATAGTAAATTGATAAAAATAATGTACTTACACTAGCAATTTCTGAAGCATACATCGGAACTATGGTAAATATTGCAGAGTCAGATAAACCCATCAGGGCTCTGCCAAGAAGCAACATCCATACTTCAGTGGCAAATATGAAAACGAATCCTGCCACCAACTTTGGCAGACAAGCCAAAATCAACCCATATTTTCTACCTACTACATCCACCAGGAAGGCTGTCAGGAAGTTTGCTGAAAAATAAAGATTGATGAATTTACGATAATTGGGTATGATAAAGGAATCGTCCAACTTTTGGGTAGAACGAACCAGCCAATATCTTTAATGGGTGTAATTTTAGCCTAAGGGCGAAAATTACGGAAGAATTAATACTATTCAGAATATTTTAAATTGATTGAAGTCGGTGATGATTGTTTTTTAGTTTCATCAACGGAGCGCGAAACCGCGAACAAAACCTAGTGAGTCATATCTATTGACTGTGATGTTTACCTAATACACTGTGTGATCGTCATGGTGTCTGCGCCAACAGTATAACTCGTGCGAGCTAAAATGGCACCTGACTCAAATGACAGTCGTTTAAAGTACCGAGTGCCAAAAAATATGTTACATTCTAGTTTTTTTAAATTTCAATATTTATTTTGCTTTAAGTAGTTTCTAATAACATACTACTTCATTTCAAGTGGTACCTTAACCACCTGAGTTAAGAAAATATACATGCATACCAATAGGAAGCACGACTCATTCAATATTTACCCGAATTCATGCTTCGTGAAGTGATTTAAATGATATTAGGTAGTACCTAATATAATTTTAATGATATTAAGAATATAAAATACCATTTTAAATCGTCATGATAAGCCTTTTAATCGTAGTCTCAAAATATCATATGTATAATGTTCTTTATTTTAAACTATTGCGTCTCATCAGTCATCATGCTGTTTTTCTTTTTACCTTTCTTAAAACAATTGGGTTATCCAGACGAATCTAATGATAATATATAATAATTAAATAAATTCGTGCAGTGATTTAAATGACATTCGGTAATACCTAATAAACTATAATTATTATACTCTGTCCATTCCTTTATTATCTTTTTGACATTTCAACAAATTTCGAAATTAGTGACGCCCTCACACTTCACCGATTCGATTTGAGATCAAAATCAATCGATATAATATTCTTTAAGTCAGTATTGTAAATAAATGAAATGTGCACTATTATGATATATAATTGGCCCACAACAAAGAAAACTTCCTAACACAGTCACTTGAAGGTCGGTTTAGTAAGTATTATGAGATTTTTCAAATGTATTTTCTCATAACTCTGGATTTAAAAGGTATTGACCACGCGTTTCAAAGTTAAATTTTACTAACACGTGCATAGTTACATTTTAAGTCATTGGTCCAAAAATAAATTAATTAATGCACAGTGTTATTGTTCTTTATTCTAAGTTTGATCTTAAATTCCAAAATTTCGACTTCATTCCTTGCAAATAATCAATCTTGAAGTCATACTATTTAAATTTCCTTTTTATTTTATTAAATTCACAGAGACAACACTTACATTAAGTCAAATTATTTTGATTATAATAATATTATAAATTATTTTAATCGTATAATCGATTTATCGTATTTCAAGAACTGTTTTATATGTTGTTTTTAGCTATGCACACTGCCCACTTCCCTACCCGTCTATAAAGTACGACATTACTGTAGTACATTAATACGAAAAAAATACCGGTAATTTATAGGCGTGACCTGTCAAAAAGACAATAAACGAATGGACAAAGTATAAGGAAAGATTCGTGCAACGGCAATAGTGATGCTAACGCTACTCGCAGGACGACAGAGGGGTGTCATGCGGGGGAATGGCATCATGTTTCGTTTGGAGCCAGGTGCCATCTTAGGTCGAACGAGTTATATATAATCACTATTCTAAACTAAGAGTCGACAACAAAAAAGGCAAAATACATGTAAAAGAAAGTGATTTCCCAGAAACCAACCTGTTTTTCAAATTGACATAGTAAAACATGACATACATACAATTCCTGTTAGGCTTCCTATGGACACGATCCACGAGCCTTCCTCTTCTGTGATGGGCCTGGAGAGAACTGTCTGTGTACTATTATTCAGCTTCACCAGAACTGGAGAAGGCCACACTACGCCTGTGCCGGTGGCTAACACGCAAAGGTTTACTGGAACAGTAAGGTAAAAAGTAATTTAAGTTTATTTATGTATAATAAAATCAAATGTCAGAATCGTTAGAATCGAATCGTCAAATTTTATTTTGGCGAAGCCAAATAGGAGGATTTACACAGTCTTTTCGTATCTTTGTATATTCCACCAAACCGTTTAAAATACTGAACTGATTTTAATGAATGATGTCTCAATAGATTTGATAGATAGATATATATCTAATATTTAAAATTAATCAAATATTTTTAAGTGATAACTTCTCATGAGAGTTTAAGCCGCTTCGTTACGTAACGCGTTATGGCGCCAGTATGTCTTTCCTTTATCTCACGTATCACTCTCTCACTCTAACCTACAGCACTAGCCGTATTCTATATTAAATAATTCCACTTAAATTAAGTTTTCACCTCTATCCAGCGCTTACGTTTTTTTATATAATTTCCTTATAACTTTAGCTATCGGACATCGAAAGCCCTGGTAAAATTGGTCTAGCCATTTAGCCAATAGATGGACATGGAGGTGTAGTGGTTAAGTTAGTCAATATTCCATTGTTCGCTGTCTATTCAGTCTGGATTAAACCGTTGTGCATTAATAACGTGTGTTATCATTTTGCTCCACCGACCCCGCACACCGCAGAGAAAATTAAAATTTGTAAAAAATATATTTCTCTTTCATTAACTTTCAAATACATGTATGTCAATAAAAGGCCATCAATTTTAAATTATAAGCTAATAATCCTATTTTATTCATTTGTATTGACATCATCGGTCCAGTGAGTGACACCCACAGACATTATGTAAGGAACTAAACAAATTAAACTTATACTCAGTATTACATAATTGTTGTTCAATATTACCTAATTTCACTTAAGTAATAGCTTGTTCTTGTTAGCATCTTAACCCCTCCCCAACTCGGTGATACGTGGTATCGTTTAGGACTAAACCTGTTTTTGTAAAGGTAACACAAAGTAAAGTTTGTGACATGTGTGACAACATCTACTGAACCGATTTTGAAAATTATTTTACCAATAGAAGGCCACAGTATTTGTGTCACTATAGGCTATATATTAATCAATACTGCTTGTCCCCGTGCGTAGAAGGGCGGGCGATTAGTTTTAAATAAAATTTCATAGCGTCATAGCACTTGGGATTAGTTAAGTACATGATCACCGCTAGACCATTCTACCAGTACAATCCGTTCAGTGCTGTTGTTGAACTTAAATAGGAGCACAATAGGTCTGAAATTGTTTACATCCGATGATTTAAAACTGCGCACTAGAGACGTCATTTATCTACAATACGACCCATGTTTGTAAGTGGTTTATAATTCAAAGTTGTATTTCTATGGAATATGTATTACTACTTCCTTAGCATAGTGAGATCATTTAATCTTAAAAGGTCGAACAGGTATTACAAAATTTTCTCTCCCCCAGGATAAAAAGAGCCTGAAAAACCGCGGTATCGGTTGAGATACCTAAAATAATATGGTCCGGGTCTTCCTCAGACCAGGCCATAGCCAAACATCCTAAGGGATTATCCCATTTAATTCCTAAGGAGTTTCATAACGGCAATAGGCTTGCCCGTCATGTAAATGGCAATAACCGGCAAAACGTAATCGCTAATACGCTTCTGCGTACCTATCTTCAGATATTTGAGCGTCATTATGCGTATATACCAAAACGTAGGGTATCGAATAAGTTAAGTACACACAATTTAATATCAGTCTAATCACTACAAGTACCTAATTGTAATCGATAGAGAATTATTATTGCGACATATAAATGTTATTAACTTCTCACTGTGCTACAGGGCCAACGTTAAACCGGTTTCTATACCATTTACATCGGTTCTTTTTCTGATATGTAAAAGTACATTGTTCACGGAGGGAGGAAAGGAACCGATTACTAGCGAGGGAGCAGTTTGTGGCCCGAAGGCGCAGCCTAGGGCCACAATACTCCCGAGGTAGGAATGGAACTTTCACCCGAGTGCTACACAGTGCTTTATGCCCGGTTTACATTATTCCAGTCCAGCGATCTAGTCCAGTACTGGATTGCTTACTGGAAAAATGTAAACCGGCACTGGAATGAACTGAATCCAGTAAGCATTCCAGTCCAGTAACTGGATTCGCGGTCTACTTTTGAATCCAGTGCAACTGGAATAATGTAGACGGCCATTCCATTGCCATTCCAGTGCTGACGAAGTACGCACGTGTTGGTTGTTTTTGCGGACTTTTTTGCAAAGAAAAAGGATTTAAGAATGGTGAAGAAGTTATCTGAAGACGAAACTGTAAAGTTTGTCACTATATACAGAGAAAATCCGTGTTTATGGGATATAACATCAGAACATTATAAAAACAAACCTATGCGCCAAACTGCTTAAAATCTGTGCATTGGTATGGAAATTGAAGGATTCACACCGGAAGATGTGAAAAACAAAATAAAAAGCATTCGTTCGACATACTACCTTGAACTAGACAAGATTAAGAAATCATCCACATCTGGTGCTAGTGGCAATGTTTACCAACCCAAAGTGAAATGGTTCACCGAATTCAATTCATTTATTAAAAATGTGATGGTGAAGCGTAAAACACAGGTATTTATTTTAAGATTTTTATTTATTTTTATTTTAGTAGCATATTATTTGTTAAAACACACAAATTTATCCATGTATCATATGATTTTGCCATGGTACTTTTCCTTCGTTCACAAAATAATTAGAAAATTGAGTTCTTTTTTCCCTGGCATGTGTTGCTAAGTTGTTACTGCCCTGCTGTATGATACTATCTAAAGAGGTTATTTCGGATCTCCATGTTCCATTAATCAAATGATGGTCGTTGTGATCGTCATGGTCTACACAAGAAGTAGTCATATAATTGCTTGACTTTTTTCTCAACCAATTGTGTAGAGAGCAAGCTGCATACACAATGTGATCCACAGTATGTAACTTAGTTGAAATAGCTTTTTCGAAAATTCTGAATCGACTTACTAATATTTCAAAAGCGTTTCCTACAATGCGTCTAGCACGGGACAGCCTGTAATTATATATTTTTTGTTCAAAAGTTAAATTAGCCCCAGGATATGGTTTCATTAAGTATGTTTTTAGTAGAAATGCTGCATCAGCCACAATCACTCCATCTTCTGGAATAAAACTGCCATTTTCTAATTCAGTAAAAATGGAACAGTTTTTGAAAATACCACCATCCGAAGCGCTTCCATTTGCGCCCACATTGATATACGTAAAACAGCAATCATGGTCAACAAGAGCCATCAATACTATGCTGTCTTCTTTTTTATAATTAAAGTTCGTACTTCCATATTCATAGGAGCCATTTTTATGTGTTTTCCGTCTAACGCTCCGTAGCACAAAGGAAAGTTCCACTTATTCCGAAAGCCTTCCTCGACTTGTTTCCATTGTTCCGCAGTGGGTATCTGCAAAAAGAAAGTAAAAATATTTTATTTTCAGGAAAATACTGATGATGCTCAAAATAAAGAAAATACTGACAATACTCAACCTAGTGACCAATGTGGGACCAACCCTACCCATACAAACCCAGAAGTAAGTCTATCAGAACCGCGAAAGAAAAGAAGAAAAATTTCACAGCTGTCTACAATAGTCAGTAGCATGAAAGATATGCAATACGATTTATCCAAATCAGAAACAGTGGAAGATGAATTCGACATCTTCGGGAAACACATTGCGAAGCAATTAAGAACCCTTTCTACAGAACAGGCTATCCTAGGCCAAGAAGAAATACAGAGTGTGATAACAAGATGTCGACTACACGATTTGAATAGTCCTATAAAACCGAATAGACCAAATTACAATTATGCGTCAAGACCAAGCACGAGTAGTAGTACTTATATGCCATTGAATAGTCCAGCGTCTGTAGATACACAAACCACCGAGGACTCGTTAAATGTAGTAAGCGATGACCCAGAATACATTAATATAATCATGAATGCTTTCAATAATGCTTAATTTGTCATAGATATGATACTTAATAAAAAAAATATTACCTTGATGTGGTCTTTTAATGCCCTTTTAATTTCTTGACAGACTTCTGGTATAATTTTTGAAATAGTTGGTTTTGGCAATCGAAACATACGACTGAGGCTTCTGTAACTATCTCCAGTACTTAAAAAAGAAAGAGTGACTTCTAATTTTAATTTTGCGGGTATAGCATCTCTGAACAACGTATTCTTACGCTGGATATTAATCGAAACTAATGATAACAGTTCTTCAAAGTTTTCTGCTGTCATTCTCAGTGCCAGTCTATATTCATTGGGATCTTCTATCTTCAGTTGTTGCAAAAGTATTGCTGACCCTCCTTTTTGATCTCTTTCGCTGATCCAATTTCTCACCCAAATCCGTTCCTTTTTTTTAGTTCCTTATCAACCTCATTAATAACTTCTTGTAGCAAGAGTCATTGAGCACGTTTGAAACATTTTCGAAACTGATCTGTTCTGGAAATCATTGTCACTATAGTGTTCACACTTCAACGGCTTCTAAATAACTGGAATAATGTAGACGTTACAGATCCAGTCCAGCACTGGACTGGAATCTCGCTAGATCAATGGACTGGAATAATGTAAACCGGGCATTATACTACACCTGTGAGGAACATTTAAAGTATTTATAAAATAAAATCAAAACGTAAGACACCATGTAAGACACAATTTAGCTTTGAATTTGACATAATATTTATAAATATTTCGCGCTTCTTTTGTTTTTTTTTTATTCTTCACAAAAGGATGTCAGTGGCACGGAGATTCCATATTTAAATTATATGAAAACTCTTTGGGCAGGCGCCCGCCATAGATCAGATAACACATGAGAAATGAAAATTCATACAACTTTCTCTCCCGCTAAAACACGTTAGGATGGAAATGGATTTTCATACATTTTTTCCTCCCGCTTATTTAGGTCTAGGAAAAGACTAACTTTTTCTTTTCATTTTCAGGGAATATTGACTACTGTTCCGATCAGGTGTAGTATAAAATATATTTCCTCCCTTTAACCACAAACTGACGGGAAAGGGACGGAAGTACTGGATGATTAAATGAAAACTGGTTGTACCAGTAATAAAGAACAGGACTGGTGACGTGTCTGACCCCTCTAATTATAGACCGATCTCTTTGACTACAATAACAGCTAAGGTTCTGGACTGCCTGCTTGATACACATATGGTGAGCCGAACTAAACTACATGACGCTCAATGTGGATTTAGATCTGGACTGTTGACCGAAAGTGCCATTATGTGTCTCAAGCAGACCGTGCAGTAGTATGCAGCCAGAAGGACACTCGTCAATGCGTGTTTCCTTGATCTATCCAAGGCTTTCGACTTGGTGTCTTATGACGTCCTGTGGGAGAAACTGAGCATGGAAGCTACTGTTCGATCTGACGACTGAGTCCATCGATCGGAGCTCTCAGGTGACTCATAAACTGTGTGAAGATTATGCGTTGGCGTACGGGCTTAGGTACAATGCGAGAAAGAGCGAGTTGCTCGTGTTTAGGGCTGGCACTAAATGTTACGTCTACATCCAGAAGGCAACAATTTGTAACACTCCTCTAGGGAGAGTATCGCGTTTTAAGTACCTGGGTCACTGGGTCACCGATAATCTGAATGATGATGTAGACTTAGAGATTTGCAGATTTGCGCGGTTTAGTAAACCAATAAAAACCACTCTCTTCAGGTTTAATCTGTGGTTTAATACAAAAATGCGTTCAGGATGCTGAATGGGCTGCCTCGTTTTTGGAGCGCTTCCTGGATGTTTACCGAGGCGAGGGCTGATGGTTTTCATGCCATCGCGAACCGCCTCCTTACTTCATAGAGTACGCAACAGCACACACAGCCCCCTGAGTGTATTGTGTGACAGATGGGATTGCCCAATGTTGGAACGCAGGCTACGTTTACATACGTACACAGGGTCGTAATATTGTGCAAACTTATTTGTATTTTATTTGTGTTTTGTACCACCTTTATTAACATTACCTTTATTAATATTAGAACAAAAGATCTTATGATTTTGTTTTGTTGTCACTACGTAGGCACTTCTTTTCGTAGCGTTTTTTGTTCTATGGGTTAACATCACGTACTAACTACAATGATATGGATATAAGAAATAAAATTCACACTAATATTTTAATCGCGAAAGTTCAGTGTCGATCTCTAAGGATGTTACTTCTGTTCAAACTGCTGGAACAATATTTATAAAATTTTGGTCCACTCTGTTCCTTCTACGTATGAAATGTTAGCCCTTGGTAACTTTCATTGCTATGCAGACGACGACCCAGTCCATGTGCGATATATGGGACATGGCTAAGGTGATAGACGTTGAGGTAAAATGATAGGAGCTTGTCGCTGAACTCGACCAGGTTCTCAGCAATATTTCTCAATGGGGCCATAAGAATTTGGCCGATTTCAATGCCAAGAACACACAGGTGTACGGGATCACTACTAAAAAGTCTCCGTTTCTATTCACTCCACTTTTCAGAACACTCAATATACGTTTGCCGGAATCTCAACAGAGAATCTGAAGTTTCGGATTAACTAATTATTATTATCATAATACTTTAACTTTTATTTCCAAAATTTATTTCGGGTCGGTTGCCATTATAATAATTACAAAAAACAAACAACTTTAAGGAAAAAGGACTACAAGATTACAAAATAATACATTAAAAAGTTTTCATGCTGGGCCATTGCTCGTTAAAAAAAGAAAAATTGGTAAGAGATTTAAAAGGAAATTATAAATTTATTTATATAGCTTTTGTTGCTGACTGTACGACACCTACAACAATGAAAAATCAATTTGTGTCAGATAAGTATCAAAGTGTGCCGGATAATTAACTATCAGATATAAATTTTTATAGTATTGATAGTTTTATCTAATCATAAATTAGTAAGTTGGTATATAAAAAATGTAGGTCATCTACGGTCGATAATAAGTTCTTATTTCGATTATTCAATGTATTCAAATCTATCCAAATATATAAAATTGGAATATCAGTTTATAATATCAAATTAACAGTTTTTTACTAACCCACTTACATCAAATAAGCTTTATAGGGTTCCGTAGAAAAATGGCTAAAACGGAACCCTTATAGATTCGTCATGTCTGTCTGTCCGTCCGTATGTCACAGCCACTTTTTTACGAAACTATAAGAACTATACTGTTGAAACTTGGTAAGTAGATGTATTCTGTGAACCGCATTAATATTTTCACATAAAAATAGAAAAAAAAACAATAAATTTTGGGGGTCCATGTACTTAGAACTGAAACTCAAAATTTCACCCATACGTGTAAGATATCTATGAATAGGTCTTCAAAAATAATATTGAGGTTTCCAATATCATTTTGTTTTAAACTGAAAAGTTTGCGCGAGCGACTTTTCCAAAGTGGTAAAATGTGTCCCCCCCCCCTGTAACTTCTAAATTAAAATGTAAAAAGCGTGGGGCGATGTTATTGAAATATTATCAGAAAGCACCCCACGCTTTGTTGCTGTTACGGAACCCTTTATGGGCGAGTCCGACTCGCACTTGGCCGCTATTTTTTGTTTGTCTGATATAGCAAGAGTAAACTTTTACAAGAGTCGCTTTAATAAAAAGAAAAACTGAGACCGAAATGCTCTCTCGGTCGATGCACAATTGTACGATTATTATTCCGGTCGGTTTTAGGAATTTTTATCCAACTTCGGCAAGCCAAAGGAGGGTTATGATTTTGAACGGCAACGTCTATATGCATGTACATAATATGTATGTTCATCTGTTCCCTCATAACTCCTAAACTACTGATTAGAACTTGACAAATGAGGAATCGTCGTGATTGCCCGCTGGTTATGGGCTATATGGCACGTCACTGAATCTAATGAGACGACCTCTAGGGGTCATAAAGAACTGTGTAAAAAATAAATGCGAGAATAATGCCTTGTTTAGAATCACTGAACATTTCGATAGATTACTAGCTTTTGCACGTGACTTGGTTCGTGACATGAATTGAATTGACTTGTGACGTGTTCAGACAATTTATTACGGTCGGCTATGTTTGTTAATTAAAATATACTTTGCAAATAAATTAATATTAAAAACAGAACATTTAATAAATAAATAAAAACCAAAACCCAATCAAGACACAAAACGGAGCTGAAAAAATAACGCGTTTTTAAAGTAATATTATACGTTTGTGTTTTCAGCGTCGTAGTTGGGTTTTAGTTTTTACTTTTGTTTCGATACGCTACTATTAATTTAACTTACAACTAAGTATAACTCGGTCTAAGTCTCGGGTTCAAATTCCAGATCGGGCCAAAAAGTGTTTTTGGGTTTTTCTTAGGAAGTTCCTATTAGCACCCCGGAGTTAGGTAGTTTGGTGGTGATTCACGCCCGTGCCTCGGAGAGCACGTTAAGCCATCGGTCCCGGTTGTCATGAACATCTATGGCAATCGTTATTGGGAAGTCAGTGCCCTTAAATTTACTGACAAATAGTTCAACCTTCGAATTTCTCTGGTGCATGTTTGTATGTTACAGAGTAGCGCCTATACTACGGAACCGATTTTAATGATTGAGGTAGCCATAGATAGATTCGTTATGATGACCCGGGTGACCATATATGTACTACTTTTATCAAAGTTTTTACGTCATCGAGTTACAGTTTTCAAACTTCTCGTTCACATAAGCTCTATTATAAAAAATAAATATACCTACGAAACATCCGCTTTATATCCCCTACTATAACTTTGCTTGCCTTCAAGACATTTGAACTAACTCACATTGTTGTACCTACTCATCGAGTTCATCTGATGACGAAAGCCTTCGAGGATCAGATCAGCTCAAAGGTGTTCATTTAGCCTAAACTAAATCAAACTGATTGTTGACAATAATTTTTTGAATTATGATTTAATTATTATAAAAAAATATAGTAATCAGCAACCTTCTAAGGCTCACTGCGAGGCTCGAATCTCCTCTCATTAGAGAGTTAAAGCCATACGTTACCGCTGTTTGGGAACTGGTAAGGTGAAGTTGCGGCTATATAATCTCATAATGCCTCCAACTAAGCTCTCAACGTCTCAACGTCTATTAATCCTACGATAACAATCGGGACCGTTCATGGTATACCTACTGCCACTAACCGTTGCTTACCCTCAGCGATTGGTTCTAATCACCTATGGCTGCTTGACTTTGTTTTGAAAATATCGTAATCTGGTCACGTTTTGTAGTACATACTTTGTTTTAATAATCACCACAAAACATATTAAACATAAATATAGAATCATTGTTTCCATAACAATGGCTTAGATGATTTTTTTTTCTCTTTAAACTGTTTTTTGGGCATCTATTTATACAATAAGTATCTACCTACATTATTATTTTATTTTACTATTGTGTAAAATTACTAACACAATTAACAATACAAATGAAATCATTCAATCTTAGTTCATTTAAACCATTCTTTTAGTAGGCTTTTACTACTTCCATTCAAATATAGTATTTAAATCCCGTCGCAAAACGGTTTTTTTTAAATAAATGATCTGCAAAAATGAGTGATGGAAAGTAAAAATAAATTCAACAGTGGTGGTTACTTCTTACTAGTTGTCCCGTAGTGGTCAAAATTCGACCATTTTTTTGTTATTTTTTAGCTTTCTGCTTCCTCCACGCAAAGTGGAGATTCCAGATTCTAGATATAAATGTAAAAAAATTATAGGTACTCCTCCGTTCTCGCAATTTTCCTAATAAAGGGGTACTAAGTTTTGGTTTCACGGATTAATACATATACGGATTAATATACTCGTAGATTACTACTGTAGTAAACATAATTTTGTATACCTACTTGCGAATTACACAAACTCACTTAAAATGAAAACAATATAAAATCAATACACACCTGTTATCACAACTGCATACTGTCTTAACAAAGGACTGTTGAAGAAATTTAACATTTTTCACACTCACAAAACACTATACATACAATAATATTTTAATATTTAAGGAACAGATTGTTTTGCACGCTTTATCTGAGGAGAGGTACTCGTACATATATTCACATAGCGTGTTTCAAAACGAATGAAATGTATCTACTACCTTCGCAACTGTTGTCACTCTTCGGATGATGCGTTAGTGGGGGTAATAGGTACAGTCATCGGTAAGTACTCTGACCATGACACAAGATAGCAATAAGAATTAAATATTCTGTAGTAACGATGAGATGCATCGAGATCGAGACTGCCTTGTTGGTCTAGTGGTTAGAGTATGCGGCTGCTGATTAAAAGGTCTCAGGTTCGATGCCCGGGTTGAAATATATTTTTGTATGCTCTGTAAATATTTGTTTCGGAGTTTTCTATGTATATGTGTATGTGTTTATAAATAAAAGTAATATATATTTATATAAGTTATCTAGTACCCATAGCACAAGTATTAGTTTGGGACTAGATGATGTTGTGTATTCGTCGTGAAGCTAGTTTAAAAGAGCCCAAGTTATTCATTATATCATCAGCTATCTAAAAGTGAAAGTTATGTTATAATAGGTGCAGTAGTTCCAGATATAAAAAGACAGCCAAAAATGTATGTTACGGTGTACGTACCGTATGTATACAATTCTCCACAGAACAGAGATTTAACTTAGAAGTGGCATTGATCGTTATACCGTAAGCTATTCAATGTCGCGTAGACGCACATTAAAACATATTAAATTATACACCTTATACCTTTTGCATAAGACAGCGTTTCACTTGCAAATTTGTGTTTAGGGCGGTACTTTAAAAAACAGTAGTGTCGATAGACTTTAGGTTAACTTAGCTATTTTCTGAAACTAATAGTTCCCACTTTTAAATACCGTTATCCTCATTTATAATATCAAAGTTACCGTCGTAGAAATGGATTGAGCAAATGGTACTAGTTCATTATTAAAAAATAGATATTTGTTTATACAAAACTTAAAGAGTTTGTGAAAAAGGTTTCATACTTTTCAATACGACATATTTTTGTATAGAGGTAACACACATAATCTCATGGAGTTAGGAAGCTATTTAATTTTGTTTTATTTCAAAATTCACAATTCTTTATAACTAAATTTATGCGTAAATAGTGACAAGCAAAGCAAAATAAGAACAAAAATACTTTCTAAAGTTACTTTTATACTTTTACTAGCTTTTTCCCGCGGCTCTGCTCGCGTGTAGGTTATCGCGACAAATAGAAACCTATGTGTTATTCTGATATGTAAGCTATATTAGTGTGAAGTTTCATCAAAATCCATTCAGTAGTCTTTACGTGAAAGAGCAACAAACATACATACATACATCCTCACAAACTTTCACGTTTATAATCTTAGTAGGATTCGTTAAAATGTATGAATATACGAATTTCTTAATAACTAGTGGGTCTCAATCCTAGTACATTTTAGTATTTACTTATTATATAAATGTCAATCCATATTGAATCAACGAAAACGCTTAATGAAATTTAATGAACCATAGAGGTTTTTAGTGTTTTTACAACCTGTCCTTCAATCAGTCAGAGGTGTCATACCTCTTCTATTCAATGAACTTTAATGTCTGAGGGCCCCAAAATGTTATTTATTCATTAAAACGTGTCCGAAGTTTACCAAGCCAAAAAATTCAACAAAAAGATTTCCAAGAAAAGTTCATAACAACAAATAAGCAAATAGACAAAGTCATCCCCTTTTTTGTTGTCGTTTAAACATCATATTATCAAACAAATCAAATCAAGTCTATTAAACAGAAAATACACGAAAAGGATCGACATCTATAAAATACTAGCTTTCGCCCGCGGCTCCGCCCGCGTGTATGTCGGTTATCGTGGTAAAAAGTAGCCTATGTCCTTTCCTAAGTTCAGTTCTATCTTCATACCAAATTTCATCAAAATCGGTTCAGTGGTTTAGGCGTGAAAGCGTAACAGACAGACAGACAGACAGAGTTACTTTCGCATTTATAATATTAGTAGGGAAGTAGGGATTAGTAGGGATTAGTAGGGAAGTAGGGAAGTAGGGATTTGGGCACATCACTATCGCAACTAATGTTTATATTAAACTAGTTGTCCCACACAGCCCTGTCTGCGTATTCTATTGCCTGTAGCGTGATGTTATACCGGGGAAGCAAATTTGTTTCCCATAAAAAATGCTATAGTGAGCCCTTCGATCACTTTTATTGATCGAAGAGTGAGCCAACCTTAAAAGCTTCCCATAAAAATGTTAATAAGACAACCTTAAAAGATAAACTTATGTTGCTGTCGCGGACTTTTTTAAAGACTTATAAAGGATAACAATTCTGTTATAGATGATTTATGCGAATATTTTAACTTTAACTGCAGCGGAAGCTTTCCAGAGAAAAAACCCCAGATTTAGAACCATTCTTCATCGGTGCTCCGCTCCTATTGGTCTTAGCGTGATGAAATATAGCTAATAGCCTTCCACGATAAATGTGCTATCTAACACCAAAATAATTCTTCAAATCGGACCAGTAGTTCCTTAATATGCTTCATTTTTTACTAACAAACTCTTCAGATTTATAATATTAGTATGTGTAGATATAAATCAGTAATTTAGCCAAATTGAATCCAAATATTCGTGCAAAAATTGCAGTTCATTGCGTGCTCGTGGAAACAATGTGGTTAGTAATAAAATTTAATACGCAATGTATACCCGACGAAAGTAATACGCATACACGGGCGGTTAGTAAGTGCCAGTAAAATTCAGCTTATTTGCACTTCATTGCGGCGCGTCTGTTCTGCTCATATAGCATTTCTACCTTATTCTGTGTTCTGTGTGCCTCTCTCATAATTTGAAATTATACAGATAAACCTATTTTTTTATTTATTTTTATATAAATAAATGTGTAAGTTAGGGAGAGTGTATGAATCTTTGGTACTCTTGAACGTAAAAAGTACTGAACTGATTTACAGGATTTATAGCTGATTAAATTTATATAAACGTTTTTGTAATTTCTCTTTTGGGGCACGCTAATTCTCGAAAGTTGTAAGTCTAAGTTTTGCACCCCCTAGCCCCTCGAATGTTACATAAAACTAAAATTTTCTTGATATCGAAACTCAGACCGAACAATCCGCTCAGCATCTCACTGCGCCAAACCACCGTAAAGATTCCCCTGGTGGGTCACCATTTGAATTATATTTTAATACTAGCAGAAACGGATATCTACAAGTAGTAATTAGTTTAATAAAGACAATTTACAGCAATATTATTATATTATTACATTAAGAATGAAAAGTGACCTTAAATAAAATAATTATTACAGAAACAAAAAAGCGGCCAAGTGCGAGTCGGACTCGCCCATGAAGGGTTCCGTAGCAGCAAGTAACATCATACAAAGTATTTTGATTGATGTAAATTGCGGTTTATGATTTACGACGTAATAAAAAAAACTACTTACTAGGTCTCGTTCAAACTAATTTTCGTTGGAAGTTTGCATGGTAATGTACATCATACATTTTTTTTAGTTTTATCATTCTCATAATTTAGAAGTTACAGGGGTGGGGGGGGGGGACACACCTGTTACCACTTTGGAAGTGTCTCTCGCGCAAACTATTCAGTTTAGAAAAAAATGATATTAGAAACCTCAATATCATTTTTGAAAACCTATCCTTATGTCACACGCATGGTTATGATAAAAAAAGAAATTTTTGAGTTTCAGTTCTAAGTATGGAGACCCCCACTTTTTTTCTATTTTTGTGTAAAAATATTAATGTCGTTCACAGAATACATCTACTGACAAAGTTTCAACAGTATAGCTTTTATAGTTTCAGAAAAAAGTGGCTGTGACATACGGACGGACAGACAGACAGACATGACGAATCTATAAGGGTTCCGTTTTTTGCCATTTGGCATCGGAACCCTAAAAACAGAGTAGTTTAACAGACTTCTGGACTCAGGCTTTACATCAGGCAGAGTAGAGTCACTTTGGTAGGCTTAAATTTCTATTAAAAAAAAGCTTGACTGCTTACCTAATAGCTTCTTGTAACATAAAAACAAAACCGGTTAGAATCAACACACGCAGATATAAACTTTCGTTTTACTTTCTCAATAGGTATCATAATTGAAATGAATTTCCTCCTTAATCTATTTAGTCTGTTATTATCAACAGTGGGAAACAAAATTTGACCTAAGTTTGTAATACTTCTACACTCTTATTTCATCACTCAGATGAAGAAATGTTTCTAATCTGAGTTTCACGTTACGTCACGTTAAGTAGTTAGTCCTGATTATTATGACCTTGTTAAAAGACCTCTAGTCTTCGGGTGGCTTAAAAACATCAAACGGCAAGATTTATTAAGTGTGGGAACGTATGACCCTAACCCTTTCTTGAGAGGATACTTGAGCCCAGTAGTACGATAAGATGTCATTGTGTTGTTGATTCGTTTTTTTGTGACGTAATTGAATTAAAAAATTATGATATTTCCTAAATCCAAGAGAGAAAGAACACAATGTGTGTTTGTGTTCAAATATCCAGTATAAGCTTCTAAGTTCGAGGAGCAGTATGCGTTTTGATGCCTTCTTTATTCCGATTAGTTATCATTACCAGTAGCATTAATTTTAAAAAGACAAAGGTCTTAAACCTAGGAGTAAAATATTGTCTCGTATGTGAATTGAGTGAGTTTATTCTGATTTTATTTACACCTAAAAATATCGTTTAACAGCTTTAGAACAATATTTTAAATTTCCCAAGACTAAGTGTTTCGGGACGAAATAAACGTCATAACAACCAACGTTCAATTCAATCAAATTCAATGTCTAATGTCATTGTCAAATTTTTGACAGTTTCGTAGGTGTTTGTATTTACGTGCGTGTAATATTTAGTTTTTAAAAACGATAATTAATCTAAACTATCTACCTAAACTATGGATGACGATGATTATTGGAATACGAGTGAGACAAAGGCCACGGCTTTGAGCTTCGATGATGATGTGGTAAGTTTTAAACTCTGATACATTGATTGTTTGACCAAGCTCCGGGCCCGATTTTGTGTTAGTGTAAAGTGTAATTTCTTTCTTAATGAGTATCATCTATTTGTTTTAAATACAAAAAACAAATAGCTGATAAACTTAGTTTCAATAGTTTCAAGTGATAATTTTTTCTATTGCTGCCCCACCTCTAAAACTTTCATGTTAAGTAGGATTAGTTCTGCTACAAATATCGCAATGCTAAATCGAGTTACTATGAGTACTATGCTTTTAACGGAAGTGCCTTCTATCACAATATAACACTTCTTAAAGACACAGTGTATAATAATACTACACTCCATGTAAAGACATTAAAAAGTAGGTAATATAATCAAAACCATGTATGTAAATTATGTATATGAAACCTGTTTTGAACAAAGTGCCATTCACATTATTTCCAGTTATCACCTCAAGAGATCCTGGCAATTGGTCAAAAGTCATACTCAGGACAGAGCGAGGAGAGCATATTTAGTAACCTAAGCATCACTACAACCAAATCAGCTGCAGTTCCACTAAGCAGCCTGGTCTCATCAAAGGTTCTAGACCTGAGTATGTATAACTTGTATGTATACATTTGACTGCATGGTTGGCCTACTGGTTTAATGAGTCTCCACGCAGCTTTCTACTGCACCAAGCATTGCAGGTT
The DNA here is from genome assembly GCA_932526445.1 of Phragmatobia fuliginosa. Classification (NCBI taxonomy): domain Eukaryota; kingdom Metazoa; phylum Arthropoda; class Insecta; order Lepidoptera; family Erebidae; genus Phragmatobia; species Phragmatobia fuliginosa. The sequence continues at coordinate 11,536,923 of OW052057.1, forward strand.
CAAAACCCACAGGGGACGACACTTTGTATGGTTCACAAATACTTAGTTTTTCTGAGTCTGGGTGTTCTTTGTGTCCGTTTGTAAAGCCCTAAGTGACACAAGATTCATATTCTAAATAGCTGAGTGTTACCCGCGGTTATTGTTGTCAATCTCGAGTAAGGATGTGGAGTGAAGCAAGTTTAAAAAAATGTGAGCCGTCACGGGACGCCTGGCAGATGTGAAACATCGCCATTATTTTGTAAAAGTAATATGCAGAAAAGAACATATTGTAATAGGAACTAAATATGTCATAATGATAAAATAAAATATTACTAATTATTAAAATAGTACAGTACACACTACTGCATATAGACTGTATATATATACCATCGTATAGCATGCCGTGGCGACGCGTCGCCAGGCCGTAGCGACGCGTCGCCAGGCGTCGCCAGGCCAAAAATCTGTTTTACGTGCGGCTATAGATGTTTCACATCAAAAAATTGCCTCAGTTACTCCTTATGTCATAAGCCATCTGCAAGTGAAAGTTTCGTTAAAATTGGCCCAGCCGTTCCAGAGATTACCCGGAACAAACAGACAGACAGACAAAAAATTTAAAATTCAGTTTTGGATGTCAGTACCTTAAATACCTTGAAATGCATTTAGTATAAAACTTTATTTGTATAGATTATTTTTTGTATATTTAGGCCTACCAGAGTGAGTTTTAGTAACTGCCTGACGGCAAGCATGAGTAGAATCCAGGAATTGGGGTTGTTTGAATTTTTCCTATTTGAAATTGAATTGTACCTTATGTTTGTAGATTTCGATGATTATTTTATAGACATAGTTTACAAAATTAATAATGATATTCATTTTTTTCTAGTACTCCTAGCACAATCTGGAAAATCTCCATCTAAGGAAACAAAGCAGGAGCTACAATCAGAAGAAACTGTAGCGATGACCCTCAAGAGACTGACTCTGGGCCGCAGCTGTTCGCTTCACATACACAGAAGTTTGAAGAGCAAAACTGAACTGTTGGATGGAGCACTAGCCATAGGAGATGGGAATGCAGTACTTACTGTAAGACATGATGACTGTACCTGATTTGTTTGATGATTTATATGAACACTAGGTTTTGCCTGCGGCTTCATCCTTTCTCAGGTTACAAAATGTCACTTAAATTGGTGCAGTACGCAACAAGCACACAGACACAGCGGTATATATAGTTTATAATATGTAGTAATATATGTATGTAGCAGACTTAATATACATAAGTAGTTTGGTCAAAACCTCCAAAGGTCCAGATTTACAATACTGTAGAACATTATTTTGATCTATAGCTAGGTATAGCTAGGTACAGCCAGCGTTTGCAATGTACCTAAGGGTGAAAAAATGGGTTTATTTACGACATCGCATAAGAAACTTCTAAAATTATTATCTTTGCCATTTTCTTTAATAGACAGAGTGATTCAAGAGGAATGTTTTTATGGATAATACATGCATAATATAGTAGATAATAATTTTAGAAGTTTCTTATGTGATGTCGTAAATAAACCCATTTTTTTACGCTTAGGTACATTGCAAACGCTGGCTGTACCTAGCTATACCTAGCTATAGATCAAAATAATGTTCTACAGTATTGTACATCTAAAAAAGGTCTACAAAAAAGTCCACGATGGTATATATTTATATCTTAGGGATATATATATGTCTTAGGGATAACCCACAATAACCATTTTTTTGATTTTTTCTTTTTACGAGAGGCTTATTCACAAAGCGATTTTAAGCAATACAGTATTAATCCTTATCTAATTAAGTACCTTAAAAACATTGTGTATTTAATATAGATCAATATGGCCCTTTACAATATGTAATTTAAATTAATACTTTTTAAGAAATTACAGATTTAAAATGCAGGAACAAAGCGATTGAGGCGGTACCGGCCGGGGCCCGTTAATTGACGCTGCTGTCGATTTGTCACTATCAGTTAGTAACTAAACACAATACTTTATATATTCCAAGGCGGTACAAAGTTTCGCCGGGTCAGCTAGTTTTCTTATAAAATAATTACAAGACAGATTTCAACATCAACATTGAGACACACACATACAGAAAACACAAGACATACACTTGTTGCGTTATAATGGGTAACTATTGATCTCACATTGGGTAGTCAGTTCAATGATTTCAGCAAGGTGCATGCTCATTGGTCAAATCAAATAGCACTCACTTTTTCAACTTCCTAATATACACTTTTTTCCATTTTCACATAATCAATGTAGACTGCAAATCAACAGGCATCCATTGCCAGTTCGGACCAAAAATATAAATAAAAAATAATTGATCATGGAAATACTTAGTAACATCTTTCGAATTGGAATTTGAAGAGCATGTAACCATGATGTTACTGCGCCGGATCTCTCCCATCACTCCCCAGTTTATTGGATTAAGAGAGTTCAACATAATGTGTTTAGTGGCCAGCAAAAAGTACATCAGTATCATCACATCAAATCGAATTGACACCAAAATTAAAACGTTCCAGAGAACTCATTAAGTCTTTGTTTTCAGGTAGTACTGTTCCTAATTCAGACTTTGAACAAGAAGTTGGTGTATGAACTTCTATCATCGAGACCTGTAGCGTTGAATCACTACATCTCGTTCTTGCAAAGCGAAGGCAAGATCACTGAACTCACAGATTTGCTTACGTAAGTAATTTTTGCATTTTTTTTAACTTTCAAGATTTTTACACTGTAGAAACTAAATAAACCTTTAAATAATTCTATCTCAAAAAAGTTCTGCTGCACAACAAAAACTATATTCATCATCATCAACAGCCTTCTACAGTCCACTGCTGGACATAGGCCTCTCCTTAGAAAGGAGGTTTTGGCCTACTATACCACGCTGGCCAGACGGGTTGGTATAGGGTTGGTTTCAAGTTTTCCTTCTCTTTGCATTGATGTTGTCTTGCGTAGTTTATCCCTTAGTCGCCTTTTACGACACCCGCGGGATGAATAGGGGTGGTGACACTCTGTATTCTAAATCCGTCACCACACGGACAACTATATTATCTCTAATTATATTTTCTAAAGCGGTGAAGTGTGAAACCAGCTGCTTAGATTTTGTTGTGTGTATTTATTGCTCGCGGATGCTCACCTGTTCACCACTCTCCACTATGGTTCTCGTTTTAGTGCGCCTATTATACACTAGATGGCGTTGCCTGTGATCAAATGTTTTAGACAAATACGATCATAAACTTAAATAATAGACCAAGGTAGAAGCCCTTTAAAATAAGAAAAAGGTAAAACAAAAACATTAGGATGAAACCTATTGGAAAATGAGTAGAATATTATAAAAATTAAAGGAAAAATAAATTTCGGGCGATCTGAGGTCGGAAAGGGGAAGGGGGAGGTTTTAAGGGTAAAAATCGGTTTTAAATCTTAATTACCGGCAAAACTACAAGTCCAATAAAAAAAAGTAAAATCGCAAAGTTGTACTCAATAAAAAGATTAAACTTTTGCATTTACACTTCTTTCATATTAACCTCAAATTTTATGTAAAAAATTCAAAAAACCAAGATTTTGGGTTTTTATTTTTATCTTTTAGAAATAAAATAATTTTTTCACGCAACCTTTTTTTGTGTCCCACATACATATTTGTAATTTATTTCATTTGAACTATGTTTTTTTTTCACCTTATTTTGACTAATATCCAAAAAGCACCCTAATTTTCAATCGATCGAATTTTTTATTCGATGAAATCTCTACTTTCCGATGGTATGAAAATAAATATCCATGCTAAATCTTCTCCAAAATGCAAAAAAATCTAAAAGTTTTTTTATCGATATACACTCCAATTCGATTTTTTATCGTTATATACTAAACTAAATAAGTATATAACTAAACTAAATAAGTGTTTAAGTAATATATAAGTAAATAACTAAATTAATAAGTATATAACTAAATTAATAAGTATATAACTAAATTAATAAGTATATAACTAAATTAATAAGTATATAACTAAATCAATATGTAAATAACTAAACAAAATATATAACAAAAAAGTATATAACTAGATAAGTATATAACTAAACTAAATAAGTATATAACTAACCTAAATAAGTATCTAACTAAACTAAATAAGTATATAACTAATCTAAATAAGTATATAACTAAACTAAATAAGTATATAACTAAACTAAATAAGTATATAACTAAACTAAAGAATATATAACTAATCTAAATAAGTATATAACTAAACTAAATAAGTATATAACTAATCTAAATAAGTATATATCTAAACTAAATAAGTATATAACTAAATTATTAAGTACATAACTAAACTAAATAAGTATATAACTAAACTAAATAAGTATATAACTAAACTAAATAAGTATACAACTAAACTAAATAAGTATATAACTAATCTAAATAAGTATATAACTAATCTAAATAAGTATATAACTAAACTAAATAAGTATATAACTAAACTAAATAAGTATATAACTAATCTAAATAACTATATAACTAAACTAAATAAGTATATAACTAAACTAAATAAGTATATAACTAAACTAAATAAGTATATAACTAAACTAAAGAATATATAACTAATCTAAATAAGTATATAACTAAACTAAATAAGTATATAACTAATCTAAATAAGTATATAACTAATCTAAATAAGTATATAACTAAACTAAATAAGTATATAACTAATCTAAATAAGTATATAACTAATCTAAATAAGTATATAACTAATCTAAATAAGTATATAACTAAACTAAATAAGTATATAACTAATCTAAATAAGTATATAACTAATCTAAATAAGTATATAACTAATCTAAATAAGTATATAACTAAACTAAATAAGTATATAACTAATCTAAATAAGTATATAACTAAACTAAATAAGTATTTAACTAAACTAAATAAGTATATAACTAAACTATATAAGTAAATTACTCAACTAAATAAGTATATAACTAAACTAAATAAGTATATAACTAAACTAAATAAGTATATAACTAAATTGTAAGTATATAACTAAACTAAAGAAGTATATAACTAAACCAAATAAGTATATAACTAAACTAAATTAGTATATACCTAAATAAATAAGTATATAACTAATCTAAATAAGTATATAACTAAAGTATTAAGTATATATAACTAAACTAAAGAAGTATATAAACTAATCAAAATAAGTATATAACTAAACTAAATAAGTATATAACTAAACTAAATAAGTATATAACTAATCTAAATAAGTATATAACTATACTAAATAAGTATATAACTAAACTAAATAAGTATATAACTAAACTAAATAAGTATATAACTAAATTGTAAGTATATAACTAAATCAATATGTAAATAACTAAACTAAATAAGTATATAACTAAATTGTAAGTATATAACTAAATCAATGTGTAAATAACTAAACTAAATAAGTATATAACTAAATTATTAAGTATATAACTAATCTAAATAAGTATATAACTAAACTAAATAAGTATATAACTAATCTAAATAAGTATATAACTAATCTAAATAAGTATATAACTAAACTAAATAAGTATATAACTAAACTAAATAAGTATATAACTAAACTATATAAGTAAATTACTCAACTAAATAAGTATATAACTAAACTAAATAAGTATATAACTAAACTAAATAAGTATATAACTAAATTGTAAGTATATAACTAAACTAAAGAAGTATATAACTAAATTGTAAGTATATAACTAAACTAAATAAGTATATAACTAAACTAAATTAGTATATACCTAATTTAGTTTAGTTATATACTTATTTAGTTATATACTTCTTTAGTTTAGTTATATACTTACAATTTAGTTATATACTTATTTAGTTTAACTAAATAAGTATATAACTAAATTATTAAGTATATAACTAATCTAACTAGTATATAACTAAACTATATAAGTATATAACTAAACTATATAAGTAAATTACTCAACTAAATAAGTATATAACTAAACTAAATAAGTATATAACTAAACTAAATAAGTATATAACTAAATTGTAAGTATATAACTAAACTAAAGAAGTATATAACTAAACTAAATAAGTATACAACTAAACTAAATTAGTATATACCTAAATAAATAAGTATATAACTAATCTAAATAAGTATATAACTAAACTAAATAAGTATATAACTAAAGTATTAAGTATATATAACTAAACTAAAGAAGTATATAAACTAATCAAAATAAGTATATAACTAAACTAAATAAGTATATAACTAAACTAAATAAGTATATAACTAATCTAAATAAGTATATAACTATACTAAATAAGTATATAACTAAACTAAATAAGTATATAACTAAACTAAATAAGTATATAACTAAATTGTAAGTATATAACTAAATCAATATGTAAATAACTAAACTAAATAAGTATATAACTAAATTGTAAGTATATAACTAAATCAATGTGTAAATAACTAAACTAAATAAGTATATAACTAAATTATTAAGTATATAACTAATCTAAATAAGTATATAACTAAACTAAATAAGTATATAACTAATCTAAATAAGTATATAACTAATCTAAATAAGTATATAACTAAACTAAATAAGTATATAACTAAACTAAATAAGTATATAACTAAACTATATAAGTAAATTACTCAACAAAATAAGTATATAACTAAACTAAATAAGTATATAACTAAACTAAATAAGTATATAACTAAATTGTAAGTATATAACTAAACTAAAGAAGTATATAACTAAATTGTAAGTATATAACTAAACTAAATAAGTATATAACTAAATTGTAATTATATAACTAAATCAATATGTAAATAACTAAACTAAATAAGTATATAACTAAATTATTAAGTATATAACTAATCTAAATAAGTATATAACTAAACTAAATAAGTATATAACTAATCTAAATAAGTATATAACTAATCTAAATAAGTATATAACTAAACTAAATAAGTATATAACTAAACTAAATAAGTATATAACTAAACTAAATAAGTATATAACTAAACTAAATTAGTATATACCTAAATAAATAAGTATATAACTAATCTAAATAAGTATATAACTAAACTAAATAAGTATATAACTAAAGTATTAAGTATATATAACTAAACTAAAGAAGTATATAAACTAATCAAAATAAGTATATAACTAAACTAAAGAAGTATATAACTAAACTAAATAAGTATATAACTAATCTAAATAAGTATATAACTAAACTAAATAAGTATATAACTAAACTAAATAAGTATATAACTAAACTAAAAAAGGATACAACTAAATTGTAAGTATATAACTAAATCAATATGTAAATAACTAAACTAAATAAGTATATAACTAAACTAAATAAGTATATAACTAAACTAAATAAGTATATAACTAAACTAAATAAGTACATTACTAATATATAATTAAATTACTAAATTATTAAGTATATAACTAAATTAATAAGTATATAACTAAATCAATGTGTAAATAACTAAACTAAATAAGTATATAACTAAATTATTAAGTATATAACTAATCTAAATAAGTATATAACTAAACTAAATAAGTATATAACTAATCTAAATAAGTATATAACTAAACTAAATAAGTATATAACTAAATTGTAAGTAGATAACTAAACTAAAGAAGTATATAACTAAATTATTAAGTATATAACTAAACTAAATAAGTATATAACTAAACTAAATAAGTACATAACCAAACTAAATAAGTATATAACTAAACTAAATAAGTATATAACTAAACTAAATAAGTATATAACTAATCTAAATAAGTATATAACTAAACTAAATAAGTATATAACTAAACTAAATATGTATATAACTAAATAAGTAAGTATATAACTAAATTAATAAGTATATAACTGAATTAAATAAGTACATAACTAAAATATTGTAGTTGTCTTATTAAAATTAACTTATTTGTTTTTATATTTCGATTTGCAATTTTTTTTGTTTATCAATGTAACATGTAATCTTACGTCATTCAAGTGTAAATTTGAATAAATAGCTCAAAATTGTATATAACAATTAAAAAAAAATTGGATACGTTTTTTTTAATTTTTTTGCATTTTCTGAGAAAATTCATTAGGGTAATACATATATATTTTTTTTACACCATCGGAAAGTAGAGATTTCATCGAACAGAAAGCACATCAATTTTTGAAAAAAGTTGTAATTTTAACAGGTGCATTTTCGATTGAAAATTAGGGTGCTTTTTCGATATTAAGTCAAAATAAGGTGAAAAAATAAATATATCAAATTAAATGAATTACAGTGTATTGTGAACATAAAAAGGTAAGTTTTCACTAAATTTCGTAAGAGATAATTAATAATATAATAATAATAATAAATATTTCGGACATTTTATACACAGAACGCCATCTAGTCCCAAACTAAGCAAGGCTTGTATTAAGGGTACTAAACAACTGATATAAATGTTTAAATACATACATATTATGATACATAAAATACACCCAAACTCCGAAACAAATATTTGTGGCTCACACAAACATTTGGTCCGACTCGGATATCGAACCCGAGACCTCTTGATTAGCAGTCGCATGCGCTAACCACTAGACCAACCTTTATTTGTATAAGATAAAAATAAAAACTCAAAATCTTGGTTTTTGAATTTTTCACATAATATTTGAGGTTATGTGAAAAAGGGAATGAAAAAGTTGTAGATCTTTTTATTATCTACAACTTTGCCATTTTTCGTTTTCCATAGGACTTTTAGTTTTGCCGGAAATCGAGATAAACCGTTTTTTTTTGTATTTATATTGTATAGATTATCACTGTTAGATACAGACTCAACTACTTAGATAATATTTTATATTTACAGAATGTTTGGCCGAAGTCCTGAAGCTGCCGTAAGTTACTATTCTTATGCCGGAACCACACTGCGTTATTCGCTATTCGTTATGCGGGTTATTCACGCGCATACCAGTTCGAAGTGAGGATGGCATGTTTGTTTTTTGCGTGCATAACAAATATTTTGGCGAATACGGCGTAGTCACATAACGAATAGCGCATAACGCAGTGTGGTTCCGGCATTACTTTTACTGCTACACTAGTGGTTTTATTTTAAAACTAGCTGACTCCCGCGGTTATAAAGCTAGTGTAAAAAAAACTTGCCTATTCTACTCTTTAGGTCGTCAGTTTTCGCTAGTGAAGATCCCGTTAAAATCGGACCAGCCGTTTCAGAACAAACAGACAGATTGATAAAATAAAAAATAAAACTGCCTTTTTCATGTTAGTACCATATAAACTTTGATGCGCATTTAGTAAAACGCTGTTCATAATCATATGATGTTACATACAGACACCAATTTTATTTATTTGTATAGATAGTAAATCAAATAAGCATACACCAGTCGTCATAGGCCATTTATAGCCTCTACAACATTTTTTAGGGTTCCGTAGCCAAATGGCAAAAAACGGAACCCTTATAGATTCGTCAAGTCTGTCTGTCTGTCTGTCTGTCCGTCCGTATGTCACAGCCAATTATTTCCGAAACTATAAGAGCTATACTATTGAAACTTGGTCATTCGATGTATTCTGTGAACCGCATTAAGATTTTTACATAAAAATTGAAAAAAAACTATACATTTTGGGGGTCCCCATACTTGGAACTGAAACTCAAAAATTTTTTTTTCATCAAACCTATACGTGTGGGGTTATCTATGGATAGGTGTTCAAAAATGATGTTGAGGTTTCTAATATCATTTTTTTCTAAACTGAATAGTTTGCGCGAGAGACACTTCCAAAGTGGAAAAATGTGTGTCTCCCGCCCTCTAACTTCTAAAATAACAGAGTGATAAAACTAAAAAAAATATATGTTGTACATTACCATGCAAACTACCAACGAAAATTGGTTTGAACGAGATCTAGTGAGAAGTTTTTTTTTAAAAAGTCATAAATCGTAAACCGCAATTTACCTTTCATTCAACCAATACACTAGTATAAAAACATCGATGAAAGTTACAAAGAACTACAAGAACTTTTATATGATATTACTTGCTGATACGGAACCCTTCATGGGCGAGTCCGATTCGCACTTGGCCGCTTTTTTTAATTTGTTGTAGTTTTATCCTTCCAAAGAACTCAAGGCAAAACAGTTTGAATGAAAATTTTGTAACTTAATTTCTAAGTAGCTGAGACCCGCGGTGTTTCCCGCGGTTCTTATTGTTAATCGCGAGTAACGCCGTGGTAAAACACTTGTATAAAAAATTGTGGCTACGTAAATGCTCAACGTGACCTCCGAGTCTCGGAAACGTTCATAACGTATCATGCCATAAACGGTCACCCATCTAGGTACTGACCGCGCCATCGTTCCTTACCCTCGGTGATTGTTTCCATTCACCTAAAGGCACTTCGCTGTGAGCACTTCGATTAGCTTAGCTGAATTCACGTCGAGATAACGACCGCACGGTTGGCCTAGTGGCTTAAGCGGTCGCCACGCCGCTTCCTACTACGCCAAGTGTCGTGGGTTCAAATCCCACGTAGGACAACACTTTGTGTTATTCACAATTTGTTGTTCTGAGTCTGGGTGTTCTTTGTGTCCGTTTCATGTATGTTGGTAAAGGCCCCCGCGACACAGGAATATAAATTCCTAATGCGGGAGTTGTCTTTTTAAATAAATAAAAATATTAAATATAATTCTTCTATTTTCCTCTCTTTCTTTAGATATACCAATACCAACACACAGTTAAGACTCAAGGCAGCAACATAGATGCGTTACTAAGGAAATTGATGAATCTGATGGCCAACCATTTTGACCAGCCTGGAGTAGACCAACACCAGGCCAAAATGTTGGCGGACTATATTAAGTTATTGGGTAAGATAATTTTAAATAGACATACATACATACGCTCATCCTTATATCCTTAAAAGGGTAGGCAGGCATATTCATCATTTTTATATAATGAGCAAAGTGACTGATGGAAAACATGAGTAGAAGCTGAGATGGTCACCATCCTTACATACATACTAAAACTGCACAGTTGGTCTGTACATTATGATGTAATAGAACCAAGCTGATTTCAGCACGAATGGGCCGGCTCGACCCGGCCTCTACTACCTTCACACAGCAGACCATCCTAATAATGACAGCACTCTTGCTGTCGTATTTCGTTGGTGAGTGTGAGACCGGAGGCCCAATCATTCTTCATCATTCTTCCGGTCTCCGGACGCCGGAATGATGCAGAAACATCTGGCCAGGCCGCCATGGTATGAGTAACCATTCAGGTCCCTCCGGGAATCGAACCCAAGACCTCAAGCATAGCAGTCGTAGCGACTGCGCCACAAAGGCAGTCATTACAGTTAAAATAATTTTCTTTTACCAATTCCAGAATGGCAGAAACACGTGAACAAACCGGATTTAAATTACAAGTCGGTGTTACAATGGTTGGGTTACAACTGTGCTAACCATTGGCACGAAGGCGCCGGGAATGTCATGTCACCCTTGACGCTTTGTCAGAGGCATCAGGTACTTCGTTTTATTCCTATTTATCATGTAATTAGCGAATCGACCTAGCTTCGCACCAATATTATGTGATGCCTACCAAAGTGGCTCTTTTCTGCCTGGTGAGAAGCATGAGTATTTTAGTTCGATATTTTTATAATTTGTCCGTGTGGTGACGGATTAAGAATACAGAGTGTCACCACCCCTATTCATCCCGCGGGTGTCGTAAAAGGCGACTAAGGGATAAACTACGCAAGACAACATCAATGCAAAGAGAAGGAAAACTTGAAACCAACCCTATACCAGCCCGTCTGGCCAGCGTGGTATAGTAGGCCAAAACCTCCTTTCTAAGGAGAGGCCTATGTCCAGCAGTGGACTGTTAAAGGCTGTTGATGATGATGATGATAATTTTATTTACTAAAATACACATGTATTTTATTCTAGCTGAGTCCAGCTGCATCACCCGCATTTTTTGTTTTGTAAATTACAAGTAACATCGCGGGAAGAAGCTTGTATATAAAAATAGCCTAAATTACATCTTGAGTCATTAGCTTTCTGCCAGAGAAAGTCTCGTTAAAATCGGTCCAGCCGTTCCAGAGATTAGACGGAACAACCGGACAGACTGATATATTATTAAAAATTGCCCTTTTTGATGTTAGTACCGCATATACTTTGATAATATGCATTTAAAAAAATCCTTGCGTACACACATCAAAAGTGTCTAGGGATCAAGCATTTTTATGCGGATTTCTTGAGATTGAGATGTGGCTTTGTAATAAATTTATGATTTTATAAATTTATATGGATCCTTTTTGGTGCATTTCATAATTTGAATCAGGAACTGTCAATCAAATTCGAGTAAAAGATGAAAATCAGCTGCCAATATTTTCCCTATAAAAACATACAACGCATTGAAGAAATTATTAGTGCTACTGTTTCCCTACTACTGATTAAAACCAACGTTATTATGGAGCGGCGACGTCATTTAAGCAGGGAAGAAATGCTCAGAGCCGTGGGAATGATAGAAGCTGGTTCCCGGCAACGTACTGTGGCTTTAGCTCTGAATACAAGTCAGAGTGTTATCAGTCGACTTTGGACACGTTACCGAAGCACTGGTACCGTGGCTGAGCGCCATGGAGGACGGTATCGCTGCACCACACGGAGACAAGACCGATACATTCAAATCTTAACTCGAAGAGCTCCAACAATAACCGCCATGATGTTAGCCGTGAGGCTTCATCACTCTTCAGGGAACTTAATTAGCGACCAAACAGTCAGAAACCGCTTGCATTAAGTGAACCTTCATTCCCGAAGACCGCTACGGGTACCACCTATAGCAATGCACAATCGTAGGATTCGATATCAATGGGCTCTTGAACACAGAAATTGGGCAGAAGAACAATGGCGTTTCGTGTGCTTTTCTGATGAGTCTCGTTTTGGTATGAGACCGGATACAAGACGTATACGACACTGGAGAACCCCTGGACGCCAACAGCGATTAAAATCCTGCCAGGAAGTCCATCCTTATAGTGGTGGAACCATCATGGTATGGGCGGGTATTTGGATCGGCGGAAGAACTGAGTTGATTTGGATCAGAGGCAACCTCAACGCTCAAATTTATGCTGAGACGATTGTATCAGACGTCATCGTTCCTCTACAAGTGCAAATCGGTCCCTTATTTCAGTTAATGCATGATAATGCACGACCGCACACCGCAAGAGTTGTAAGACAGACTCTCGCCGCAGCTAACATCAATGTCCTGCCCTGGCCTGCTCAGTCGCCAGACTTGAACCCGATTGAGCATGCATGGGATATGCTACAGAGAAGAGCTCTGCCGAATATGGAGGGTATCCAGTCGCAAGAAGACCTTTTTTTGTTGTTGCAACGAACATGGGCGGCCATTCCACAGCGTGATTTGGATGAACTCATTTTGAGTATGCCAAACCGATGTTCTTGTGTTGTTAGTGTTCGCGGTAGAAACACGGATTATTAATTGTTTAAGTTACCTAATAAAATTTTAAAGAAAACTGTTATTTCAGTCTTTTTTTCGAACTTTAATGTTAGTGGTTCAAATGTCAAAAATCCCTTTATTAGGAAAATGGCAAATTTCTTTACTAATGCAAAGGTGACTTGGTTTATCGTTACTGTGACAAACGAAAACACTTTATTTGATGAATCCTTAAAGAAATTTTTAATTAATATCAATCAGGAGAAAAGTTATTGCAAAAATATATGTTGATCCCTAGACACTTTTGATGTGTGTATTTTAAATTTGAACACAAACTCACTCAGTTAACCAATGTAGTTTAAATGAGTAAATCTGTAATGTTATAATGTTTTATTTTTAATCTAAACAAATCTCTCTCTCTTTGTCTATCTGTAAGCCTGTCTGTTTTCTCCGGCCAATCTCTAGAACGGTTTCTCCGACTTTAAGAGGATTTTCACTGACAGATAGCTGATGATATAAGAAGTGTTTTTGCGGGGTGTTTGTTGTAAAGCCCGGTTTCCACCGCGAGCGGAACGGACCCATTAATTACTCCTTTTACCTCGCAATACAAAACTACAACTACATGTGTTTCCACCAACAAAGAGTCGAGTGTAAATGACAACGAGGGCGAAGAGAGTAAAAATGAGCTGCGCACTCGGACCGGAGTCATTAATGAGTCCTTTCAACTCGCAATTGAATTTTACAAAGTTGTGTTTCCACCGAAAAAGAGTTGTGCGGAGCGGACCAAACGAGTAAAATGTGTTCGCTGCATCGCGGTCTCGCCAGCTAGTTTGAAACGGACTCGCTCATATATTATAATTATATATAATAATATATACTTTTCCTTTCGGTATAAATAATCGCTGTCCTCACTTGATTCCGTATCACTCGATAACATCGCGAATTCACACAACAAAACACTACCGCACGTAACCAGTTCAGAACTCCAACTCGCTCTCTGTGGAAATTGACTATTCATTTCTCATTTTCCGTTCAGCTCGCTCTGCCGAGTCCGCTCTGTGATTATCCGCTCGCAGTGGCAAAACTCTTTGTTGGTGAGAATGCAAACCTATTTTGTTTAAAAAGAGTCCGTTCCGCTTACCATTTCCCGCTCATTACCCTTTCGCGGTGAAAACCGGGCTTAAGAATACAACAACTGCAGATAACACAGCGGGGCGCAGCTAGTTATGAATGAAATTCTAATAGATTTCGTTGTTTGGTGATTATGAGAACAAAATAAAAACTTTCTTTAAAGCTAGTGTAACGTAGTATCCAAAATTATTTTCTTTAATTCATTAACAACCCATAACATCCTACTGCTGGGATTGGGTATTCTCTCATCATCATCAACCTATCGCAGTCCACTGCTGGACATACGCCTTTCCCATTGCACGCCACTATTAGCGATTTTAGGATTTTCTCCTATTGTCTCAGTAGAGGTTTGATGCCCTATATCCCCACGCTGGCCGAGTGCAGGTCGTAGATTGACAAGACACGCCGTGACTTCCTAATCTTACCGTTGGACGTTTTTAAACCGCTCGAAGCTAAACTTCACAATCTTATGAATGTCATTCTTATGAAAACAACCGAGACCGACTCCTGGACGTGATATCCAAATCACGGAAACGCTCATAACATATCTTGCCACAAACGGTCACCCATCCAGGTACTGACCGCGCCGTCGTTGCTTACTATTGCGTGTTATCCCAGGGAGTCAATTAGACGACACTTGATTGTAATGTTTTATTAATGACTCTCTTATCTCTGTAAGACTCCGACTAATTTGACTTAAACTAAAGCTTATATACAATGTAATATGTGTACAGTTTAGGTGGGGGCTACTATGAGATATTATTTACTTAATCGAATTGCTTAATTGACAGTATGTTGTTTATACTTCCTTAATTAATATTTATAATATTACTATTGTTTGAGGGCACGTACGTTAACTTTAGTAAAACAATTATTTAATCACGTAACCGTGCAAAGATCTAAAACTACTATTTTGCTATGGCTTTGCCCATAGATATTCCCCCTCTAAAGAGAAGAAACATCCTTACATTACTATTATATACTATTGTTGTATATTATAATTGGAATCTAACCGTCTGGTGGGAGACTCTACCAGAACGTGTCCTTTTTTCTGTTTGCTTATCTGCTTGTGAAGGTTCTGTTTTCTTGTCTCCGATTGTTCGTTCGCTTATCTTGCTATTTTCATTTGGGAAGTGTATTAATTCTATTTTTAATGATTTATTGGCTTTTAGTCGTTTTAACTCGCTATCATTCTTTTGATATTTTTTTTTTTTTTTTTTTTTTTTTTTTTTTTTTATGGTGAGCCAATTTTATTAGATATACATATGCTGCTGCGGTCTTTTTTAGAACTTTTAAAGAGAAACAATTCTGTCATACATGATTTTGCTTTTGCGAAACTACGCAGCGGAAGTCCTCAAGAGGAAAAATAACCCCGATTTTGAAACATTCTTCATTGGTACTTATTGTTATGCCGTTTTTATGTAGGCGCTTAAACACCTCCTCTAAGTGTTCATAATGTTCCTTAAGGTTATTTTTCTTGTCAGCGATAAATATGTCGTCCACATATACAAATACGTAGTCCAAGTCTCTGAATATAGAGTCCATAAATTTTTGGAAGGACTGTGCTGCATTTCGTAACCCGAATGGCATTCTGATGAATTCAAAAAGTCCAAAAGGGGTTATTATCGCTGTTTTCTCTGGTTCAGCAACGGGCAGTATGTGAAAAGCTTTCTTTATGTCTATCTTGCTGAATATTCCTTTTCCGCTTGCTACATACGTGAAATCGAGTAGCCTTGGCAGCGGGTACCTGTCTGGTACTGTTATTTTATTTAGTGCGCGGTAATCTCCGCATGCTCTCCATTCGCCATTCTTCTTCTTGACTAAATGGAGTGGCGATGCCCATTGACTGCTTGAAGGACGGCATATTCCCATGTCCATCATATCTTGGAACTCTTGTTTTGCAATCCTGTATTTGTCAGGCGGTAATGGACGTGCTCGCGTAAATACTGGGAAACCTTTTGTTATTATTTGATGCTGTACTTGGTGCTTAGTCTGTAGATTCATTGATCTAGGCTTTGTAATATCTTCATATTTCTCTAATAATCCCTTTATTGGTTCCTGTAGAGAAGCGTTTATAGAACGCACTGATGCAATTTTTGTTCTTACTATTTTGGCAGGCGTTTTCAGACCTGTTTTTTTATCGATCAGTTTTTTTCCGTGTATATCGACTAATAACTGATAATGATTCAAAAAATCAGCTCCCAGGATTGGCATCTTAACGTCGGCAATGGTAAATGTCCATTTAAAGCTTCGGCGTAGTCCTAGGTTAAGCGTTAAAGTGCGTTCCCCGTATGTATTTATAGGGGTCCCGTTTGCGGCGAATAATTGGTATTCGCATGCTTGGCTCTTCTTATTTGTGCTATTTATAACCGAAATGTTAGCACCCGTGTCGACTAAAAATCTATAACCACTGTTTGAGTCAGTTATAGTCAGACGGTTTGCTGGGTGGATAGCACAGAGGCCCGTCGTATTCTGTGCTAATTTTAGTTTTCCGATAGCCTGTTATTTTTAATTGTATTCCATGAACAAGGCTTATTGCATCTATATGAATCCTGCTTGAACCGATTATGGAAATAACATAACCCATTATGTGAGTTTCTGTGGCGCGACCTTGACCGTGAATGTGGCATATGTCGTGTTTGGTATTTGCTGCGTTGCCTAGGTTGATGCTCGCGTATGCTGCGTAATGCATTTATTTCTATTCGCATGGCTTCAAGTTGTGACGTTATGTTTGTAACTAGGTTAATGTCAACCGCTGTTTCTTGAATATTTCTTTTGTTGTAGGTCAAGTTCTCGTAAATTTTATCGGCTAATTCGCTCAAGTTGTCTAACGACATATTGTTTGTGACCGATAATATCGCTGTTAGCGAAGCGGGGAGTTGCCTTAGCCACAGCAGGCGAATAGTGTCGTCGTTTATTTTTCCACATCCAGCTTCTTTCATTTTTCTCAGGAGCTGGGAAGGCTTCTGGTCTCCAAGGTCCATTTCTGCTAGTAGTCTGTGGAAACGTCGGTGTTCGCTCTCTTCGTAGCAGTTTATTAGACGTTCCTTGATGGTGGAGTACTTGTTTTCGCTGGGTGGGTTAGTTAATATGTCACTGACTTGATGGACGACCTCTTTTGGTAGTTTGGATATTACCATGTTATATTTGTAATCTTCGCCCTGTTTTTGTGGTGCTATTATTGCTTCAAACTGGGCGAACCATAAACGTGGGGAGTCTGTCCAAAATTGAGGTAGTTTGTCTGTGACCGTGATAGCAGCAACTGATTCGCACCCCGTGTCGCCTCTTGAAGGAGTTGTTGTTGGAGCCATTTTTGGGATGTGATAATTTCGTAATGCTATTGTTTTCTAGATTCACTGCTGAACACCATATAGGGTTCCGGTCGTCCCGGTATTATATCAGCACTAGAAACCAATAGATCACGTCGGGGTCACCAATTATTGCGTGTTATCCCAGGGAGTCAATTAGACGACACTTGATTGTAATGTTTTATTAATGACTCTCTTATCTCTGTAAGACTCCGACTAATTTGACTTAAACTAAAGCTTATATACAATGTAATATGTGTACAGTTTAGGTGGGGGCTACTATGAGATATTATTTACTTAATCGAATTGCTTAATTGACAGTATGTTGTTTATACTTCCTTAATTAATATTTATAATATTACTATTGTTTGAGGGCACGTACGTTAACTTTAGTAAAACAATTATTTAATCACGTAACCGTGCAAAGATCTAAAACTACTATTTTGCTATGGCTTTGCCCATAGATATTCCCCCTCTAAAGAGATTTCTCGGTGATTGTTTCTCCTCGGTGATTGTTTCCAATCACCTAAGTTCACTCGGCTTTTCTATAATTAGCTATTTCTTATTACAGATTAGCCCTTTGCAGTATGACTGGGTGGTGCTGAACGTTCACGCCAAATCGGGCAAATGGGATATAGTTGAGTCTCTGTTTACGAAAAAAGTAAGTATATATCATAAAGCCTGCCTCGGAAGCACAGTGCTTGAGGTCTGGGGTTCGATCCCGGGACGTATCTATTGTGAAAATAAAACAACTCGGTTAATTTCAACGGTGGCTAACGATAAACCGTTTTAATTATAACAAATCAATGAACAAGAGTTACAAACTGATTGAATTCATTCTGTAAAGACACAGATCATATCATAATACTATTGAGACATATTACACTTAACATTATCCTCAATAGATGGCATTACTAGTTTCATGTGATGTACCTATTACATTAATTTCAATAGTATCGAATATCTTTCCGTGTGGTGACGGATTAAGAATACAAAGTGTCACCCTCCCGTATTCAGTCCTTGGGTGTCGTAAGAGGCGACTAAAGGAACAACATAAGCAGCTAACATCACTGCCAAGAAAAGAATAACTTGAAACAAACCCTTTATCAACCCGTCTGGCCAGCGTGGTATAGTAGGCCAAAACCTCCTTTCAAAGGAGAGACCTATATCCAGCAGTGGACTGTTAAAGGCTGTTGATGATGATGATGAAAATATTTGTTTCGGAATTTCTATGAAAAAATATTTTTTTTCTAAAATATATCATTTTTCTACATTTTCTCTTTACAAATAACTTCAGTATTCTATCAGTAAATTTAGCTATACAAGCTCTGCTTATTGTGAAGCTAGATGTCGCTGTGTATCTTATGAAAAAAAAAAGAATAATGTAGCTACTTATTCAATCAACATAAAACCCAAAATGACTCATACCTGGGTTCGGGTCTCCTCTCAAGAGAGGATTAAGGCCATACGTCCCCACGCTGGCCGAGTACGAGTCGGGGACCGGCAAGACACGTTGTGGCTACGTAATCTTGCCGTTGAATGTTTTCTAGCCGCCCGAAGACCTTCAACTATGCATTACGACTGTTATCTTATGATAACAACCAGGACCGATTGCTAAACGTGATCTCCGTATCACGGAAACGCTTTTATCATATCATGCCATAAACGGTCACCCATCTAGGTCTTTGCTTACCCTCGGTGATCGTTTCTAATTACATAAGGCCAATAGGCTTTGAGCACGTCTATTCCATGTAAGTAAATAATAAATAAATAAATATTTCGGACATCTTACACACAACGCCATCTAGTCCCAAACTAAGCAGAGCTCGTACTATGGGTACTAAATAAGTAATATCTTATTTATGAAATTCTCGTATCACAATGTTCGTTCCCATACTCCTCCGAAACGGCTTGACCGATTCTTATGAAATTTTTTATGCATATTCAGTAAGTCTGTAAATCGGCTAACATCTATTTTTCAGACCCCTAGGACGCGAGCGGAGCCGCGGGCATCAGCTAGTAAATACATATTATACATAGAAAACACCCAAACTCCTAAACAAATACTTGCAAATCACACAAACATTTTGTCCGACCGAGAAATCGAACCTGAGACATCTTGATCGGCAGCCACATACGCTAACCAATACACCAACGAGGCAGTCGAAATAATAGGTCTTATTAATTTTATAGGACTGGTTGGGCCGCACCACGGTGTCATCTCACATTCCGATAGAAACTCTCCTGGCGCGTCTGAGCGAGTTGCAGGCCAGCAAGCAAATCTTAGCAACCTACGTCAACAAGATTCCAAGCAATGACGACCGGTTGCGACTGGCGCATATGTATAAGGTAGGTAATATTCCTCCTAGCCTTTATTCCTAAGATCTTTTTTGGTTTGGCTACTAGTTCAACGGGAATTACGTGAATATCAGTTTTTCCACGGAGCTACTGGCATCAGACCTCCGCAACCCTGAGGGAGAACTAAAATTTTAAGGTGAACTGGATGTCGTATTTCGTTGGTGAGAGTACGACCAGAGGCCCAATCATTCTGCATTATTTTCTCGGCAACATGCAGAAACATCTCACCAAGCCGTCATGCTTTCCATCAGGCAATGTGTCACTTTGGTAGGCTTAAATAAAAAAAAATAATAATTAGGGTTTGGCTACTTTTTTTTAAGACTAACTTTGCCCTGTGGATAACACCGCTGGTATTAAAACTATTAAAAGTATATCTTCCAATATATTCTTTGTTACAGATCCACTCAGTAATTATAGAAACATTAGCGAAACAGAAAGACCGAACAGCACTCACTAATTACAAAATGACTCTGAGTCCGCAGTCCGAAGAATATATATTAGCTGAAAATACTCTACGAGATACGGTAAGTTTTTTTATTTCTTAGATCATTCTTGTTCATATTAGAAATTAGCTTTTGCCCGCATCTGAGCTCTCGTGTATTTGGGGTATTATTATATAGAGTAGCAAATGTCTTTCCTCAAGAATAAATATGTAAATATTTATTTATTTAATCCCTACTAATATTATAAATGCGAAAGTAACTCTGTCTGTCTGTCTGTTACGCTTTCACGCCTAAACCACTGAACCGGTTTTGACGAAATTTGATATGAAGATAGAACTTAGCTTGGGAAATGACATAGGCTACTTTTTACCGCGATAACCGACATACACGCGGGCGGAGCCGCAGGCGAAAGCTAGTTATTAATAAGTGTAATGTTGTTTCTTTCGTTCAAAGGGCACGTTTAATCAATACGTCACTTTTTTTAACGCGAATAACTTAATATTTACCTGATTCTTCGCTAGATGGCATTGAAATATATTATCGCTGTATATGGAAGTCGCAATTCAGATTATTTATTTTTATTTAATCGTCTTTTTTGTTGCAGTCTATTAAATGGAAGAACTGAACTGCATATACTTCAAGCAGTGTTGCTAGACATTCAAGATAATCTATATATATTTTGTACGTGCATTGATAACATGTTTCATTATAATACATATTATGAGTATTGTACATAAAAAACATCATTTTTTTACCTATTTGGTTAATAAGTATTTAAAAATATATTTATCTTTGTAAGAGGATGAAAAAATATTGTGTTCTTTATTTACGCTGTCCTGTGTCTTGCACACATCATCATCAGGTTTTGTTTGTTTAATAAAGCCTGCAAAAGAGATTATTTTGCTTGATGGAACATATGAGTAGAATTCAAAAGTAGGGGTCACCATTTTAATTGCGAATGAAGACAATGCAGTATGGTGACCCACACTATGGCGGCCTATTGATATGCATTATTGGGCCTCCAGTCTCGTCATCATCATCATCATCAACAGCTTTCAACAGTCCACTGCTGGACATAAGCCTCTCCTTAGAAAGGAGGTTTTGGCCTACTATACCACGCTGGCCAGACGGGTTGGTATAGGGTTGTTTTCAAGTTTTCCTTCTCTTTGCATTGATGTTGTCTTGCGTAGTTTATCCCTTAGTCGCCTTTTACGACACCCGCGGGATGAATAGGGGTGGTGACACTCTGTATTATTAATCCGTCACCACACGGCTAGGAACACTACAGTCTCGTAAATCAACAAAATATGTGTATAACAAGATATCATTTTAGGTTCATCTTCTGTGAGAGTGTACCGCCCCGCTCGAACCAGTCCGTTCGTGCTGAAGTTAGCGTGACTAAGGAAGTAAAAAGTTACACATTCTTAGTCACTCATTGCAGATTTTTCACACATTTTCATTGCAGCTTTTGCCAAGTGTAGTGTTCCTGCTGCACTGCAAAGTTGGGCTGGTGGTTTGAGCGGTCTCTACGTTGCTTTCTGTTGTCGTGGGTTCAAATCCCACGTGGCCAACACTTTGTGTTATTCACAAATTGTTGTTAGGAGTCTGGGTGTTCTATATGTCCGTTTAATGTATGTTTGTAAAGTCCCCCGCGACACAGAATTTTATATTCCTAATGCCGGAGTTGTTTTTTTTTAACAAATAAGTTAAAGTATTTAATTAATTTAATACCAGTAAAATATGACTATTATAAAGATATTGAAAATAAGGTATTTCCTTCCTCATATTATCTCTGAAGTTTCAAAGATATACAAAAATTGATCTGAGAATAAAAATAATAGGTATTGATAATAATTGTTATCTCTTTGATAATATGAAACACGTGAACATATAGATATACAAATTTGGTTTACAAATTATCAATTTGTGTTGTAAATTTGTAAACAAAGTAAAATAATTCAAATGATAATTATTTATCGTAGAGATAGGTAGGTCTATCTACACTTAAATTTATTACTTTGCGAGATAATATAAGGAAAGTGTTTATCAACAAGTATGTACTAATGTTCCTGTTATTTGACTACTCATCATTGACGTAGTTTTCAGTCATTTAGTTTATGACACTGTAACGAGACGCCACGGTTAAATTAAAAGTCGGTGTTAAGAGTCACTAGTAGTCAATACATCATGTATTATTAGTCATACTTCATGGCATTACAGGTTGAGAGCCCTCAGCGCTCACTGTAAGTCCGCGTAATACTGTAGAGGCCATCTGAGGTCATCAGTCATACTTGCTACAAAAAAAAATACGATTGAGAAAATTACGATTCAATCAAATTCAATGTGATATCTTTTTCTTCGTCCGTGTGGTGACGGATTAAGAATACAAAGTGTCACCACCCCTATTCATTCCATGGGTGTCGTAAGAGGCGACTAAAGGAACAAAATAAGCAGCTATCATCACTGCCAAGAGTAGGAAAACTAGAAACAAACCCTTTACCAACCCGTCTGGCCAGCGTGGTATAGTAGGCCAATACCTCCTTTCAAAGGAGAGGCCTATGTCCAGCAGTGGACTGTTAAAGGCTGTTGATGATGATGATGATCTTTTTCTTCATCTTTTGATGGCAACCATCCAAATAAATAATTTTAGTTATTTCTGCCAATGTCAAGTAGTATATAACGTCTTCAATTCTAAAGTCTTCTGTTTTTTCAATTCATCGTCGTTATGAATTTAATTATACAATAATGTAGATGAGATGAAATGGGGACCGTCTTCCGAAAAAACAAACAACGTTCTCCAAATGTTATATCCTATTAGACAATTTATTCAACTGTGTGTCTAGTGTCTATTACTATATACTTATACGGTTTGAATCAATTCAATTAAGGTCCGCAATGTCATGTTCAAATACACCAGTAGTGTAATGTATTTCTTACTTTTACTGTGTTGGGTAAGATACAAAACTACAGGGTCGACCAAAAGTTAGTTTAAATTTGAATATTGAAATATAATTTAATAAAGGTGCCTGTAACTTTTTTTTCTTGACGTATGTTTATATCAAAGAGTACATTCGATAGATACAAGTCTCGTGACCAAATTGAGACCGGCTCAGTCTAACGAACACAGTTCATAAGCCTCTCCAATTTCACTACAATGGTTAGATATTTGCACTCAACTAGATATCTCACAAACGTTCTTAAACGGGAAACAATAAAACATACTATAAGAAATAATAAGATATATTTGATTAAAACAGTAGATCATTCGGCGTCAGGGCCCCCGCAGCAGTCATCGTTGATTTCACAACCACACATCTTCAGTAGGAACACACAGGCGGTGACGCACAGCAAGCACCTGAGGCACCGGCCGCAGGCTCCGCAGTTACAATTGCAAGCACAACACATTTCGAAGTTCTCAGAAACTCAACCACAAATTAAATTAACGTACCTCAGTCTCAAACTAGTTTAAAACTAATACTAAATAAAGCTAACTATTCATAGCTTATACCATACTAAAGTTATAAAGTGTAGAATATTTTTATAAGAGCACAACTACATAGGTGACTGCGCGCTAACCGAACACGAATTTATATGTAGTTACAGATAAGTAATCTTGCGTGATATCACCGTAGTATCTGCCGCTTTAATCATGCTAAGCGATAACGATAACCAGAATTGTCTGTATTTATTACATGCATAGGAGATATAAAGGTACCTACTGCCCGACTCTGACTCTGTTTATCATTCAATATTACATGTCCATGTGGTTACAGATTAAGAATAGGGAGTGTTCATTTCATAGTTGGTAGAACCGACTAAGGGAGCAAGAAATGCTGGACAATTGCATTGCAAAAAGAAGGAAAACGTAACGTAAACCCTATACGAGTAAATATAAAAAATCGGTCAAGTGCGTGTCAGGCCACACAAAGGGTTCCTCAGTCACCTATAATGGTACCTGGATTTAAAATCTTATCCAATAGATAATTGTTATGTTTACCTATTAATGCGTTAATATTGCATGACGTTTTCAAGGAAGCGCATTTTAAAAGTTAAGCCTCTATAACTCCTGAACTAACAAAGTCATCTAATCCGTTATAGTTTTTCTTTAATGTTCATTGTATGGACCACCACCACAAATTTTTCCAATTTTTTTGACCCAGCCATTTCACTTTTAGAGAGACGCCTTGTTTTTACAAAAAAGTGCCCTTCAAAGTGGAATTTCTTGCAAACGAATACTTAAATCAAAAAATCGTCTTAGACATCCTTTAATGTTTTTTAAAAGACCTATCTAATGATACCCCACACGATGGTGTAGTCGTGAGAAAAAAAAACTTGCCCACTTTACGTGTAGGGGAGGTACCCCAAAGAAGAATATTTTTCATAATCTTATTGTAGCACTTTGTCGACGTAATTACAACACATATTTATGCAAAGTTTCATCTTTCTAAGCACGTACCGTTTGGACGGTAAGTTGAGGACGGACGGACATGACGAAGCTAAAAGGGTTCCGAGTCTTAAACTTCGGAACCCTTAAAAGTGGGGTTTTTACGGATTTTGTTTTTCCATATTTATGTTAAGTTTAGGTCAATTTAAATCTAATAATGGTTGGTTAGAAGATTACCCGTCTGACGTGCCGTTGTATTAGTAGGTCAGAACCTCCTTTCTCAGGAGCGGGTTGTGTCCAGTTGTAGACTGTTAGATTTCTTGAAGCCTCATAAAAGTGACTCTATGCCTGATGTAAAGCATGAGTAGAATGCAAGAGATGGCGTCACCACACTCATTACGAGTACAGACAATGTAGCATAGTGACCCACACTATAGCGGCTTAGTGAGATGCTTGTGAGTCATTGGCCCTCCAGTCACACACTCACAACGAAATACGACAACACGAATATCGTCATTTTTAGGTTAAATGCTCTTTATATTGCAACTTCGGCACATTTGTGCCAGAGTTCGACTAAAGATATACGCTCTCGAACTTAAACGGTTCGACTCTTTCTTCATGTCGCGATAAGTCAAAACCTGGAACTCACTACTACTACCACGTAACTCCCACTATGATTCCAGGTCCATATAAACAGGTCGTGAAAAAGCATCTCACTGGGACTGTGGGCGATCATGTTGCATTGTTAAGAATGGTGCCCACCACCTTTTGCATCTGCGCTCCTAATCCACTTGACATTCACATTAGTTATTTATTTGGTTAGTTCAACGAGTGCGTAATTTCGTAACCCTCAGACATTGCCCTTCAATATAGATTCATATCAACGGTATCGCGTCCCAGGAACTAGTGCGAGTACTTATTATCTCGGCGATATTGTTTGCCTTCATGATAATTTGAGGCACACATGGGTTTTATTATCTACTAATATAAAAGAGCATATAAAACATGAGTTATTCTATTTTGAGCAGTCAAACCTACCTTTCATTACACATATTAAGCAATAAGGTTCAATACAAGTAAATATCGCTAAAACACATCAGAGTCAAATAGTTGAGATATTTAAAAAAAAATCGGACATAATTTTTCGGACATCTTACACACAACGCCATCTAGTCCCAAACTAAGCAGAGCTTGTATTATGGGTACCAGACAACTGATATAAATACATAAACATACTTAAGTAAATACATACATCATCCTCCTAGCCATTATTCCCAAGTTTTTTTTTGGGGTCGGCTACTAGTTCAACCGGTTTTACCTGAATTTCAGTTTTCCACGAAGCGACTGGCATCGGACCTCCGCAACCCTAAAGGAGAACTGAAATTCGAAGATTGAAATAGTTGTCAGTATATTTGAGGGCACTGACTTCCCAATAACGATTGCCATATATGTTCATGACTACCGGGACCGACGGCTTTACGTGCTCTCCGAGGCACTTCCAAACTCCGGGCTGCTATTAGGAATTTCCTAAGAAAATCCCAAAAACACTTTTTGGCCCGACCCGGGATTTGAACCCGAGACCTCTTGATTAGCAGTCGCATACGCTAACCATACATACATATTATACATAAAAATCACCCAGACTCGGAGTCTGGGTGATTTTTATGGAGCAAACATTTATGGATGTGTGGATATGTGGATCACACAAACATCTGGTCCGACCCGGGAATCGAACCCGAGACCTATTGATCAGCAGCCGCATACGCTAACCACTAGACCAACTAGGCAATTAGTCTTTATACTCTTCCTCAGAATTTTGATTTGTTGTGTGAAAGAAATAGAATTAAACATGCGGCTTTAGTCTATATCTTTTCATATTGGATGACAACATGCACTTGTCAGGACATCCTTTGAGACTATGGCGAAATTCATCTAAAAAAACCCTAAGTCATTTCTTACCTAACCGAGTTGTGATAACTTGGAACAGGCTCCCAGAGAGCGTGGTTATGGCTCACTAAACTGCTTTAAGAACAGGCTCGACACACATATCTCCAAGCTGTTTCAAAACTCACGCATCAGCTCTTTAGCTGCTAGTGTGTCATACTAAATAATAATAATAATCTTGTGACCCATTTATGTATTTTTATGCCACAATAAATACCGGCCCTTTTTCTTCAAGAAATACTAACTTAGGACCGTGGCTCTGCCCGCGAGAATCTCGATTAGCGCGGTAAATGTAGCCCATTTAACCGCAGGACTCAGCTAGTACAAAATAATTTCGTCGAAGTCAAGGAGGCCTCGCACACTTATCCGCAGCGGAAGAATCGACCGCGCCGAAAGCATCGACCGCGTCAAAGAAATCATTTCAAGAAATAGTACTCGTGCGGTGCTCTGTCATAAGCAAATGATAGAATGCGGGCGCATCGATCGAGGCGACCGCATCGTCCGCGCCGAATTTTATGACGTCATCCGAATTCGTCTAGGATTTCTGGGGTTCTTCCGATGCGGACGATTCGACGCGGGTAAGTGTGCGAGGTTTCATGAGATTTCATATCATCAACAACCCATAACGTCCCACTGCTGGGCTCAGGTCTCCTCTCAGGAGAGGGTTAAGGCCATACGTCCCCACGCTGGCCGAGTGCGGGTTGGGGACAGGCAAGACACGTTGTGGCTACGTAATCTTACTGTTGGATGTTTTTAAGCCGCCTGAAGGCCTCCAACTAAGCTTCACGACTGCTATCTTATGATAACAACCGGGACCGACTGCTTAACGTGACCTCCGAATCACGGAAACGCTCATTACATATAATGCCACAAACGGTCACCCATCTAGGTCCGACCGCGCCGTCGTTGCTTACCCTTGGTGATTGTTTCCAATCACCTAAGGCCACTCGGCTATGAGCGCTGAGATTTCATATAAATAATTCTAAAATTCGTTTCGTTCGGCTCGTTCGACGCGTTCGCCTCTGATAAGTGTGCGATTACCTTTATGGCGATCGCACACCTATCAGAAGCGATCACCATAAGATACCTATGGTTCTACATGTTTATTCATACAGTTTGTGCATTATAGAGATACTAAAATTCAGTAAAATTCTTATCTACGAGTTAATACTTTACAAATTGAATCATTCTACTATAGTAGAATGATTCAATTTCATTTCAAAGGAGTCATTTCCGGAGAATGGAGTCACGCTATAGCGTGACTCCATTCTCCGGAAATGACTCCATCTGTTTACTGTGTAAAACAGTAAAATAAATTAATTACAATTTATGGTACAGGTACCTACACTAAAATGTATAAAACCGCCATACTAGAAAGTCGTGAGTTTTTGTTTCTATCGCTCGCGCTGTTGGTTAGTTCTTTAAATACATTTTTGTTTATGGTTTTATTACATGTCAGTTCATCAACGAACCTTTGCTTGTTTATAAAAAGTCTATTTTTGTATCCGTGAATTAAGCATAATGTCTATTTTACAGAAGTTGAGCAATTTATTCACGTTACCTGTGAAAATGTAAATGTTATATTTAAAGCAGCTCTTCTTTCTCTCCTCTGCAAACCCACCTTCTTTATGAGCACCTGAATAATCTGCTATTTGGATTCACAAAACAAAGCACCGTTACCGTGTTCGTTAATAATGAAGAAGATAAAATAGCATAAAAACATATAATTATGTCAAAGCAATTTCCTGCATAAGTGCTGTTCTTCTTCGAAATGAGTCGGGCAAAATATAAGACCAATTCTTAAAAGAGGATCCCTTTAAAGAAGTAATTTGGTAATTGTATGCGAATATGCTATATAATAAACAGCACTTTTTATAAGATCTATACTCTTCTATATTGTCCAAGTTGTAAGAAATTTTCTTTCTTTCTACTAGTTTTTGAAAGTTTAAATGTGTTGTTGCAACTTCTGCGGCAGTATACGATGTTTGTTCTGCTTTACGGCTATTGCTTACGTATTTCATTTGTGTGGGATTGAATGTAATTGTGCTTGTAGCGATTGCAGCCCGTGTTGTCGCCCGAAATACGATGACGACGATTATTGATAACAATGAAAACGTAGAAAAACTATCTTCACCAACTACTGTGCTCAACGTGCTTACCATTAAAAGCGGGTTGATGTGAAAATAAGGTCACATCGTTTGTTATTCAGTCACTCTTCGCTGCATTGTGACCATTTTAATTATTTAGACACTAAATCTTAGACACAAATATTTAATACCTAAAGAACGAGCTGTAACATCATATTAAACAACAATCAAGGAATTGTATTTCAATTTCTGTTTGGTCTAATTGTATAGTCTGGTGAAATGTAAAATGTTTAAAGTAAAGTTAAGCTTGTGCCAGTTGTTAATAGTGAAATGACGTAATGTGTTGTGTTTGTAATAGTAAAGTCTTTATTATATTTAATTGTGCAGTTTTATTGCCTACGTAATTCGTTTGATTTCGAAAGAAAACTTAACGTACTTAACAAAATCTTATCTGATATTTATCGCGGTATAGAAAAAATGAAATAGGTCACAAATTATAAACAAAATATATTTACCAACATCAAAAAGTACAAAGATTATATTTACAAAGTAGGTATAAACTTTTCACAAAAATATACAAAAACAATTTCTTTACTTATGTACTTAAAAGTTACAATGTCAATTTTTATACTTAAGTACATACACTATATCTTGAAAGGTGGATTCTAAATAGTTATATTTAATCTTGGAAGAGCCACACTTTGTTGCACATTTGGGCTGACGAATGCGTGAGGTCCCTGCACGAGGCCCTAGGTTGCTATGCTTGCCAACTTCAAAGGCCACTTCTGAATGGCGAATGGTAACAGATGTAACATTTTATCCCTACGACCACAGTAGTTGTAATTTTAGTGGTAGCCGTTGAGAATGAGGTTATATTGTTCACATTTGTTTCCAAACGCGAGTGCGTCAGGCCTTGCCCGAACGAGGCTCTGGGTTCCATTACGATTCCACGGAAACAACAATATCTATGTATTTGATTCTCAAAAATAAGAACAGTCAATCATCAAAGCTTAGCTAGCTCCAGTGGAATAGAGTTCAGATAAGCTATATTTTTCCCCTGATAATTAAGCTAGCGCAGCTACGGAGCAGAGATAAGAAGACTACTTATAGTTAATGCAATAGAGCACAGATTTTTGTCGCTTCACCCATTAGCAGCCCGGTATCTTAAGTTGTATTGTAGCGTAAATCCTAAAGCATGGTTTATTACCACTTGTGCAAGTGTATTTTATTTATTGCTTTGATTTGCAACAGCTTTTTCATCTTTACATAATCCACAAAGTTGAAAGAGAAATACACACACAGGAATACATAACAGACAACGACAGCACCGACGACACCCAGGACTGCAGCACCAGCAGCACATCACTGAAGCTTTTGAGTTTCTCTTTCTGACATTAAAGTATCTATGATATTTATTGACTCGCAAGCCCCTGAAATCGAAAGGTTCGTTTTTTATAACACGCATTTATCTGCAAATAAGTAAGCACAAATTGACTATAATTATATTCCCTTTTCGTAATCTAGGTTAGGGAAAATCGGGAGACTATTGAAATAAAAATAGAATAGATTCAAGAAACAGAATAATGAGAAGGAAAAGATAAAGAAGAAAAAGGAATTTTGATACCCCATTTGGAAATTATGTAGATTTATTTGTTTTCGTTTCTAACTTAGGCTTTTTTAGGCGGTAGGGTAAACAAAGCCTAGAGTGGGCGGCGTCGAGACATGGCGCGATATTAGTCGGTTCAAGCCCGACATAACCACCAATTGGTGTTATCCGAGGAGATTTCCGTACAGACAAAAAAAAGGGTAAACAAAGCCTGGCAATATAATTAATGAGCTCTATTAACACTTACCAATTCTTCTTTAGCGTTCAACTGTATCATTCGAAATATATTGAAAGTTACTATAATTTATAACACAAAGTTTATCAAAATAATTACATGTCAATATAAAAGTCTTGTCTTTCAAATTGGTTCTGGAAACGTTTAGTTTCGACTTTTACGTTTATGCACATAGTTCTCAATTTTTAATTTTTTATTAAATACCACAAAAATATTTCACAAACCTCTGGAAAAGTATTAAATACTACAATATAGGACTTTCATTTTAATATGGAATATTTATATGTCCCCAATTTTTGCCCACATACATTCCAAAAATGAGTAACGACTAATACTTGTATATAGGTAATTGTATGCACTGCACTATGTGCTTGATATTCAGCACAGCACTCTTCAAAGTGAGAAACGCTATTTACGTTAATAGCGTCTCTCACTCTCAGTTTACTATAATAAAACCACATACCTACGCTGAACTAAGTCCACACTTCATTTTATCAAATCAATAGTAACTCTCTTTGTCTGTCTATGTGTCTGTTAGGCTTTCATGCAAATATGCAAACCAATATACAGATTTTAAAATCAAATCAAATCAAACCATTTTTGTTTCAAATAAACCAATACAACGGCGCTTTTGAAACGTCAAGTAGTCACTTTAGTCCAGTCATTAAAGTAAGTTCACCTCGGAATTCGAGATACCCAGCTGTAATTCTGTAAATACTTGTATATTGACATCCTAAAGGTTGTCTCAAAACCTACATATGGTAGGGTGTACGCAACTTTTAAATTTCAAGGTCAAAAGTCACAAAAATCGATTTTTTGCGCTTTTTTTGTAAATATCTCATTTCCTATGGTTTTTTGCTATTTGTAATTATTTACAATATTGTAGAATACAAAATTAACTACAAATTTTGTTTAAAATTTTTTTTATACGATGAACCGTTTTCGAGATGTAGGACGGAGAGCGCGCGGTCACAGCATCACTTCAGGTCAACCGGTGCCTTCGGTTGAAAACTGATTATAAAAAAAATGAATATAAATATTTGTCAATTTTTATTAACTATTATATTATATTTTATCATTTTTCTTAATCTTTCCACATTTTATTCAGTATTAATTTATTTAACAAAACTTACCTACCCATGTAATTGCAGAATTGTTAATGAAAATATAGGAATTATATTTGAATTTTAACCTAATTAATATTAATAAGTTATTACATGATGAAAAAAAAAACAAATAAATTATGAATTAATATTTTTATTAAAAAATATCATTCAATACATTTATTTTTATTAAAAGTAAACAAATCGAGTATTGGGTACAAAAATATAAAAGTCTTGTCTTTCAAATTGGTTCTGGAAACGTTTAGTTTCGACTTTTACGTTTATGCACATAGTTCTCAATTTTTAATTTTTTATTAAATACCACAAATATATTTCACAAACCTCTGGAAAAGTAATACATACTACAATATAGGACTTTCATTTTAATATGGAATATTTATATGTCCCCAATTTTTGCCCACATACATTCCAAAAATGAGTAACGACTAATACTTGTATATAGGTAATTGTATGCACTGTACTATGTGCTCGATATTCAGCACAGCACTCTTCAAAGTGAGAAACGCTATTTATAAAACATGCCCTAACCAAGTTTGAACTTGATAATATACACGTTTGAAATGTTGATGAGCAACTGCACTTGTTGCTGGAATATTTAACCATAAACTTGAATATTTACTTGTTGACCTGAAGTGATGCTGTGACCGCGCGCTCTCCGCCCTCTATCTCGAAAACGGTTCATCGTATAAATTTTTTTTAATCAAAATTTGTAGAGAATTTTGTATTCTACAATATTGATAATGAATACAAATAGCAAAAAACCATAGGAAATGAGATATTTACAAAAAAAGCGCAAAAAACCGATTCTTGTGACTTTTGACCTTGAAATTTAATAGTTGCGTACACCCTACCATATGTAGGTTTTGAGACAACTTTTAGGGTGTCAATATACAAATATTTACAGACTTACAGCTGGGTATCTCGAATCCCGAGATTCTTACCTAATTTAAGCTTAAATGACTGGACTACTTAGTAGTCATTCGTGAAGCTAATTGTCTGTTCCAATCCGTAGATCCTATGGGGAAGAACAGACAAGAAACTCCATAGACACTCTTTTCCAACTTTGATTTTACAATTTTTGGTTACATTGTTTAAGGCATTTTATTAAATGTGAGGACAATGTAAAGATGCTGATATTTACACAGGGAGTCTGAAAAATAATTAAACAATAATATAATATAGAAGTTGTGAGATGACCAGCCCCGACAGGCGGCGCCCGTATCACGAGCATGACCTATCACCTAGCACCAGCCATCGTCCAGTTCAACCATATCGTAGGGAGCCGAACGACCCGCCACACACGCCACCGCCAGCAGGACTTTTGAGCGAGCATGACATACTCACAACCGCCAGTCAACAAACAAACTTATGCTAATAGTGACTACAAAGTGCTCACATGTACAATTTGAAATGTTCGCAGTTATACAATAATAAAGCCAAATTTTCACATGGAGATACTCTTTGAAGACGGACATAGGGTAGTCTTTACTACGATGAAAGATAGACGTGTGTGGAGACGTGACGAAACCTTGTTAAAGATACATTTACAATTTTCCAAAATAATAATCAATTCCTAGTTGTTATGACATTGATGATGACGATCTTAAAAATAAAGCTAAAACGAATACTCGTACAACTCGCTCTTAATTTAACACTAATATCTAGAGAATTATTTTATAATAACCCACAAAACAATGGCTGTGTGTTGTTGTACATGTTACGCGAAATTAACAGGCGTAACATTTACAAAGACATTAAGAAAATATAAATGAATATAACTAAAATCGATAAACATTATTATAACAAGATACAGTTTAAAAAAAAAGCAGCCAAGTGCGAGTCGGTCTCGCCCATGAAGGGTTCCGTAGAAGCAAGTAACATCATATAAAAGTTCTTGTAGTTTTTTGTAACTTTAATCGATGTTTTAAAAATATTGTATTAAAAGAATGAAAGGTAAAGTGCGGTTTACGATTTATGACGCATTAAAAAAAACTCCTAACTAGATCTCGTTCAACGTTCAAAACTATTTTCGCTGTGTCTCTCCCCAAACTATTCTGTCTGTAAAAAAATGATAGTGTGAACCTCAATAAAATTTTTGAAGACCTATCCATAGGTCCCCCCACACGTATGGGTTTGATGAAAATTTTTTTTTTGAGTTTCAGTTCCATGTTCCCAAAATGTATTGTTTTTTTTTCTACTTTTGTGTGAAAATCCGGTTCACAGAATACATCTAAGTTTCAACAGTACAGTTCTTATAGTATTGGAAAAAAGTGACTGTGACATACGGACGGACAGACAGACAGACAGACATGACGAATCTCTAAGGGTTCCGTTTTTTGCCAGTTGTTTATTTATTCCCAATATTATTTGAGGTCAGCTACGTTCAACTGGTTATACATGAATTTCAGTTTTTAAACGGAGCGACTGGCATTGGACCTCCGCAATCCTAAGGGAGAACTGAAATTCGAAGGTTGAACTAGTTATCAGTAAATTTGAGGGCACTGAATTCCCAATTAAGATTGCTATAGATGTTCATGACAACATTGACCAACGTCTTTACGTGCTTTCCGAGGCACAGGCGTGAATCACCACCAAACTTCCAAACTCCGCGGCCCGACCCGGGATTTGAACCCGAGACCTCTTGATTAGCAGTTACATACGCTATCCACTAGACCAACGAGGCAGTTAAACCAAGGCAGTTATTTTACTTTTATTATAGACTAACTTTTTGCGTCCGCGTATATGTCGGTTTTCGCAAAAGAGTAGGCTACATCATTCCTGAAGAATCAAAGTATTTTCATGCCAAATTAGTTAAAACTGGTGACGTGGTTTTGGCGATAAAAACTGACAGATAGAGTCACTTTCGAATTTTTAATATCAGTACGAACATGTGGATATCGATAATAAAGAGTTTTAAGCAGAAGCAAATTTCTGCTATCCCTACATCAGTTTGTACTCCGATATCGATAAAGGTATGTATGGTGAGTAAAACAAGTCAATCAAACATAAATTCATATATTTTTGGTTACGTCGTTTGTTTCCTCCAGTCAATATTGAATCCTGTGTCTCGAAATAACTGGTCAATGTCCTCTTTATCCAGTTTAAGCACGGACTGAAAATTAAAACAAAAATGTAAGTCTATTTTTATTTTTGATAGGTGATGGTTTTTTTCTATGAATTTCCGCTAACAGTAGGAGAAATAATTTTAAAAGCGACGAAAGTGCATATTAGAACAAAAAGAAGTGCACGTTATATATTTTGACAGTTGAACGTGCATGGTTCTAGAGTTGGCTGTCAGATAGTACTAACATATTGTGACATGTTAGACATAAAATGCGATTACTCTAAGCATTATTTTTTAAGTTTTGCTGCTGTGAGATAATTTAACACTAAATGTGAGTTATTGTAAGAGTTCCAAGAACCGCAATGACCGAAGTTTTTGTCCCATGAAATGCTTTAACATAATAATCGTCAATTTTTTAATGAAAAATGAAATCAAACAATTTGTAACCACTGAAATTAATGCTTACCAATGCTGGTTTTTTCGTCACCTTAATTGTTGAAGTGTGTAACAAGGCTTTCGCACCCGGTCTGTAAACAAAAACATGTAAAATTGGGATCTAATTAATTCAGAGAGTGCTATCTAAAGTCAAACAATGATACTGTAAAAGTACCAACAAATAAATTGATCCCAACAATATTTAATCATGGTAATTATCTCAGAAACAATACCAGTGACATTAATAAATTTCCTTTAAAATCTAATCTGAGACGTATTCTAATTAGTGCCTTAAATTTTATCAACAGCCTTTAACAGTCCACTGCTGGACATAGGTAGGTATCTCCTTAGAAAGGAGGTTATGGTCTACTATATAAAGCTCGCCAGACCGGTTGGTACAGTTTCTTTGAAGTTGTCCTTGTTCTGCGTAGTTTGTCTCTTAGTCGCCATTTACGACACCCAAAAGGTGAATAGAGGTGGGTAGACAACCCATATCCTTAATCTGTCACCCTATAGAAAAGAGCGAACGATCACAAAATTTTACTTAATTATTGGTTAAGCCATGTTTTTCAATTTAAGGTAGGTACTATTGTTATTATAAGTTTGTTGCTTTATGGAATTTGTTAACTATATAAGCGTTAATACCCCGACAAACTATCCTGTAGTTTGATGTGATAATATTTGTAACTTTAAGCTTGTTGCGAATAAATTATTTACTTATTTATTTACTTTTGTGGAAGAACGGGAATCGTGTTCTTGAAACAAAAAGAGAGGATCCTCCGGCCAGGTGAGGTGATCGTGCCTGGCGGGCTACTGTCCAACAGTTGATGTTGGGATGTTGTATATATGCTAATCGGTGCGAGAATGTCTCTTTCGCGATTCAGGATTAGTAGTTACTCCGTATAGTTCATTCCGTGTTTTCTTAGTAGTTCAGTGTTTTTATTCGCTAGATGGCGCTGTCGTATGTTTTCGTCGCGCTGTATGTGGAAGTCGCCACACTTTTATTTGCATTTATTCGTGACGGTGGTGTCAAGAATCATAACATTTTCTTTGATAGCTTCATTGCCTTATATAAATAGGATTGGTTACCTTTATCTGTATTTATTCTTGACAAAAAGTCTGAGCCGCGGTTAAAAACCACAAAAACCAGTAAAAACTTTTTTATAGGTTGGTTTATCTATACATTTTATTCGTATATTGTAGCTATCAACCACGTACAATAGTTACATATATCATATCAAAATGGCGCAAGGTACTCTGTGATAACTAATACAAATACTATTATCTATACTATTCGTAATATAGCAGCATACTAACATTACGTAACGAAGCTGAAGCGATACTTGTTTGACTACATGTGCACACCTCTGAGTTTTTGGAATTCGTGTAGTTTTTAACACAAAGTCAATTTCCAAATGTGATTATCTCGGTGGCGCAGTGGCAGCATATGCGATTGCTCTACTTGAGGTCTCGGATCCACAAATATTTGTTTAAGAGTCTGGGTGTTTTCTATGTATAATATGTATTTACTTATTTACAAAAACTGCATGTTTATGTTTTTATAGCAGTTGCATAAGCTTATGCTCTGATTAGTTTAGGACTAGATAGCATTGTGTAAGTTGTCCAAAATATTAATTTATTTATTTAATCTAACTAGTACAGTTAAATTGGAATATTTCTGTATTACTATTTAGATTAATATTAATGACTATCAAAGTGACTCAGCCTGATAGAAAGCATGAGTAGAATCAAGGAGTATGGGTTCTTCATTGTGAGTGCAGATAATGAAGCATGGTAACCCTCAATTTGGCGGCATAATGAGATGCTTCTATATCTGACTGACTTTCCTGATTGCCTGAGATATTCATAGCAACCAAGATAGCTTAACATATTCTCAGAGGCACAGCCGTGAATTACCAGGATTTGCATACTATGGCCTGCTATTGAGAATTTCTCAGAGCTTGGGATTCGAACCCGAGACCTCATGATTTGCAGTCGCATATGCTAACCGCTAGACCAACGGGATAGTCTCGGAAAACATACAATAAAACAACAATCCCACTACACTTTCTATCATCAATCATCAACAGCCTTTAACAGTCCACTGCTGGACATAGGCCTCTCCTTAGAAAGGAGGTTTTGGCCTACTATATCACGCTGGCCAGACGGGTTGGTAAAGGGATGGTTTCAAGTTTTCCTTCTCTTTGCATGTATGTTGTCTTGCATAGTTTATCCCTTAGTCACCTTTTACAAAACCCGCGGGATGAATAGGAGTAGTGACCGTCACCGCACGGACAATTCTATCATCCAATATTATTAGAAATCAACACACTTGATTGTAAAACAAAAGTGGTAATCAGGATGAAGGTACTATAATACAACATGGCAATAAATAATTTTACATCTGACACAACATAATTGATTCCCAAATTAAGCAGATCTTGTACTGGTAGTACATAAATATTACACATAGAAAACACCTAAACTCCGAAACAAATATTTGCAGATCATTCAAACATTTTGGTTCAACACGGAAATCGAACTCGAGACCTCTTGATCAGCAGCCGCATACGCTAACCATTACACAAATAAGGCAGTCAATATGCATTTGGTAGTGGTATACCTAAGACAAAATCTTCTAACAGTCTCAAACTACTTTACCTTTTTGGTCTATTTCGCGTCTGTTGAAATCGCGAGCGGAAGCCAGGCTCCTGAAAGTCATACAATTTCTGTTGTTAAGCCATAAATCGAAATAGACGATATTGATCACGTAGATTAGATTATTCCAGTTGTTGGTGACGGAAAAAATTCATCTCGTAGTATCATTGCAGTCTAGGAAATATACAAAGATGATATAGGTATTGAAACACTGCGAAGTACTCACCGAGTCAGATTCCGACTCATGAGCATCGTTGTTGTCTTCTCTGACAGTAGGTCGATATACCTCTACCATCCGTGGCTCCTGTGGTTGCGTGGATTGGTGCCTAGGCTCTGTCAGGGGTATCACCTGTTCCAAATCCCTGTCTCTTTCATTTTCAGCAGAAGGTTTTTCGTTACCCTGCCTTAAAGAAAATAATCATAGGTCATTTAATATATAAACAAAATTGTTTAAGCCACGAATTGAATAGGGTTCCATTCCATAGTAAGAACGGACATAACGAAACTATAACGGAACTGAGTCATACGGAACCCTAAACTGTGTAACTGGACTGTTTAAAAACCCATTGGTTTAGTGCTTATTTTTACTTACTTGCTTGGAATATATTTAAATAAACATAATTTTATAGCAGTACTATAATTTTTGGGACAGCTTATGTTGCAATCTGAAAATTGTGTTCCTTCACATAGACAATAAAGTTGACCTGTACAGACGAGTTAAATTTTTGTAGTATTCACATAGCTAGAGTTTTTACATAGTTATTATAGAGAAACTACATCCAGGCAGAGATCAGATTATCATACTCAGATAGTCATAGGATAGAACCCACAACCACAACTTCAGAAATTAGAGTCACTTACCTCTAGATCCAAAAATCTGAAGTTGCTATTTCTACGGGCATAGCAAGATAGCAAAGCTTTACCCACCGCCGACCATTCGGTCTTTCC
The DNA here is from genome assembly GCA_932526445.1 of Phragmatobia fuliginosa. Taxonomy (NCBI): domain Eukaryota; kingdom Metazoa; phylum Arthropoda; class Insecta; order Lepidoptera; family Erebidae; genus Phragmatobia; species Phragmatobia fuliginosa. The sequence continues at coordinate 11,576,078 of OW052057.1, forward strand.
AAAGAATGCTTCTTAGTTGGCCAGTCAGTCGACTCCATAGGGAAAAACTCTTTCTCATGCTTAAAAATAGCCTTCCTTCTACTTTGTTCATCCATCACTAGATCTTTATGCCTATCTGTATCTATCTCTCTGTCTTTCTCCATGGCCCTATGCCTAACCTGAGATCTAACTAGACCTCTTTCTCTGCTTTCGACGCGATCGCGTTGATCTTCTCTATCGTGTATTTCTTGTCTGTCTCTAGACGGCTCCCTATCTGTATCAATGTCTTGGTGCATGGTTTTTTCTCTTTCTTTGATGATTTTCTCCCTTATAGGTTCATGAACCGATATGAAAGTTGTTGCAGACTCGGTGATTTTATCTGTAAATGTTATTTTTTGTATAACATTTATTTTAACTTCTTCAAAATCGACAGAAAGACTAAACTGGTAACAAAGCTCTGCCCGCGTATGTATCGCGGTATAGAGATGTATATTTCCTTCTTCAAAAATCATGTGGTGCATTTAACCGTGAAAGCGTAACATACAGACAAAGTTACTTTTGTATTTATAAGGTCAGTCTGGATAATCACATTCCATCTTAGAGGTACTCAAAATTTACCTCGAATTTGGTCAAACGTATAGTATTGTTAAAAAAATCCTTATCGGTGGCAGTCATTTATTTCTTTTTTAAGTTTATTATTATTGTAGGTCCTATAAGCCCGTAAGATTGGAACAGGTGTAATAACAAAGACCGTCCTGGCCAGTATTATGTCGCAGAATATATAAATGTATAAGGCTTTATTTAGGTAATTAGAAGATTTACCTATGTCTCCCCTGTAAATACCAAGAGATTCTCGTTGTCTGGAAATAGCTTCAGGGAACTCTCTAAGAGTAGACCAGGGTAGCGTCGCACGAGTCATCGATCTAGATGGAGTTTTATATACTTCGGTTCTCTTATGCCAAATACTTGGGGTTGGTACGTCTCCAACTGGAAATAATTAAAAATATCCATTATCCCCAACTCGAAAATCCTTACGTATGGAACAGAACTGGATATTTTCGAACATGTAAATCTAATTTATTGAATGCCCATCATGAACACTTTAGACCACAGATATTTTTTGTTGAATTGCAATTTTAATGCTTCATGTTGTGCCTATCTGTAAGTGGCAAGATGTAATTCTAATATCTATATGTTTGTATCGGTATATGAAAAAAAATAACGGAAAATCCCATCACTATCACTAAATGTTATAAAATAAAATACCTTCTATCTGTCTATCTGTTCTGAAATGCAACATGAGGCATAGTATATATCTTTATTTACACGATACGCCTAATTTTACCTCAATTGCTCAGGTTGATTTAAAGTTTTGTTTACATGATGCATTGTCTTTTTAGGGAAATAAAGTTTTACTCAATACGGATCTTCTAAACTAGGTCAAAGCTGTAGCGCAGAAGACACTGTTTTGAACTAAAAAGAAACCTGGTTAAGTGAGACATCAAGGGACCTGCAATGTTGTTTCACTTATAGAGGTATTCCACTTACCCAGTTTCTCATATATCAAGGTATACGAGGGGAGGTCAAAAAGTTCGCGGAATGAAAGTGGAGGGGGTTGAAATTAAACACCAAACTATTTTTTCTTTTCAATATATTCTCTCTTAACCCATTTTTCAGATCTTTTAAATAATTTGATTATGTCATCAAAAAAAAAATGATTTATCTTTGGTGTCAAAATAGGCCGAAATTGCCGACTTGATTTCTCCATCGTCGTCAAATTTCCTTCCAAGCAGCTCTTTCTTCATTTTTGGAAATAAATAGTCACTAGGGGCTAAGTCTAGTCTGTAGGATGGATGGTTTAGCGCATCGGTGAATGGCAGCCGTCGCAACATGACACGTGTGTACGGGAACGTTGTCATGCAAAAGGAGCACACCTTTTGACAGCTTTCCTCTTCTTTTTTCCTTGATTACTTCTTTCAATCTATCTAATAAAAAGGCGTAGTATTGTGTATAGCGTAAAATGTCCTGTTATAGTAGCACCACGATTCTTGTAATCGTTCAGTAAAATACTTTCTGTATGCCAAAAGACAGTCGCCATGATCTTTCAGGCCGATTGTGACACTCTAAACTTCTTTGGAGGCGGTGTGCCTTTTTTATGCCACTGCATCGACTCTTGCTTCGATTCAGGTTAATAATGAAGAACCCAGGTTTCATCTCCAGTAACAATCACGGTCATAACTTCTTCTTTTCTCTCTTTGTAGAGCTCCAAAAACAAGCGAGAACACTCGACGCGTTCGCGTTTCTGCAGCGGCGCGAGCATTCTCGGAACCCATCTTGCACTGACCTTCCTTATCCCAAAATGATGATGTAGAACATTTAAAATACTTGTTTCGGATACTTCAACTATTGCTGCGAGCTGCTTCTTCTTTAGCCGGGCATCTTCCAATACAAGTTTCTGTGCATTGGAAGGTCAGAAAACTAATAACGTTTTATGTAAACATTATATATGAGTTTTAATCAAAAAAAATATAATAATACGGATATTAACTTCAGTTTTAATAAAGTATTGATAAAGATTTTAGATTTCGTTTTGAAATTTTTCAAATAAACATCCATAAAATAGTAAAGCAAAACTAAGGCTGTAGGTCGTTGAGGCTCAAAATTACATATATGTAGTTAAGTGCGGAATTTGTAGGTAGAATAAGTATAAGAATAAATAAGAACAAATCGATGTTATCTCAGTTACAGAGGTTTATGCATATAAAATTCGTTCGCTGTCTCAGTTACAGAGGTACATATGATCATAAATCGAAAGAACGAATCTCAGATATAGAGGTTTGATTCATCCCACTAACAGAGGTAATTCAGTGCCAAGGTGTTAGGACCTCAGAATGAGTACCAGTTATGGACGTTTCTAATTTATCCAGTTCTTACATAGCCAGCTTTCACTGTACAAAGTCCATGTTGTAGATATTCGTTTAATATAAAAAAAAGTGTTTAGATAAGGATCTAGTGGAGTTGAATCAGGACCACAAAAAAACTAAAGTAAAAAAACATACTTTTTATTTTTGACATAATTATTTGACATAAATATTAGTATGTAGGACATCGTCGTTCTCTAATATATACTAAGCCTTTCTGTAAAGGCGCCTGTTAGACGGAATCAATCAATTTCAGTACAAGTTATTATAAAATTACATTCTTTAGAAATTGACAGTGAGTATTTAGGGCTCAGGAATATTGAGGGCTCAATTTCACTATAATGCATAGAAAATATCTGATTAAATATTCTGAATATCTTCATCTTCACCTTCTCGACACACTACAGACTACAGATTCAGAATAACAAATTTTGAATCGATGTATAATAACATATCAGATAAAAACATATTCAATTATCTTTTAAATTGTAGTATGTGGCAGATAACGATTCGAAACTTAATCAGAAACTGTTGAACTATCCCAATAAGTGTTTACACACACCACAAATGTGTGTATATCATTTAAAAAAACAGTATAAAATTTTCTTATACTACGGCATTTTCACATTTTTTCATAGACACACTCCTAATTTTTGGCTTCGCTGATGCTTTTATAAATCTAACATTGCCTTTATTCCTACTAACTAATAATAAGATGCTATTTCTAAGCCCTCCACATCATTTTAGCATGACGTCGGTGCGGCCATAAGCCAATTGATAAACTGGCTTTAAAGCCATGTCTGATAGGCGCGTAACGGCTGGGCTTATTCTTTCTAAAATATCCCAGTGCAGCAGATCTCCGCAACTCTTCTATCCTCTTCTGTTCTATCATGGCTGCTTTTGCTTTGGCACTCATAAATGCCAATTTGCGAACCACTGCATTTTAACAAATAGTGATTATTTTAACTAAAAATCTTATATACAAGATCAATACAAATGATTCAACTATAACTTTAACATATAGTAACGTGCTAAGGTACTACCTATAGTCGTCACAAAATAAGAAGCCCGTTTTGACATTTGTCATCGTGAATATTAATCAACGATTAATTCGTGTTTTTGGGAGCATTTTTTCAATATAAAGTTAAACTTGATGCTTATTTATGATACGCATTGTGATAGTGTATGGTTAACATAGTAATTAAATAGGAATATGAATTTGATTTTTCAGTCTCTTACTACAAAGTTCATCGCGGCATGTCAAATGACGAATGTCAATACGGGCTTCTTATTTTGTGACGACTATAACCTTGTTTAAATTGGAAATGTAACAAAATATTTAGATAGGTACAAAAAATATTGCAAATAGCTGGCTTACATCGTAAATAATAAAGTCAAAAAAAGTAGAATTAAGAAATAAATAATAAAAGACAAGATGCAAACACTTCTACCATCAACAAGTCAAATATTTAAATATTAATATATGAATAAAAAGTACTTAAAAAACTTTAATCGCAATTTTTTATTTTGTATTGCAAAGAAATTGTGAAAATCAATTATTTACAATCAGAATGATAATAACCATTAATATTTACAGACAATATCGTACAATAATACTTAATATTTTTCTTCTACTGACTCACAGTCACTAAACTCGTATTAATTATACTAAGCTTCGTCGAATCGACTGCGCACACTAAAATGTGCCAATTTAAAAATATTCTTAATTGCTATAACTATTGATTTATCTACTTAAAACAATATTAAACAGTTGAAATAACCTGTCAGTCACCGAATATTTATAAATACATTTTCATGATAAGTTATAATTACATTCTAAAAATCACACTTAACATCGTCAACAAATTCAACACTTTTACTTAATTTAATCATTTAAATAATTGTCTTAGGGTTTTACTTAAACTGTATACACACTTCATTGTTCTATATAACGATTAAAATTAAAAGTAGAAAGACTACTTTTTTAATGAGAACACCTCATCATAGCTAGCTCTCTGCCAGCCGTAGGACGCGAAATCCTCAACATCATCGTCAGCCTCACTCGCAGAAGAACCCTGCCCCTCGCCGCTATCGTCTTCTGATAGTAAATTATGAACCGTTTCTATAAATAATTACCAGGTACATTTTATTGAATAATTAAACGGTATGAATTCGCTTAAATACAACATTATAAAACAATAAATCAAGCTTGTACTAAGCTGCGTCGATCTGAGGAATATATTTTTAAAGAAACATTTGTACTGAAGTGCAATATATAAGAACAATTACATAGTATAAAACGTGAAAAAAATATTATGTAAAGAAACGCTTCATCTTTTCGACGAAGCTTAGTATTTAAAGTTAGGGCACAGCATTAAGACACGATTCGTAAAACTGACAGTTTTGTGTTGGTTCTTTTTATGAGTACCTGCCTGACATCCAGTCTTTAACAATGTAGTCGATAATGGACGGGTTACAGGAAGAAGTTAAATTGGAGACAGGAACATTAATAAGGCGAGGACCATATCAGGGTAAGTAAAGGATATTGCAAGTCTTGGAATTAAGATTGAGACTGCAATGTTACGAATATATCCTAAATGTAGAATAGCACTAGCAATTACCTTCAACAGTTTCTGCTTCTTCCGAGTCATCATCATCGTCATCATACTCCTCCAGTTCTAAATCATCACGCTCTTGGGGTGCTGGATGACGAACCTGATATAGATCAAGATGGTTTTTAAATACTTTACTGTCTTTTAGTAGTATGAACGGTTTATGGTTCTTTTGCTGGACGAATTTAAATAGGCTAAAGTTTGTGTGGGTAGTCGAATTTTGATTGTTCGTATCGTTTCGTACCATGATTCAATCATTTAAACATATTTTTTAACAATTTGCTGAATTAATTGTTTGAAGATTAAGGGTTATTGAGAATATTGTGATATGCCACATTTTGAAGTATTGAAATAAAAAGTAAGAAGTATTTTTTCACTCATGAAGAAAGTGAATTTTAGATAAAAAATATTCTTACCGGACCACACAAAGCAGGATAAGCACTCCTAGGTCTTCGTGCTGTATGAATTGGACAGGGGGCCATAGGTCCGGGGACCAGAGTGCGTTGTCCTAACATGTTGGTGTGTGAGAAATCACACACCAGCAATAGCCGAGGATGGTGAGCTCCGTGTCGGACGGCACCACAACCCACAGCCTGAAGATTCCAAACTGCTAATTGACTAAAGTGACCCCAAACTGTGCCTCTGGAAAGTTACATTGAGTCAAGAATTGATTGTTCTTAAGCAAAAGCTTTTTTAACACAGACCTCAGGAACTACGTGGAGTATCAATTGAAATGCGTAATTAACAAGTTAGGAGTACACTCTTTTAACCTATGTTCAGCTTAAGTTCCAATTCCTTCAAGAAACATATATATAAACAAGTAAAAAAAATAGCTTACTTTGCAGTCAATCTGAATGGTGCTGTAAGTTGCTTCGGTTGTGCGCGTCTACGTTCCCCCCACCAAGCATCTAGCACTCTCCGAATAGCACGTTGTGCGCTTAGCTCGTCTGAGTCGCTTGAGCGACGCCATCTTACCTCACCGACTGTCTGTCCAGCGTAGGGGTACTTTACTGGAAATCGAAAAACCTTTTTAAAATAAACCCAAAAACACGCTTTGAAAAGTCAGCTATTTACAAACAAACAATAATTAGATGAAGCTAACAAAAGCATGATTAAAAATTAACTAGGTTAAGTGAATAAAAAAACTTTGACCAATAAAATCAATACCATAATTCAATTGCACTAAACCTCAATTGAATTGACACAATTGTCTCTATGAAATTCTCAAATTATTTGATATCTTCCACTTAGTATTTTATTGTATTTGTATAATTTGATGATGAGTGACCATAAGAGTCACTCCTAATAATTATCAATTTTCAAGCTTCTAACTTTTCAACTAATTTTTCAAGCTACTAACTTATTGTGAATGATACCCCGATAGTAATTATACTAACCATCCGAAAAATTATCTCATCGTCATTGCGAAGTAAATCGTAATTAATAGTTGTTGATTTTTGTTTACGCATAAACATTTATAACGAAATACTAAACATGTGATACAATGCTTACTATATCAAAGTTGTATGCGTCATACATAGTACATGGTCATAGATAATCAGTGTACATGGTGCCACTATGCTAATCATTTTTAAATTCTATAAAGGTATAACCACAGATCATAGAAACACAGGAGATTAGCTGTGTACACAAATTTATTCGTGTTCAGATGTCTCCGCGTTTCCCCCACTTACTTCACTAACACAAAATCAAAAATTGTAAGCACGGCACACACGCTCGTATTTCTCCCGCACACAAAGAAACTTACAGAGACACCAATAAACCCACTAATTAAACACATGCGAAAAGAAGGCGGCGCTTCTACCTGTAGCTACGGATTTCGAAAAACCACACATGTGCAATTTATGCAACTAGTGATGCGAAGTGATAATCATATAAAAATATCGAATGAAATTCAGTTAGCTGTATTATCTGCTCTTTCTCCTAAAGTTTTTATTGACTGTGAAAAGAAAAATAAACACGAGTTTCCCTCGAATGTACTCTATACAAGCGATGTTTTATCATAATTGGAATATTTACTAATTAACTACCAAAAAACCGGATATCATCTTCTCGAATCTAGACTAGAACACAGGTAAAACTGCAATAATTTTATTGTTAAGGATGCTATTGACCAGTAAAATGTAAATATTTATTTAAAACTTGCCGCTTAGACAGTTTAAGTTTTGCGTTCTTAGTTAAGTAGTGTAATCTTACGGTTGCATATTTTTCCATTACGGCCTTTATTAGTATTATTAAATGGTTATTCATTGGCGATTGATCGTGTTAGTGAAAATTTATTGGGACCAGAATATTGTGCTATTTTTGTTGGGAACCAGCTTGGACCCCTTCCTGTCGCATTTATCCACATTTCTTTAATTTTTGGAACCTTCGGATAGCTAAAATTTTGAAATAAAATCAAGGTATAAATGATGCTTGAGTACCACAATAAATTAAAAATCACAATTTTATCTACACTTTTTTTACGTTTACATAATTATAATATTACAATTTATTTATATCTTTAATAATCATTCGCACTTAATAGGATCGTATAAAATATCGACATCATAAACATCACATCTCTAACACAAAGGCCGACAGCGGCCGCTTCCCGAAACTATCGTGTGATTGAGAGTATCAATAAAATACTTATCCATTGCGCTATTAGACCAGCCGATTCATTGACCGATTTGTACTAAGCAAGCAATGGTTTTAGTTCCTAATGAAAGGGATTAATTTGCTATTTCATCATTTTTCTAAAATATTTTCATTAATTCAGTATGAAAAACTATAATATTATAATATTTAGATATGAAATGAGATGCCATCTTTCTTGTTATTCACAATACAGCTGTTATTTTTGCAAAAAATCACTGAACAACGCGACATTTTGTCGAAAATCAAGAGCAGTGAAGACGTCGCAAGTTGACATGCGACTAATGTCCGAAAATGGCATCAAGCCGCTTTGAGGCCAGATGCGTTCGCAAGCGACACGCCTCAATTGCATATCTCCTGTAGGTATTTCTATAATCTGTGGGTATAACCGAC